>VZTE01005128.1:648294-719998 GCA_013397775.1 Eulacestoma nigropectus | reverse complement strand
GGGGGGGGGAGGCGGGGGGGCAGAATCACTGTAAATTATTAAAAAAGTAAGTAACTGAGGTTAGGATTTGAGTGTCAGATTGGGAGAAAAGAGGTTGATATTCCTCCATTCTATACCTGTAATACAAATGCTGCCCAAGCAAGGCAGCAGTGACACCCCACTGTCGATAACTTGTGCCAGCACCTCAGCTCTGGAAGGTTCTTGGTTTTGTTTCACTTTGGTGAGGCTTGAACACCCCCAGCAGCTCTGCAAGGTGCTCTGCACCAGGCTCCTTCTCACTTTAGTGGGAAGGTGCAAAAAGAAGCAGAGGTTTCCTACGGATAGGAGAGATCCTATCATTGTGCTCTATTTGCAATACAGGGGGTGATGCTCACAGTAAATTTATGCACATCTTGGACTGCCTTGTGGAAGAGGTGGGGAGGAGAACATTGCTGGTTCAATTATTATCCTCTGACATCTCTGCTAACAGCTATTGATCTGCAAACTCAGAGAGATGTTGCTGCATCAATTGTGCTCTGTCAACATGTTCAAAATATTCTCTGCAACTCTCAAAAGTAAAGACTTACTTTAGCATGGAATGAGAGATAAGCTGCACTATTTTATACTACCTTCCTCCACATATTTTGTAAGGCTTCTTTTTAAAATATTTGGCTATTTTGAGCTGCTATTGTAATATTGCTAATGAATTTTGAGGAGTCTAGTACTACTTTTAAATCAGTATCTCCTTATCACTTTCTAGATCTGCAAGAAATCTCTCCCTGCACAACTTATCCCCAAGGTCTTGTCAAACCTGTCCCAAAACCAGACTCTCCTGAGATCCACTCTTCGTTATCAAAGAGCTGAGAAGACTATTCTTGCTTGAGAAGGACAACTGAAGCCTGAGGCTATCTAAAGAAGGAGACAGAAAGATTTCCCTTGCTTTCTGTACAGAGTCAGTCCCCAGTCTTACCCACACACCCTCCTGCTCTGTTGTGCTGCCTGTTCTCCCTGTGCTTTTCCTTCTACCATATCCTATGACTCTCCACATTCCCCCTTCAGCCTCCTCCTTCAGCCACATACAGTGGCCAGAAGTCAGTAAAACCCACCAGTTATTCCCACCACTGGACCAAACTCAGCCCCCTCAGGCGGCCGCAGGAGCAGTTTCCCACCAGCAGAAGGGTAAGTGCCCTGTCAGCTCCCCCTCTCCTGGGCTGTCAGAGGGGAAAGCCCCGTTTGCCAATGTGCCAATTTCAAGTGGAAGATCTACAGAATTGGAGAGGTTGTATCTTAGCAACCATCAAGGCATTAAGAAAGCAGTTTAACTGTTTAAACCTTCAATTATAAAACCCACCACAAAGAGGCAGCTGTCGTGCACGAGATACAAAGCCCTTGCAACAGTTCCCCATGAGGGACACAACTGCCCTATGCACATCCACCTGCCAAAGGCACCTGGGTGAAGCTTCTCCCTTCCCTGCACAAATGAGAGGGTGCTGTCTTGGCCCACACCCACATCCTTGGCTCTCCTGCAGGAAGAGAGGTGGAGAAAAGGCATCTTTCTGCAGAGAAACACTGAGGTTTTGTATATTGATCTTATGGCTATAGGACCAAAGCAAGATCTTCAAGACTTTCCAAGGGGAAATAAAGGAGTCCCGCAATGAAAACTCAGAGTGAAATAGGCACAGGGCTGTGATCACTTCACGAGAGTTGCTGTGATGCAGGGTGTATTCCCTGATTTGTACACCTTAGAAATCCAATCTTTTCCATTCCTGGGTAGTACCTTAATTATCAGTCCTCAGATACACATTTCCCTCAGTTCTTTTCTTCCAAGGGTTTGTGCAAATTTTAGTTTAGACAAATCACCATTTTCTGCCTCAAAAACTTTCTTGCCAGTATTTCGTGCACATTCTATTCCATTCTACATTGTTCTCAATGGCCTGATCCCAGCTGTGTGATGACACACAGGGATGAACCCCATTGTCCTGCAAAGGGAGCTCCAAGGACTGTTGTTAATCCCTCCAAAGGGAGCTGCCTGAGAGAAATATGCAGTAGGAGTGGTGCGGAGTCCCTCATCCACAGACTGAAAATATTTTGCACAGAAAGGTAGGACTTAACCCATAAGCACAGTCCATAACCAGCCTCTGAGGGGAGTAGGAGCACATCTGGCACTGCAAAGGCAGGTCTTTGCACAGCCCACAAACTTGATGGTACAGGAGAGGTGGCAGCCCTTGTCTTTCTCTCTCTTGCTTCATAGATGCACTATTCTGGAGAAACTTAATATCATAAATAAAGGAAAAACGAAATTCTGCCAAGGCCACTACCAGCCCCAAAGAGTGCCCATGCTAATGAGGACTGTGATATAAGGCACAGGCATATACTCAGTGTATCCACCTGTACTTAAAGACTGTGTACGTCTAAGCTGCAAGACAGAAGAGCTGCCCTGGGCTAGAGAAACTTCAGGCTATAGGATTGAAGCACTCCATGGAGATTCACATTTTAAACAACGATTAAAGATCAATTGAACTGTTACTAGAAGCAGTATTAGGAGAGATTTATGAATCATCCATTTATAACTCGAGGAAAGCATCTTCTGTAAAGAGAAAACTGAAAAATCCATTTATTGCAAAACCAGTTGCTGGGCTCATCATCTGTGCAAGGGCACACATATGGGGAGCTTGTCAGCCATGGACTGCCTTCAGTGAACAAGTTGGTAAATTCCTGCCAGTATGTTCTTTGAACAAAATTCAGCACCAAAAAAAAAAAAAAAAAAAAAAAAAAAAAAAAAAAAAAAAAAAAAAAACAANAAAAAAAACCAAAAAAAACAAACACAGAATTGTTTTGTTTTGCATTGCATCTTCTGGATTGAATATGTTTTGATCTTGTAGGATTTTTTTAAAAAGAGGGTTCTTAGAGTATTCAGACAGTGATATCCATCCTGACCTTCAGATGGCAGCTTTGGCTTTGATTGTAGACAAATTCTTGATCAGAACTTAGTCTGTAGACTACTTCCAAAGCATCTAAGCCCTATTAAAATATCATTTAAATTACCTAATTAATTGTTTGAAGCTATTTTCAGTGATTGTTTTTTGAAGTTACAGTTTGTCACCTGAGGCAACAGCATGGCTTGTTGTCGTGGAAACATCTCTGCTGTCACGAGCAATGAATAGGGAGGGAGGAACGAGAGAGGAGCTACAGAGGAGATGCTTTGTTGACATGCCTTGCTCTTTAAAGTGATGAAATTATTTCAGATAAAGGCAGGCCATGCTGAGATTGACACACACTGATTCCCGGGATATTATGGGCTCTGTGGGCTTGGTTCAAGCCCTTTCTAATTTAGCGTGACATAGCTCCTGCTGTCAGGCACTGCTGTCTCCCATGTTTAACAGCAACATTTGCAGGGCCCTTTCTGTTCCCAAACTTGCTATTATTGCACAAAAATCCTGACATCTACAAAAATAGAACAAAATGTCTCTAGCAACCTGCTGTCATCTATCTATTTGATTTGTAAAAGATGAAAAATCAGTATTGCAGGGTTTCTCTTATTGGCCTTTACCTGGTGTGTGATCTTGCCACGAGTTTTCTGCATTCCCCAAATCATTGTGTTAACTATACTCCATGGGTGTCTCAAGCAAGAGCTGCAGTTAGAATTTCCCTTAAATCAGCATGGCATCTACCTAAGTTTTTATTAAACTCTGCCATATATTTTCTCTGTTTCCTGTTGTGCAGGTAACAGAGTTAATAAAAAAGTTTAAGCTCTGCTAAACTGTGATTATTATTAATTTTTTTTGCACCTGAGACATGAAGATGCAGGAAAAAACCGGGTTTCCACCAGCAGCACCATCAGGACTGTGTTTTGTCACTACCCACTTTACTACAGAATCAGACAATGCAGATTGATGCTGACAGGCTTATTTTGTAAGATGTTAGGAACATTCTCAAAAACTGCTGAGCTGCAAAGCAGCCAGGCTGCACTTTTCATAGTTTCCCATGCACTGTTTCATATGCTGTTCATTTATCATTGTGCGGTTTTTTATCACACAGAAAAATAGATCTCTTCCCTCCCTTTTCATAGTCTTGGTTTGCAGGCACACTCCACAGTGATGCCTTTGCTTGGCGTTTGTTTAACTTCACTTGTATCTGGCAGGGAATCGGCTTTACAAATGGTTATCTGTTTTTCAGAAGAGGATTCTTTTTTCTAACTGCATTTCCTCTTCGAAATGAAGTAAAACCAGACCCTGATTCTTTTGTTCCTTGGCGGTCCCTCTGGAGACAGCGGCAGAGGGAGGAAAGCGCAGCGTGAGCCTGGAGTGCCACCTGATGGCACAGGAGGCAAAGCGCCAGGTGAGGTCCCTGCCAGCCGGGGACACCTGCACTCTGCAGCCAGGGGACACCTGCCCTCTGCCAAACTGGAAAACGTACCATTTTCTTGCAAACTGTCCTGAATAGATAAAGCAAACAAGCACAGGGAAGCTCCAGACAGAGATGTGCTCTCTCTGGAGGTTAATGCCCTTGCGTGAGGACACGACCTCCTGGATGCCCTAGGTCTGGGCTTTCTGGCATTTTAAAGAACACACTGAAGAAGTATAAGTGACCAACAGGTGGGTGATGCACTGCGATGCTTCTGGCATCTGACATAAAACTGCAGATGAGAACTAGATCTCTGCCAATAATTAAGACTGGTAACGTGAATTGTTAATTACCTTTGTACATCATTCACTGACGTCTCTGTAAAGCCAAGGCAGATGTCACTAACACTGACTAATCCAGCCTCATAACAAACAAAATGCCAACCAAATGAAACTACAAACTTGGCAATGTAATGAAAGGATTTTAAGTGAAGTTTAGGTTTTAGCCCATACAGACCACTTTTTCATAAAACTAAATTTGTTTTTCTAAAATGTACATCAACATGTAATTATAAGATTCATGAACAGGGTTAAGAGATATATCAGCTGACATGAGAGTGTGAATAAAATCAGATGCACTGGCAACACCACAGAAACTCAAGTGGAAATACAGCAGCTGTGGCACGAGCTGTGGAGTGGCTGCCCTGTACCTTGGTGGAGCTGCAGAGGAAGGCAAGGGAGTGTTTTGTGACAAAAGACAGAGTGTACCCCCAGGACTACAGAGCTGGCACAGCCAGAGCTCACAGTGTGATCTACATTTCCACTTGGACCGAAGTGCCAGAACTCACACAAAAGCCTTGCTCCCAGGCTGTGGTGCTGTTTCTGACAAACTGCGTCGTTCGCAGTAGCTGCCCGGGGCACACCTGACACCTCGGGTTACAAGCTGGGTGTTAAATGAGATAAAGAAGAAAAGGCGAACCCCACGAGGCAGGGTAGTGTTTCCTTTTTTCTTCACACCAACGACTCAGCTCTGATAACTCCCTCCGGGGGAAGCACCGTGCTTCCCCATCCTGGGCAGTTATTATCTCTGTTAATGGACCATCTTGGACTCAATGGCACCAGCAGAATAGGCAGCTGCAACGACTCAGACCATCAAAGACTTCCAAATATCCCACAACTCACAGTATTGCATCATTCCGTTGTGAAATTCCGTGGCCAGGGGGAGGTACTGAGCATTCCCTCTGAACCTGAGCAGATATGACTGGGGATTTTGGGCATTACCACAACCACCACTGGATGGATCCAGAGGAGGACCAGAACTTCACAAGACCACCCCTTTCGACTGCAACCATAACTTGATAAGACTGTGACTACCACCCTGACCTATAGAGTGCCAGGTTGTACTCTGATTTTTTGGGTTTAAGCCAGTTTCCTGTGTATCATTGCATTTATTGTAATCTTTCTATTAAACTGTAACTCTGACCGGAAGTCTCTCTTAAGGTAATTGAGTGGGGTTCTTTTCTCCTGCTGTTTTAATTTCAACCCAGCACATGTATTGGTGCCTTATGTGTGGCCTGAGAGAGAAATTTGAATTACAATTTTGTTTTTAAGCATTTGTGTATTGGGGTACAAAACTCCCTGATCATCATGATGCTTGATGTATTCATGTCAGTGTTGTACTTCACCCTATATATATTTCTGCATATACCAATGACTCTTTCCAGACAGGAGGTTATCAGGAAGTTAGGAGAGAGGGGTCAGCCCATCAGGCTGTTTGGAGAAACAGATTATGATGCATTTCAGCGTCTGAGGAAGATAGAAATTCTTGCACCTGAAGTGAACAAGGGGCTGAGAAATGACCTGAAGGATGCTTTGGATAAGATTGATCAGCAGTATTGGAATGAAATTGTAGGTGGCCAAGAAGCAGGAGATGATGACTCCCAGAATGACCTCAAAGTCCATGAGGAGAATACTACAACTGAAGAACTAGAAGCTTTGGGAGAATCCTTGGGATGAGGTGATGATCACTATGATATGGACATCATAACAAAGTTCTTGAAGTTTCTTCTGGGAGTTTGGGCCAAGGAGTTGAATGCCAGAGAGGACTACGCGAAATAGGGAGTACAGGGGAAGCTGAAGAGCGCCACTCATAAACAGACAGAGTCCTACCTGAGGCCACTCTTCAGGAGACTCCACAAAGGACACTTTCTGCAGACATCAAAGAATCAATTACAGATATTATTAAATTCATGTTGCAAAGAGAATATGTGAAGGCAAATAATGCCTATCTCCAGATGGCCACTTCCTCCTTAGCAGCCCAGGTACATGAATTGAAAAGAGGAACGACTTCTGCAAGAAGCTCATATAGGGTAAATGCTGCTCTGGTCTCTCGTGGACAAGAATCCAGGCAGTACAGGAAGATGGTATGACCAATCCTCTTGAAGGGACCTCCAGGGCATATTTACAGGAAGAGAGAAATGTGTACCATGACCAGGATTAGAGGGGCCCTGCCTCTAGCCAGGTAGAGGCAAGAGACAACCAGCTCTATTGGACTGGCACGTCTGACCCACAAAGATACATGGCTTTGGTTGACTCTGGTGCTCAATGTATCCTGATACCATCGAGATATGTGGGGGTGGCCACAGTGCTTCAGACACACTCTTCCTAACTTCCAAACCTGAGCTGTACATGGACTAAAGGGGCTTTGGAGGTACAATGCTTCTTATGTCACAAATCTACAGCATTCCTACTGCCCAAGCAATAAAGATATGTAATGAAGGGAGCATTCTCACTAGCTAACCTCAGGCACTGCAGAATATCCTACATGACGACTCCATCTACACTGCGTGTAGAACAAGCCAGGCTGAGTTGGAGAAACTCAAGCGTCTCCAAATGGCCCCTGAAAAAAACCCAACCTGATGCATATTATCTAGAGGTAGGTCAGGAAGATCCTGGCACCTTAAGAAAGAAAATGGGATTAGAACAAAAGTTGCAATAGAAAAAATTTGCCAGGATTGAGTCCCCAGCACTGTCTGGGAGCAGAAATGGCCCATGCTAACCCTCACTTTCTGCACACAGAAGCACCAAAGACCTCCAGGAGGTGGTGTTATGAACAAGAGTGTTTGAGATTGCTTGAAAAATCACTGGCAAGGGTAAGAGCAAAAGTCAGATTTAATATTAAGTGACAAAGCATGACAAGTTCATTGGCAAGATTCACTCTACTACTTACAGGACAGCTAAGGCACAACAAGGGAAAGCAAGCAACAACAAAACCAAACAAAATCCAGGCAATCAAAACAGAACTGAACTGAGAATTATCTAGGGGTGCGTGTAAGTGTGTGTGACAAAAGACAGTGCAGGCAAGGATGAAAAAGAACACAGCCAAAAAGATTGACAACACTCAAACTTAACAGTACTTTAACTCAACTTATGCCTTGAGCCTAGCAATTTAACATAGGATGCAGGAAGCTGTAAATGTGTTGGGGCAGAGGATCCAGCCAGACCCAGCAGAGGGGATGTTGTTTTTGCTGCAGCTGGTGAAGCATAGCGAGCCCTCTTTGAGCAGGTAGTGCCATGTCTCCAGGTGTGCATCCATCAGCCTAAGGCAGGCTGTCGATGTCTGGGCTGCCAAGTCATGGGTTATTGCTATTGTCACTGCCTTGGGAACAGATCTTCCTTCTTTTGCAAGTTTGAAGGTAGTGGCCCAGTGTCCAGACAAACTGTAGGAAAACATGCTCATCCTTCAGTACGAGAAAGTGGGAATGAGTCAGAATGCACTGGAGTTTCACTGCTTTATTTTCCTCATAGCAAATTGAGACAGACAGTGAAGGAGGAATTCACATCCCAGCCCACAGATCATCTGGGAAACAGGGAGAGGGGAGTTAGGGCTAAAAGAGTCTACCAGATGGCAGAGGTTGTGGAGGGATAGCTCACATCTGGTCCTGAGGGCCCCAAGGACTGGACAGCTCCAGGGACCACTTACCTGGGTGTGGGCAAACTGAAGGGTCAGGTGGCTTTGGTGCAGAAACAAGGCATGCACTGGCTGTGTGTGTCATTAAGAAATACTGCCCACATGGGGCACGTGCTGGGCATGCAACTGCTTCTTGTGTACAAAGCTGATAATCAATAACCTCCTGCTCTTTTGAGTCTGTTGTATTTTCAGAAGTGCGATTACATATATATATATATATATATATACACACACACACATATTTTTCAGTAGTTTTTCAGTAGGATTGCAAAGATCCTCAGCTCCATCACCAGCAGTCCACCCCAGAGGAAACACCCCAACTAACTTAGCACTCAAATCACAACGTGCAGTAAAAATCATCACTTCTTGCACAGATTTAAATGAAAATTTTTGTTGGATGAAAATGCTGAAATTAGTGTTGTGAAGCTGCGATCTTACCAGAAGCTGCTTCATGTAGCTGTCAGTGGGCAGATACATATCCAATTTTCTTCCATACTCACGTAATATATTTTTTAAAGGAAGGCCATAAGCAGTGTTTCTATGTTCCTGTTCTCCTTCAAAACTTGTGTTTTCCTCCCCTCTAACTAAGCTTGAACTTTAAGCTTTCTCAGTGCTTAACATCCATCCTTAAGGGGAAGGTGACTCCCATCTTTTCCACATCAGGCTATGATTTATAAGAGGAATTGCAGGATGCTAATGATTTTTTTTTTTTTCTGGAGTAAAAGTTAATTAAAGCTTTTGAATAATAATATGAAAATAAGTGAACCATCTTAATGTATATAAACAGTGATGTGATTTCGTGTTTGGTTTCCAGGCATCCTATTGGCATGCAGCGTTTGCTTGTATGTATGTGCCACAGCAGATATGTTATCTCCTTACAAGTTGGCAAATTGCACCTAATTTTTGCAGCATGGATTAATATTTTTCTAACTCAATTACATAGTTGTTGGTTTTCCTTCATATCCATCTGCTGTTCAAACAATTGCACTGTGAAGCTGAGGTTGGAGTACAGCCTCTTTCAACCTCCTTCAGCTATTACTGGATGTGAGCCTTACCCTGAGAGACTGCAATGGGTTTCAAAGTACTGAAAGGGTATTCACAATCTGGAAACTTCTTTTGCCTTTTCCAGTGGAAATAGAGAAGCCAGAAAGGCAGCTCAGTGTATGAATATAAGAAAACTCTGCACTACCCCAATGGTAACACAGAAACACAGAATGGTGTGGGTTGGAAGGGACTGTCAAGATCATCCAGTTCCAACGCCCCTTCTATGGACAGGGACACCTTTCACTAGACCAGATTGCTCAGAGCCCCACTCAGCCTGGCCTTGAACATTGCCAAGGATGGCGCAGCCACAGCATCTCTGGGCAACATTCTTATTACCCCATGTAACAAAAAAATTGCAAACCAATTTCCAATTAATAACAGCTAGTTTATGGCACTTAAAAAATCCATTAGTTCTAAGAAATAAAACCACTTGTAATTCCTACAGCTCTACCAACGTTTTTTTCTCTGGGAGAACAGGGCAAAACTCTGCATTCTTGCCTCCTGAAAGATGCTGTTAGTCATTACAGAGTGGGCTCTTAAGTTATTCAGAATTTCTGTGTTGTGTTTTTTTTCTGTGCTTATAGAAGAATGTACCAGTTTAGAGAACAAGTAGTACTTTTTCATGTTACATGGAAGATGAAATTCAAATGAATATTTATTCTAAATTCTGTATATTCTAAATGCTAAAGCTGAACTTTCAGAACAACAGCTGAACCTAATTTAGAAGTGTCAATAGCCATGTAATATCCTCCTCCTCTTCAGTTAATTAATACTAATTCAAAAGACTGAATTACCAGCCTAGAGAAAGGGCACCTGCCTTTGGAACTGTTTATAATTCATCATATATTGAAGATTGAAAAAGAAAATAACAAATGTAGAATTAATTGAATAGTTAACAGCAGCTGCCAGATTCTCCAGCCTAGAAGATGGACTGGTTTGGAATACAGAGCTGTAGCAGGAAAGGAACCAAGTCATTTTGTGCTCTGTTTGCCTGCAAGGTACAAAGTAAATAGAGGCACCCTTTGCAAAAACACCTTGCTTATTAAATTTGAGCAATTCCTTGCTTGTCAGCTAAGTTACACTTTAGAAAGGAAAGACTTATTTGGTAATGGTTTCAGAACACTGAACACTAGAACGACAAGATAATGGAGTACTTATCCATCATGTTAGCATTAATGTATCCTCTTTTTCCATAAAAACTTAAAAGCATCAAGGAGAAACACTTGAGAACTTGCATTAAAAAGCATTATTTAAAGGTCTTGAAGTAAAATTTGCCTCCTCTGTCCCTTGCGGTTGCACTGACAAAGTGAAAACATATGGAAAATGACCTCCAATGTGCTACTGTGCAAAACTTCCCACCTGTGCTGAAAAGAGGCACCTGAAAAATTCAAGTACCTCTATCAACCCATTGCTACAGAGCACATGAATTATTTTTCCTAGCATCTAGCTAATTGAGAGTTTGGTTTTGGGTTGTTGTTTTCTTTTCTTCATGTAAGTGCATAAAGGGTAATTGTTTAACTTTGAATCTGACCAATATTGATATTGATATCTTTGAGGGAGCTCTCCCCCTCCAAGGAACCAGAGATTTTTTAGCTAATAACTGTAAGTTTGCAAATTTAGTAACAGCTATATGCCAATATCCTCTAAAAACTTCCGCAAAAAAGGCTGAAACACAAGTCTCAGAGTTGTTATTATGATACAGATGGGAACTGAGGTACCAGCATTAAGCCTTTTGTCTCTTAAAAAGCAACTATTTCCGAAGAAATCAAGTACTCTCCCTCCTCTTGCAAAACTTCCCACATCTGACTTGAGTCACTTTTTCATTTTCAGGATATGTAACAACTCCTTCAAAATGCACCACAGTAAGTCACTAAGTTGACATCCATACAAAGGGTAAAAACTAAAAGGAGAAATTTTAACATTAGTTCTGAATCCCAAGACTTGCCTTTTTTTTCTCCTGACAAACGTATGAATAAAAGTTTCACAGTTGTGTGTACGTAAGGGAAAAAAGTTTAAAAAAATTAAAATATTTTGTGCTTACATTTCAGAGCCAGGAAGAAAATCTGGGTATTTAAAAAGGGGCTACAGATGATCTAACAAAAGGAGGAGAAAGGCCTAAGTTTGGCTTATTTCCAGTAAGGGAAGCTGTCAAAACTTGCATTTACTTGCTACCTTATTCCTTTCCTTTTCTTTTCCCCAGGTGGAAAAAGACAGTTGCCAAGTTTTCAAAGGTAGAAGCACCCTGAAGACATGATTTTACTTCATAGATTATCTGATGGGCTGAAGCTTGACTGTAGGGCTCTGGATGGTGGGGGCTTCTGCCGTGGCACTGGCAGCACATCTGTAGGTGCCTTTGGCGTCCTCCCTGCAGCTCTGGGTAATGCTCAAGAGGGTGCCCATAGTGGGAGTGCAGCCACTGCCTCACTGTCCCCAAAAGTTTCCCCTCCTCTATCAGGTTTTCACTGCTAACCCCTCTCCCTGGTCCTGGTGATGACTGACACACAAAGTCAAAAAGGAATCTAAAGCAGGCTCAGTGGAGGAGTCAGGGAAATGGCAGGATGGATCTGTGACATGCAGCCACAGTGGCCAGAGAAGGTCCAAGTCACAATGAAAGCAGTGGGAAGCAGCATGTGTAGACTTCACAGCTACAAAAACTTCACCTGGCACACCAGATTTTACTGACAGCTTTAAAACCATCAAGTACATCTTCAAGAATCCCACACCAGAGTATTTTAAACATTTTAAATCATAGTTTTCAGTGAAAGCTGCTATCAGCACAACACAAACTGGTCACAATGTCAAAGAATAATGAACAAATGTTGTACCAATTTAATTCAAGTTTGTACTTTATGTTTATTTGCAAAATACAAGTAATTAAACATTCTATTTCAATTTCCACTATAGACTTTCAGGTACAATTTCAGTTGCTGTGGCTTGTCCATTACTGGTACCATCTCAATACCAGCCTTGGTATTTGCCTTTCACACACCAGCATGGACTATACCTTAGTGTAAGCAATCAGAACAAATAGCAAATTTTGTACACGATATTTAATGCAAAGTAGAAGCCTGAGGACTTTATAAAACCTTGCTGGGGTGTGAAATGTTGTGCCCTTTCAAAAAACAGTGGTCACTATCTTCTGGACAAACAGTGAAACAGTGATTGCTGTACGCGAATATCACCACCCGGTACTGACTCTAAGATCACTTTTTCTAGAAAACACCAAATAAATACGAGCAATAAATGCAACATAAGCTGTTGTCAGCTACCTATTCTAAATCATACCTGTGGAAATACAAATGGGCACATTGTGAATACTTAAAGAGTAAAGTGCTTTTAACATCGAGCAAGTGAATGCACCTAGTGTTGTACCACAGGCAATATATCCATTTTGGACAAAACAGTTTCCATGCAATTAGTCAGCAGCGATCCCCTGCATTCATTTATAATAATCAAGTAGTATATATTACTTCAGTCATACAGGGTTTAAAGTCAGGATATGGTGTGTACACTTGCAAAACTCAATCAATGCTCTATATTAGCACACTTTTTGAGCATTTCTACAGCAAGGTAGATTTTTGTTGGGGTATTTTTACCTCTTAAGAAGCCACACCTTTGGTAGTGTAAATACAGTGGACACTGAAAATACCACTGAACCAGTCTGTGAGCACATTATGCAGCTGACAGGAATGGGAAGAAGAAAAAATCAAAAGCAAATTTAATGGCTTTATGCACTGTGCTTCTCCAGTCCTGCTCTATTTTCACATGCCTCCCTGCAGGTAAGAGTTTAGACATGCAGTTCAAGCAAGTGATTGCTTTCAGTTCAAAGACAGGCCATTTACTGCCAAGACGACCCTCCAGAATTGTGCTGAATTCAATTATACTCCCTTGCCTCAAGTTCAGCAACACTTTCTTAAACTCATTGCTTGCCTTCAGCACAATATCTTTGGTTATATCATCCTCCTCGATAGGCTTGCTTCCATTTTTGCTACTGAAAGGCATGCCCACAGTTATTTCAAATTTGTACCGATCAAACATTTTCATGTGGCATTTATGCTTTGTCAAAAACTTCAGACGACACAATTCCTCCTCCTCCAGTGTAACATTTTTGGGATCACAGAGAGGATAGGTTTCACCATACAAGCATCTCATCCAATCGCCAATAAAAAACGGAAGCATATTTATTGCAGATTCTGCACTATTGTCAATTTCTGTCACGCGCACGTATTTGAACCGCCCAGTCCATGTCACTCGGTGTCCTTCCAAGTGACTGCACAAAATCTGAGTACGTGCCATGTTAGTCTCCTTCCAGGCCCGGGGTCCACAGAGGAAACCATACTGATTCCATGTCAGGGTGGAGTTGTAAACTTTCATTCCCTCAGATCGATACACATAGAACCAACAGAAAAGCACTACAGCTGTAATCCACACCAGAATGAGTTTCACAATCGAGCTTCGAGTGAGAGATTTAACCACTTCAACTACAGAGAAGTTAACCTTTGTCCACCATCGAAACAGCAAAGGAACAGCACACAAAAACAGGGTCACTACAATTTTCATGAGCTCCAAAGACAAAAACCACTTAATCAAATGGGCAAGACACATCAGTGCAATGCCTACACCCAGCACTGGAAGTGCAAAGAGGAACAGGAAGTAACCAATGGATGCACGAATGAGCCCAATGCCAGAGGACTCCCGCAGAATGACCACGGAGAGTTCACACCACATAAAGCACACCAGGTATGGGACCAGGTAGCAGTAGGTGCCTTTAAAATTCCGTAGTTGGGCCATTCTAAAGAAAAGATAGAACAAGTACAAAAACAGAAGGCATGGGATGCTTACATTGATCACAAAGAAATGGCCTACAGGAACTGTAAAGAAGGTTTTACCTAAGAATTTCAAGTAGCCAAAATTCCCAGGTAATACCTGCAATAGGGATAAGCAACCTGCAGCTATCTCAGTCATTAATGCCCTTCGTGTGTAAGGCTCTGCACACGTGCTTAAACTCATGTAACTTGTCACTGTGAAGAAAACTGAGACAGTAGCTAACTCTGAGCATGGTATACAGTCTTTGCTTGCTATAGGGAAGGAAAAAATTACAAAGAATACAGAAAGTAAAAAATAAATGTATGGCTCTAAGTGATTCCATCCAAAGTTCACCTCAGCTTGCTCAACATCTAGGTTTGGTTCAAAACGAAGCAGTAAGTCAGTCAAAGCACGGAAGTTTTCCCAAGCCTTACTGTCCTGAAAAACCTTCAGTGTGCAAATCACCATAGAAATGAAGGACAAATAGAATATGACTAATGGAATAATGAAGGCAAAAAAATCAATTGTCAGATTACTGATGATGAAGAAAAAGATGAGAGCATTGATATGGTGTGTTGGAACAATGGTAGACAGCCAATGCATTCCTGCCTTTGATGCAATATCTATAAGGTATTCTTTAATTTCCATAATGGCATGAAGTGGATATTTTACAACCTGGAAAAAGAGAAAAAAGCATTTTATTAATGAGCAGTTTTATATCTCTACATCACAGATATTCTTAGCTGCAGCAGTAGCAGCCAGTTGTCTAACCTCAGCTGACCTGAAAAGATTTATATTTCAGATCAATGTTGCCAATAAAATAAGATTACTGTGTCTGAGATTATTAGCTCCATTTTGATTAATTCAGTCAGATGAAGCTCAGAGGCGATTTTGATTTCAGGCAAGATGCATTTCATTACCTTTGACACATATAATTAAATGGCTTCCAAGTCAAATATTCTGCTCTGCTAACTTCATACTGAAGATAAACTACATGGCTACAGTGCTGTAGTATCTTAAGTCACTACTTGAGCTGCGAGTACTGTACTTTAAAGCATGTAACTGCCACATTCTGCAAGGATTATGCTATACATTCTATGCATATACACTGCAGGAAGTAGTGCCTGTGATTCACAGACACATACAGGAAGTCTTTACAGCTGTGGTTTTATCTTTAAACAATCCTTCCCAAGCATCTAAGGATGCAGCTGTCAAAACCTGTTTTGGAAGCAGCAGCAGTATGTTAAATTCAATTACTACACATTTATAGATTCTTCTAACTCCACAACAATAACTGTATAGAACCTTAAAATTCTACCTATTTTACATGGCATTTTCTAACACAGTCGCTGGACAACAGAGAAACTGCTGGATTGAATGCTCTCCCTGTGAGCAACCACACACTTTACAAAACATCAATTAAAAGGTAAAGGATTTTTCAAATACACATACAAATATTGCATAGGAACATTAGATGCTGCAATCAATCCTCCTCCCCCATCAAAAGACAGTTTTTATGTTTTTCCAGATCTTACATTTTTATATTAATTAGTTCAAGGGAAAGGCCAAGAACGTTCCAGCAAATACGTGTGGCACTGTGATGAACTGGGACAACACACACCCCAATGATTTGGGCAAAAACTTGTTTATTTGTGAAGGTATCTCTGTTCTTCGTAAGTGCATCTCTTCTGGACAATTAGCTGTGCAAAAGCTCGGAAAGAGATACCTTTCACCCCCCGTTTTTTCCCCACCCCTACAATATGATAATGAACAACAAAATTACAGCAAAAACTCTCAGGTCAGCAGCCACACACCCCCTACCTTGCTCAAAATTTATGCCAGTATTGGAGGCAGGCACCCTAATTTTCCCTTCTCCTTTCACTATCTATAGATGTATCAGTGTAGAAGCTAATGGCAAGTGTCACCTTTCTTGAATTCCATCATAATAGAACCTTTTCATGCTATGGATAACTTTTCCCACTTGCTTGCTCCTGTTTAAATTAGAAAGATATGAAGCATATAATAACATCTATAATAAAAATAAGGCAGTGATGACAGGTACATTTAAATCCTCACTGAAGATGTAATGAAGAGATAATAATAGATTGTCCTCTTACAGGGAAAACCATTATCCCTTTCTTTTAAATATGTGACTCATATATATGAAACTTGAAACATATATACGAGGTCAAGTCCAAAAAGAAGTTATAGCAACAATTCTTGTACTGATCTATACAGACTGAACATCAGTATTGAGAGAGAAGTGCAAGTCGCTCCTGCTTTGTCTGGGATGCTTAAGTCAAGAGCCCATTCAATATAACCTGTTCCATACTGCCTTTTTACCTTCAGTCGTAGGGGTAACTCTTCAGGACTCTTCCCTGCCAACTCATCATCTTCCTCTTCCTGCATAATCAGGTTAGATGGAATGATTCCCTTTGCGTACTTCTTGGTAATTTCAACAAAGTCATCCAAAGCAATAAATTTTTTAGCTAAAAAGATAAAATGAAAATTTTGAGTAAATTTCATCACAACACTGTATTGATTACGAATTGGAATATTAATTTTCTTTCCTGCCAGAATCTAGTCTATAAAAACTGAACTACTGACAAGAGAGGCCTACCTTGCTACTTGTCCTGAGAGCTCTGCTGAAAACAACAAGCTCCTTGTGCCAGCAATATATGACTACTCTACATCTTGTAAGACCAGCAAGTAAGTTTATTATACTGGTAAATGGGAGAACAGAGTGAGTGAATGTAGCTTATCTGCAAGTATTCCACAGGAAAAAAAAAGACTACTGGGTTAGGTCACAGTTATAAATCATAAACTATTGTATCTGCTTCAGAGAAATCTTCTAACAGCTGCATTGGAAAGAGAGACTTGTACAGGAGCAGTGATGAATTATTTGTATGTCATCAACTGAAAAACTGACTTCTGATTTGTCATTTAACAGTCATTCTTCTGCGTTCAGAAGTTACAGACATATAAAAATACTTACAAAGTTATCATATCTATGACACTAAATATGGATTACTTACAGTGTATTAATTTAATATTCTATGTGGCTATACAAAGGGTCTCCCCCAAGCTGTATCAACTATGATCTAAAACAGACAGCCAGCAACAAAATAGACCTTGCTCAGTTTACATAGAGACAAAATTCATCTCTCTGCCCTGGAAGATCCTTATCCACTCCTGTGATTACAAGGGAGGCATGAGGTTACTTCTGAAAAGTCTAGGGAAACAGCAGGACAGAAGATGATTTATACACTGGTTCAAACTCTTTGCACCCAGTTCTCTACATTAGCATGGATTAACTAGCTTCTATGGCAGACAAGCTTGATGCAGTTTGTAAAGGAGGATAATTAACAGCAATTTTTTTCCATGCACTAAAGCAAATGACATCGCTATATACACAAAAGAATTGAATGACAAAAATCTGTAACACACCTCCTACGCAGTAAATTTAACTAGTCAGCTGATACAAAGATATGAAAGCTGGCCTGCTTAATACTAGTTTGAGATTTTAAAGAGACAGAAAACTGAACTGCTTCATCAAATTTAAAATCAGAGGATTACTGGGTTTGGGCTCAGAAAATTTTTAATTTAAATATGCTATATTCATAGAAGCAACCTATAAATGGCTCAGTATTTAATACTGAAAACACTGTAGATATGGAACAAAAAAAAAGTATTTGTCTCAAGATACATACTACAGGAAGAGGAATGTTAAGAGCTCAACAGAAAATCAGCATCTTACAATCCATCTTTTGGTTTAATCTCACAATATGGATGCTGCCTTTTGCTTGGGCTTTTACCATTCCCCCTCCTCCGTGCGTGAACCCTTATGTCCCACAAAATACCATCTGGCATGCCTCCCAAGAAACAAGAAAGGATTTATTTTTGCTAACTATTCTTATTAATCATAGACTGTATGGCAACATTACTTGCACCAAGAAACCTGTGAGACTCTTTAGCTGTCTTGGTGGGCTTCAGATTAAGCCTAAAATGAAATATGTCATTTAAATTTACTGTCTTATTGGGAAAAAATATACAGTGCTGAAATAGTCTTATTTGTGTAGAACCAGCAAGCAGACACGGTTAGAGCCTCACAAAAATACCTTAACAGCACTTTTACAGGATCATAGGACATCCTGAGAAGCAAGGAGTTATTAACTTACTATGTATAGATGGCCTATCCACTGCAATGACGTGCACCCTGTCAGGCACGCAACAAGTGCCCATTGACAATGTCACCTCTAATTCTCCGTTTGTACCTCCATTAAGGACAACACAGATCAGATAACTGCAAACACATATCTGGCTTAGAAATTATCTTCCAAGTATTTGCAATGTACTAATACTGAAAGAAGAATCTCCTTCTGGCAAGGTAAATGAAGAAACTCAGTGAGTCAGAGGAGTAAATGCTAGAGAGCAACAGCTTTCTTGTTCCTCCATGAAAAGATAAAAGCTCTCTAGAGAAGAGGTAACAGCTTAACTCCTACTTTAAGTGTTTGATAAAAAATTTTCATTTTTAAATGTCATTAGTATTTTGTCACCCAAATGTCTCTTAAATTGATATAAAAAGTGTATTTTGTGGATTCTACTTTATTATTCATAGATTTTTTTTTCAATTTGGTTATGAAAAATTCCCCTGCCTCCCCTATCCACCCTAGGAAAAGAAAAATATTCACATCAATTTCTGCCTACACTTACATACAGGGTCATTTACTGCCCTGTTATTTTATCTGCAATTTAAGCCTTAAAAAAAAATCATATTTGCCACTTCCTTTTCTGATAACTCTCTGAATTACTGAAGAATCCAGATGCCAGTTCACCTAAAGGAATGGGAAGAACCCCAATGCAACACAGCTCAAATGAACTCAAACACATCTGCATTATGATACAATGACCGGACAATGAAACACAACAGTCTTGTCCTTGAAGGACTGCTTCTACTTGCCAGAAGTGGCAGCCAAGTCACAAAAACAGCTGACATAGTCTCACAGAAGGTCTGACAGGACCACAAGCTTGCTTTCCAAAATATTATTTCTCACATCACTTACTCCCTTATTCAAACACAGGCACGTGCCCCTACTCCTCTTTTACTTCTGTCAAAGTTAATGTAAAACTGAAATACTCCACTCTTCTTAGGAATGTTATTTTTCAAGTCACCTATGTAACGAACACAATCCTTGAAGGTAAAGGCCAAATTTACCTAATAAAATTTAAATCTAATCTTTCAGGGCGTTTAAACCTGCAAACCTCCATATCTGGCTCCCTATTCATGTATGCACTTTAGTTCCACATAATCTCAACAACAGATGTATTAGTAAATAATATGCTTTGTGACATTTAAAAATGCTCTTCAAGTACTGATCTAGACTGCACATAACTACTCCATATGACTTAGTGCATTGAAAGAAACAGAGTTTTTCCTGACACTGAATAATTGAACCTTATATTAAATACTGTTCTTGAAAAACTACACATGCTGCATTGTTGATAATTCATTTTCTTAATCTAACACTTTGACTTTCCTCCCAAAAGTCCAACAACACATCAGCATTTCTTAGTTATGCCAGACTAAGGAGTACTTTCAACTCCAATCCCCATCCCACCAAACTTTACAAAACTCCCAGACTTAGTTCTACAAATCTGACGCTGTGTGTTAAGGGGTTTAATTCTCCATAATACATGAACTAAGCTCCTGTAAATAATGAAGGAAGCATATTGGTGCATCTTTCCTAAATCAGTCATTGAACAAATATGAAAAGACAAATATTAATTATAAGGGAAGGACAAATGGAAGCAAGGAAAATAGAATGAAGGATCTGTCTGCATTAAATTGGTGCATAATTAATTTCCTCACTATAATCAGAAAGGTTACTGCAGTTACTACTAGAAAAAATATTGAAAGTGCAAAAGCTTCTTTTCTGAATAGACTTTTGAGTGCTGAAAGGGCAAGAATATAAAAATAACAAATGACATGCAAACTCCCTTTAGTAGTTGACTATAACTGTGATGTCTTCTGTGAGTTCACACACAGATCAGCTACTTGTCTTGCACATGGAATAAACTGACACTATCAGTTTATTGCAATCCAAACCTTCTATACATTCTTAGTCTGGCAGCACAAAATTGTTTACCAAAGCAAACCAGAAACTAAAACCACTGGCCAAGACTGAAAGCAGCAGCATGCACTCACATTCACTGTTCACTAATCGCTCCAGCATTCTTCTCTGCTTCTGCACGGACTTTGGGACCGGGCCAGGCTGCTTCTCACCATCTGGTTCAATAACAGAAGTTTATGGAAAAATAAAGCAGTCAATTCAAGTGATCAAACAGTAACAGCAACATCTGCGGAATGGTATTTCCGCAAAGTAAGGAAAAGACAAACTTACATATAAACAGTTAAGAAGTGGCTATATAGTTTTCTATATTCCTGTTACTGTGTTAGAGAAGGAAACAGGACTGCCATAGCTATTTAGTGCTGTAGTGGCAGAGTGAACCAAATGTCTTGAAGACTGAATTTGTAAATTAAAACATCTAATGAGGTATCATCAGGATGACTGTTAAAGGGGAAAAAAAATCAAATACAGCAAAGCCATAGAATACCTATTTTCCAAAGACAGTGAGTGCTAAATGAAGATATTTTAAATACATGGTCACTTGAATAAGTGCTTAACTGACCCGTGTTGGTCCAGAAAGCAGAGTTATTAAAAGAGGGTTAGTCATTGAGAGAGTTACACTATCTTAAGTAGATCATACATTTACTATTATCTTATGCCTGATTGTTCATAAAGCCCTTCAGGTTTTTAGCTGTATTGTGCCCATAAGTCTGTATTTTATCAAGAGCATAAATCAGTTCATGAACAAACCTTCATCATCAACTTGCCCAACATTTTCCAGTAGTTCAGAAACTGCTAATTGCTTCTTCTTTTTTGGGTTTAATTTCCAATACATGACCAAGGCAGCTTTTCGCACAGCTCTCTCCAAGTCAGTCTCAGACGATAACTTTTTCACTTCTTCCTCATTTTCAGAAGTGATGCCTCAAGAAAAGAAAAAATACATTACACACTTATCCCACACTCATGCAGAAATGGTAGATTTGCTCACAATTTATTTTTCTCAGTTTAGTCTGAAACTTTTCAAGTTTCAGTCTCATTCTGACCACCCAAGTAAATTACTGAAATGCCCTTCTGTGTCCATTGCTTATCAAAATCTAAGCACATTGCTTAGGTTTAAACTGTACTTCAAAGATGTGCAAGACATGCATTATACTGTGTCTTGCTTCAACTTTTGAAGTACAGCAGATCAGGCAAAAGGTAGTGCAGAGGTGCATGGGTGACATGCAAAGGCACCAAGAACTGAATAAAAGTTGTTTTTCTTTTTTGTTTTGGTGGGGATTTTTCCCCCCCTTGTAGGAGTTCGGACAGCTGGCAGATGAGAAGAGTCCACTCCAAGCATGGGAAGTAGCATGAAGGAAAACGAGAATCTTTAAGTGGGAGAAGACAGTGAAAAAGATCAATTAGAAAAGAGGTTGGAGAGGGGCAAACGAATGAAACACCAGCAGATACGTAGCTGATGTGTGCTTATATATGATCTTCAGAGTCAAAGAAAAGAAGCTTAAATGAAAGGTGAGGAAGGGAAGAACAAGCATGGATTTCATGAAGGAATTCAAGCAAATAATTAATAAAAATGCTTTAATAAGCAGTATTGGTAATTAATGCTTTTTGAACTACCTATTGGAACAGTCTGTTAACAACTACTCATGCAATTTTGCCACAATCAGTTCCATCATACTTTAGCCCCTCTTTTCAGAGTTAAAATAAGTACAGTATTGTTTCAGATAATGTGGGAAGTGCAAGCAGGAAGCCTCAGAGAACCCATACCTCTTCTGTCTGCCAGGCATCTACGCAACAGTTTGACAGCTTCTCTTCGACCTTGCTTAGCAGCAAGGATGAACCAGCCAACTGCACGACAATTGTTAAGTTCTTCATCCTCCTCTTCTGCTAATCTCAAGAAGTGCTTCCCCACCTATAATAAACAGGAAACAAAATTCCTTCAATTACTGAAATATACTCTACTTTGTCTCTATGTCTCTCTTCTTCCTTCTCACCCCCTGGAACTCAGCTAAGATAAATTCTCTCTGAACAAAAGGTCAAAACATTTGCTCCTAGCACTAAAGAACATAGTTGTAAGCTGATCTTCTGACTGGAAAGATCTGGAAGAACTGGAAGCAAGAAGGAATTGCAACACATTTGGCCAGGTCAGTGAATTAGCTGCTGTTGGTGTTCAGGCATCTGGCAGGATCAGGTGAAGCTCTCAATATTAAAGGTTTTCTTGACTTCTTTTCCTCCTACAACAATGACCAGACAATACTGCTAGCCTCATTTTAGAGCCAGAAAAAGTAAGTGTAATATAATCTGGTGCCAGTGACAATCAGAAATCCAGATGAAGTTATTGACAAGGCCTTGACATGGAAGCAGGCTTTAAGAAGGGCAATCCCTGACTCACAGCAGTTCAGTCACTGAAGGTCAAAGCAAACTCTTGATTAGTTGGTGAATGGAATAAAACTAATACTGCTTAAGCATCAAGCAAATTCAGTGAAAAAACATATAAAAATTCTGCTATTCAGGATTACAGAAATTACCAAGCAGCTGTTTATATTTCTGTTCTACAGGTAAGAAAAATACACCACTTCTTCTCTTCCTTCTAAAAATTCAAATATATGAAAATATACTAGTAAATATATTTATGCAATAGTATGAAACACTTCTGCTTATCACAAGGCAATAAAAAGTTAAATGGCAGAAAATGACCAAAACTACCGGGCATTTTATCTGCATACCTGGAGAATCTGGGAAATGCTTTTGCTTGGCTCACTGCACTCTCTCTCTCCCTAATGTTACTTCAGCTACATTCTAGGAGCAATTAATGCAATACCTTAAGAGTATAGCTTCATAAATCCACAGTATTATCTGCTGGGAAAAAAAAACTGTTTGAAAGTTTTTCTGAAACTTTCATTTGTTACTGCAGGATTTGTTACTGCCAATAAAGGTGACTAAAGAAATACTGTTGAAAGATTAATAAATCACATTATCCTTATGTAGATTAAATGCACTGATATAATCAGAAAGGTCTTTCTTCTTCCAGTAAAGGTTATTTCTCCAGCCATTTAATTGGTTTCATACACTTAAATGAGTGCTCCAACAATTTCCACATAGACAGTTATTGGGGAGACATTAAATCCATAGCACATACAGTGAAGCTATCCAAAACCATACAGAAATAAGGAGAAAATTCGACTAGGTAATCCCAACACTGATTACAAAGTCATGGCAGAGTTCAATGGGAAGTGCACACCCCAAGAAGAGAGTGTATGAGACAAAAAAAGAAAAAAAGATTTCAGCAATTGCATGGCAATCTATCACTCAACTGCAGATGTACCTTCAGCTTTTTATTTCAGAAAGGAATTGCTTGAACAAGTTACATGGCAAATAACATCCATCTGACAAGAACAGCTGTTTCTTAAGCATGTTTATATTTATAGCCATTGAGATTTTGAGCAAAGCTTCAAGAGTAGCAGCACTTAATCATGCAGCTTTTGGACCTCTTGGACATAGAAACACGTACTGCAACATCAACTAAGATCTTGGTACTAGTCATAGCACAAAAGGCTAGTGTACAAGCAAAATGACAGTGTAACACCTGTTTTAGGACTGAATTGCTTTTGGCTTGTCTGTGGTTTTAATAGCAAAGTTCCTACACCAAACCACCTGAAAATAGCTGCAAAGCTCTGGCCTGAAGCAGTCAAAGGAGGAAGAACGGATGGCAAAAGGTGTTAACCTCAGATCTATCATTTAAGCAGTCTGGGATTCTCTCTTTCTCATGAGTTAAAACTGTGAAATCAAGTCATAGTGGGTAACAGCTTAACACAGACCCTCACACTGTACTTCTCTAAAGGCTGCTCCCATCTCTGGCTTTGCTTAGTGAGGTGGTCATCTCAAGCAGTCCCCTTGCAGACATCCTCTGGTTAAAGACACAGAACTGCCTTTTCTCTATTACAGAATTCCAGCTGTGGAGGTTTCATTTACATAACTGCCATAAAATTATTTCTTGATTAAAAAAAAAAAAATACAGGAAGTTACAGAAATACATGTTGACAGCCATTGAACCATCTGATTTCTTGTGTTTGACTCTGTAATCGTTAACAAACAGCATAAAAGTGGCATCTCAGCTTCTCATTCATACTCCTACAAAGGTAAGAAATAAAAACACATTTTTCTAATTGATTCTAAAGGAATGTATTCAACAATAGAGAAGAAATAAATTTCTTTTAGGGTGGTAAAAACTAAAAGCTAATTCCCTCTCCACAAGTAACAAGAAATGTGACTGCATAAAAAAGAAATTACTGTATTTTGGGTTCAATTTCAGGCATACTGAAGCAAAATTGTATGCTGTATTTTTTTATGATAAGAATTCTACTATTGTGTGGGAATAGAAAATGTACACAGTTAAAGAGATAAAGGAAGGGAGTGAAAGTGGAATTAATTGCAAAGAAGAAAAACTCCCATCTTTTATATACATACATATGCATCACAGATTACATAAGTATTTCTGAGTATTCTTACTCAACTGGAACTTTTATCCTGAAAGAGTATTATGGAGGTTTACTTTTTTTCATATGGAGGAATAGAGCCAAAAGATGGATTTTACAGCAATGATTCCCTGAAGGATAATGTTTCATCCTCCACAAAGCTACCAGCTGTTTCAAAGTGAGGAATTTGTTACTGTCTCAGGTTACAACTACAAGGTCAGCCTGCCCCTCAAACCAGTTGAGATGGAATGGGGAACAAGCCTAGCACTGCTGTATTTTTTTTTACCAGCTTTAAAAGAATTTCTTTCCCATCCCCACCTCTGATTCTTATTTACAATAAGAGTGGTGATGCTTGGGGAAAAATCCAAACCACCAATGAGCATGTAGGAGACTGCAACCACTCCCATTTGGCATGAAAGCTGAATTTGGAAAAGAATGCTGAAGTAAAACACTAACCAAGTTAAACACAAATTAAAACCCTTCTAGACAATTTTAAGCTATTTATACTAGACCAATACACCAGATGATGGAATGCAGTGGAAACCTGGTACAATTTTTCTAAAATCTAAGGGAAAACCTGAAGTGATAACAAATTCAGGGACAGAATTGTTATTACTAATTCAATTTTATCTGCCATTAAATAAGTAAACACAGCTAATTTCAATAAACAAGGAGGGGCTTTTTTTCTAAAACGTGTACATTCACCAGAGAAATGGTATATGAGCAAAACATCAGCCAACCAACCTCTGACCCTGCTAAAGCACCTCAATGGCAGTTTCTTCCACAGAGTCCAGCCTAAGAGCCCTGCTATCTTCGTATACAGTGCAGTGCTGAACCAACAGCATTTAACAGTCCCTATCTGGACACCTCCTCACATTCTTCTTAAAAAAAAAGAAAAGCAAAATCAGTTCCATACCCTTTCCATGCTAAAGAGTTGGACCTGAAGCCACTCACATTCTTAAGGAAGCAGCATTTCTCAAGGCAGAGAAACCATATGGCATCACCTTTCTTTGAAAAGTTTAGCATCTAAACAGACACAGCTCACCCGAGGAAGTGATAATAGTTCTACAGCAGGCAGTGCTGTTTTTGGAATTAAGAGCAAACAAGACTGGACAAAAACCATGTAAAATTACCTCTGTTTGTGCTTTTGGTTCTCCAGCTTTGGCCCTCTCAAGCAGTTCTTCAAAGAGCACTTCAGGTTCTTCCTTCATGCCCTCTATAAATTAATTTGATAAAGACAATAGTTTACTAGCAATAGTTTAAAGTATTTTAAAAATCGTTGCTATATGTGGTTAAAGAATTAAGTGATCATAATTAAAAAATCCAACACAAGTGTTTTTCAAGAACAGTAGAAATTAACTTATTACAATATTGACCCTCCATCTCAGCACTGTACGTCAGTATATTTACCCGTGTTATTTGGTACATGCCACAGCATGACACAATTTACAGTTTCTCATTTACTTCCACAAAATTCCTCTCAATAGAATATTCACTACAATAAATATGAGTACATGTGGAATATGTAATATGCATCAGCTTTTGTACTATTAGTACTCTTTTCTTGATATCACTTCAGTCTTTCACCTGTCAATCTCTTTATTTAGCACTGGAATCTTTTCTAGAATTTTGAAAAATTAATCAGCCTTTAAAAGAGTGCATTTGAAAGCTCAGTTCCTCAGTCACTGGAGCATACAGAAACTAACAACAATGACATCTGCTAATCCTTGGTTTTTTTTTGTTTTGCTCCACACTTCACCTAGTATTTTTCTTCTTTCCCATCTACTGAACAGATACAGACTTAAACAACTGGTTTTCTTCAAAAGCATCACACTGCTCCATCAGTCAGTCATAAAGAAAAACTCAAGAGCTTTATCTGATATCCAGTGTTTGTAAACAACATCATGCTGCATGCTACTTGATGAATGAAGAATTAGTTAATGGCAAAGCTGACAGAGGCCAGAACTGCTACTCTTTTAGGAGATGACCTCTCACAAATTAGTTTGGAAAAATTTTAAAGAGAAAAATCGATACAACTTGTGTGTTTTAAGCTGGGTAAGAATGGACAACTGACCACTGATTTAGAGTTACAGCTTTACTGACCAACCAATCTAAAATTATAGTTAGAAAGGCAGACCCAAAGTCTACAGTAAGCACCAAAGTCTGACCCTTATTTACCACATTACCCCACACAAACACACTTCGTAGCTATGTCCTGAGGGCAGTGGCAGCATGAGAAGCGTGCTTGGGAAGCAGTTTCCAGATGTAGGAAACTGACTTTCAGGCATCCACTCCAAGTTACAGTCCCTACCTGACTGGGGCAGCAGCAACACCAGAAGATGCTGAGCAGCCCTGCCAGCTGAGGGGCCAGGCAGTATCAGCTCTTCTTCAGAAGGTGGCAGGAAGGAAGAAATAAATCCCATTCCACATGATCCCCTGAAGAACAGGGTTACTTGCATTTTTTAACATCCCTGGTACTGGGACTGTTTTCAAAGAAGAACAGGCTACAAGCCAACACTTTCATTAAAATGGATGTATTTAACAAGAGCAAACCATGAAGTAAGATTTCTTCTTCACCATGCCACTGTCTTGACTGCCAAGTTCCACTTGGAAAAATTCTAATGCCAGATTATAACATCTTGTCTGGCTAAACAAGGCACATAATGAAAAATAATTTTCATTTAGTACTTGGTCTTTTCAAAAAGCTGTAAAAATATTATTGTAAAATAGGCAAACAGCATCCCAGCAAAATTAACTACTTAATCTCCTTGCCCTGATATATAACCAACATAACTTGAACTCTACACAAGTCAGAAGCCTGTTTTCCAGATGGCACCATTAACACCAGCAAACATCATTCAGGGGCTCTCTGCCAACAATAAACAAGAAGTTACAGGAAAGAGCATATTGTTTGAAAGAAGCATAATATTCATCCACCTACCCCACTCAAATGAAATATGCTGGGCAAGGGAGTACTATTCTTTTTCTTCCTGTGCTTTCAAATTCATTAAGCCCTTTTGCATCAAAATTTCAGTACTAGCTGTCTTAGGAATGCCTTTTTTTTTTCCAGTTCAGGGTTTTCTATATGTTGAGAACACCACAAATTTCAGTGATACTCTGGATAATATAGGAGGCACTATTCAGAACTCAGCATTAGCTAATTAAGTGGAATTTACAGACACAAGAAAAAAAACAAACCAAAGAAAGTAGTTTGCTAAACTGATAAAAACTCTAATAAGAAAGGCAGTTCTCTGAAAGCTCACATGGCAAAGTCTCTTCCTTTCTCTCCTGCTGCACTTGGCACACATAAGAGCATGGCACAGCTCTGACTCTTTTTAGCTCTTCTTGCTCAGAAGAATGTGCTAGATAAGAAAACTTACTACACAACAGAAAGCTGAAGAAACAAAACAGGAATGTTTTACAACAACTGGTTATAGTTACTTTACTGCAATTACATTTCAGATTAACATGTACATAATGGTATTTGTAAAGATGGGGGGGAAAAAAAGAAAAATTAAAAATGTGCAGCCTTATGGTGAACTACTTCCTTCAATGAGAGAGAAAAAAAAGCAGTGTTATTGCAGTAAACTTGTTGAAATGTTTGTTCTAACAGAGCTGATTGCCAGGGGAAAGAAACACTTTCTGCTGTTATTTTCAACCTACTGCCCAATGCCTCCCACCCAGTTATCAATTCTATGTGCTGGCACATGTGTTCTATGAATATAAATAACAGATAGTTAATTAAAAATATGACTGTGGGTTGATTCTGAAGTTGTAGGGTAAAGGTGGAAGAAGAGGTTGTGGAGATCAAATTTAGAATATTTTAGTCAATACAGTTCTTGTAACCAGCAATATTTTTCCTTTGCTTAAAAGATAACCAAGAGGATAATGAAACAGGTCAAGCATGAATTACTCTAGTTTCACAGCTGCCATTATCAATCTACTTTCTCATAAAGCATATAGGTCAGTCTCTGAAGGTAAAAGGTCCAAAACATAGTCAAGGTGTATTTTAGAACAAGGATGGACAACACATACTTTCTTTCAATTCAGCTCAACACTGAACAAACAACTACACAGGAGTATATGCACCCCCCATAACAATACCATAAGAAGTGATGACTATAACTTATCACCCTTGTTCTCAAGCATGTTTTTAGTCAGAAAATGTCTTGATGTATATTCTTCCCACATAAGAGTACTGCAATGGAAATGCTGTCAGTGGAAGCTTTTATTTTCCAGCTTTGCTAAAAACTCATGCCTTTTTAATGTCAAATTTTACTCTGTCTTGAATACAAAAATTTCCAGAAGACAGGAACACTCATCTTGCAATACTTCATAAATCTCTTATGACAATTAAAATAGACTTCACTAGCTGTTTTGTGTCAGGTGCATTAATATAAACCAATGAAGTCTATCAGTTATTCAAGGCTCACAAGCACTGCAGTCATTCAAATGAAAGCATGCACGTGAAAGCACAAAAGTTTCAGACAGCACGTAGCATTCACAAAAGAAAAGAAATTAAAACCAGGGATGTAGAAGGGTGGTTAGTACTTAATATTTGCTGTAGTTCCAACTCTGCCAAGATCCTCAAGACTGTGTAAAGCTTAGTTCATCATCAGGCTGCTCTATAATTCACTTCTCAGCATAGTTAATTCTACTTTCCAAGAGACAGATCATTCAACACAAATTAGTTAATGGATATTGTAACAATAACATTATTAATAAAATTTTAGTGTGGCTTTTTTTTTATTCAGTGTGCTAAAGTCTTAGGTTTAAGATACGAAATGACACTGTACACTTTAATTTTTCTCTGTTTCACTCAAAAAAAAAAACATAAAAAATTTTCTGTATTTGTGACTTGCAAAGTATGATGCAGATATATTTCTGACTTTGCTGAATTTATATCATCATACTACAGAAAGCATTTAAACCTTTGAAGGCCTACAGAAATATCCATTTTTGATATTCAGGCTTTTCTTTGAACAGGTTAAAGCTGTCTCTAAAAACCCATTTTATGAAAGCATTTATTTAAAAAGACTCATCACAATAAAACAGGTCATTACATAAAGACCTGTATGCATTTCACAGTGTCCCGGTTTGGAGGCAAGACACACAGTCGTACAGCATTCAGAAGAATACTAAGCTAAGACTGCCTGTTATTAAGTGATAGACTTCAATGGTACTGGCAAAACAAAACTACAGAGCAATTTCTGCTTTCCTAGTAAAAAGTATGTTTTACTACTCCAGGACATATACTTAGAATATAGAAATCTAAACACAAGTGTTTATGTAGGGAGGTTGCAAACAGGCTGATGAAAACTAAAGATAACTACTTACTTTTTGAAGCTTTACACATTACATGGCACATTGGCCATATAAAGTAAAATTCCAGCTTTGTTGCTATAAGCTCAAATGTGAATTTGGCATTCACTCTGTCACAGGCAAGAATTTTTACTGTTTTTACATTTTATTTCTGTTAGGTTTTGATCAGAAATAGGAAATGTTTAAAAAGGAAACATTTCAGTTTCTTAAATACTATGCTAGGAAGCAATTATTGTCCCTTACCTCTGAAATTTAGCCATTAAATTGACAAAAAGGCAGTCAATTCACCGTAGGGTATTAGTCCAAGTGAGATTGCAAGATACCAGTGCTTAAAATTTTAAATCACAAAAGGAAGATGCCATTATAAGTTATAGATTAAATAACACACCTAAACCTCTCACACAAGATTTTGAAGAATGTACTTACCCAATCTAGATAAGAAATATTTTCAATGTAAAAGACTTTACAGACAAATAAAGTAAACTGGGGTTGTCATAAGATTTCCTTCACAGCATTCTAGCACACATCAGTAATAGATTCCCAACCCTTTTAATACCCTTAACATACACAACTGAATCACGTCATGTGAGCACCACTGTAGTTGGCTGACCTGGTGCAGTGTCTAATCATATATTTAGCAAAAATATTTTACACACAGTTTAGACAAACACTGCTTCCAAAACCCCAGCATTTTAAGTGACATTGAGCATGACACTTCCATTCTTGAATTCTGAAATCTTTAAAGGCACATAATAGTCCTTTCATGCAAAGAAAGGTTTTTAGTTGTATATATACGCACGCAGAGTGGATCATACACACACACCCATCACACAGAAAACCCTCAATTTTCTCAGTGCTCTTCTAACCACTAGGAATCGCTGCCTTCCTTCAAAAAAATCTACAAAAGTTATTTCATGCAGAAAGAATCAACAGAGTGCATGCTGAATAATAAAAGTGTTTGCAGATCTACTTTCCTACCAACACAAACACATTAAAGCTCTCAGCAGTGCATTTACTCAACTCAAGGGAGTTTTAGCCCCTTGCCTGCTAGTATCACCCCCTGGCCAGGTGTACACAGCTTTCTTCTTAGGTCACAGCTACAGCACCTGAACTCCAGATTAAGCAAGAGGCCAAAGACCAGGAACAGGGAATAACAAAGCAAAAAACCCTGTATTTTAAAGGATCACAATTTCTTATGCCTTTTGAGCTTAAGATCTTATTTATTCACACAGTCATTGGAGGCCAGCCCCATGACAGTCATGCTATCATGCACAACAAATAATTTTTTTCAACAAACACAAGCTGGGAACTTCTAAGTGCTTTGAATGAAAAGGTGAAAAGCTAGTGAGATCAGGATAAAAGGAAAGCTGAAAGCACTTTCTCAGACAGGAAGCAACAATGAAGCATTCATACAAAATATGTAAGTTTAAAAGAAATTACAGGTTTTACAAGTGAATATTAAAGCTCATGAAAACTCTATCGAACAAAAGATTAATGCATTAAGCAACACCCACACTAAGAGTATGAAGGAAATCTGTATGGCACACACACTTTATAAGATCATGACTTCAAGCATTCATTTGGGCTCAGAAAAAGAAGTGACAGGAATGTGCAGGAGGAGGAAAAAAATCCATGTGTTGAGGAGAATAAAGGATCCGAGATGACAAGATATGAAACAAGATTTCTGGATTGGCCTTCCCATTTTATAGTTCAGCAAGTATTCCTGAAGTGACTTAAAACAGTCAGGAACACCTAAGCATATGCACAACACAAATGGTAAGTTCAGTCCTACGCAGTGGGAACACACCTCCAAGCTCGATGAGCACATACCTAGAAAAATACATAACCATTTTCACTATTCCATGAGAAGATCTGACAGTTGACACAGGTGAAAACTGTTATCAAGGCTGCCAGTAAAGTGAGCCAAGCAAAGCTAAGTAGGCAGTCTTCCAAACAATCTTGCAAATTTTATGGTTTAGATATACAGTTTTAAATGTACTTTCCTTAATCTTTTGTTTGAACAAACATGACTAAGACACATTGACAAAAAACAGAGCAGCAAAAAGGCCAGAAAGTAACAATAATGACCTCAGCTACATCCTAGAAAATTATACATTCAAAAAGAGGATGTAATTTTAAATACATTTAATAAATAACTTTATATGTTAAGTAGTTGGAAAAACGAAAAGATACAAACACGTTTTTTTTCCTAATTAAGAAAAAAGATATACTGGCTTGGACAGGTGGATCCAAATCATATTTCCATCTGCAAAGACAGGGAGAAAGGCTTCTCACATAAATCCTCTAAACAAATTAGAATGCAGGCTGTTACATGGAAAAATGAGAGATTAAGAAATAGAGTATGAAGATTAGAAAAACATGGCTTTCACTCTCCCAGGGGAAAGATTATCAGTTTAGACACACAGAGATATAAAATAAGGCCTAAATCGTTCAATACATTTATACGTGAATGAAAAAAAAGGGGGCTAATAACCAAGGTGCCAAAATTTGTCAATGATTCTGTGTTATTCAGGAAAAAAACAACAACAAAAACTCAAGAAAAACCAGCAGACAGATTTAAAAGGCCAGATGAAATGCAGCAAACCATGAAGGCACTTTATCATTGCACACACAGTGATAAGCTCTGAACTATTATCTCTCAGCGTAACACCTTAGAGTTGTAACAGTGTTTTACAAAAAACACAGCTCAGTGCTAATAAGACGCTATTATCAGAGCTTTATAACCTGGGAAAGAAACTGAGAATGAAATGGAGAAAGTAAACAGAGAGACTATTCTATGTCTTTCCAAACACAAAAACCAAAGGGCATGAACAGATTAAAAGTATTTCACCAGTGCCAAATATTTCCACGAGTTTAAAAAGGCTTTTAAAAAATTTCTAGGCTGCAAGTAGCTAAAGAACATTCTGAATAAAATAAAGTAAGGACAGCACTAGCACTGCAATTAGAAAAAGCCCCCTGGCTTTAACAGGCGTGCTGTAAACAACAGTGTAAATGATTCTCATGAGAAAGGTAACAAGAATCTTGAACCTGAAAAAGCCTGTCACCAATCTCTAGTATTAGCACTGAGTATTGACAGCAATTTCTGGGAGCCTTCATAAACTGGAACACACCCATTTTAGTTCAGGTATAAGAAAAAGCTGGATGGCATCCAGAGGAAGAAAAACTGTACTTCATGTTTTCATTAGCTTTATTCCAAAAGCTCACTACTTAAGTTAAGTGGGTTTTCTACTTATAAGACGTCACAGGATGTCAGGCATCTCCCTCAGTATCATGTTATTAACTGACAAGAGTAATTGAGACGTTTGATGGAGTAGTATGGAACAAGATTTCATCCCTAGGCATTTCCACCAGCTAAATTACTGGGGTGGGAGCAGGGAGCAAAAATGTCTTCTTTGACATTAGATCTTCTCCCACATATGAACGAATTCTCTATATACCATGAAGAGCACTGATGTCTGACCTGAACTTTGTCACACTGCACAGCACTGTACTTACTTGGAGCTTCAGGCATACATCACTTTACCGCTTTAGCAAGAAAGCTTTACTGTAATTCAATCTGAAAGGGAGTACTGTCTGAATTACAAGGAAAATTACTTGCTTCTACTGTGAGAGGATACTAGTATGAATAAACTATATTCACTGCTAAACTCCACTCCCCCCACCATGCTCCCCACAAGGTAAGATGAACAAATGAACGTGTAGGTGGAGACTGACATGGCACAGAAAAGACAGATATAGAATTATTTGTATTTGAAAAAGCCCCTTCTATGACTTCCATTATGAAAAACTTGAAGATGGATTTTTACTTAATTTTTTTTTATGTCTAGGAATTTCCATAAAAATATACCTCTGAAGTGCAACAAGCAAAGCTTATCCCATTCTTACTATTAATAAAAGTGCCTAAGTAGTACTTCCAGATAGGGTCTAATTGTTCTACAATTAAGTTTAGAATCACAAATGCAGTCTTTGCTGAAAGTTTCATCTGAGAAAAAATTAAAATTCAGCTATATAACCCAGCATTGGATTAGACTGAAAAAGAAATAGCCAGTAACAGGTCAAAAACATGCCATGAATTGTGTGCCAAAAGAATTTAGGGCAGTGCACCAAAGGACCCACATCACCTTAATTATTACCATAAATATTTACAAAGACAATCAGCTTGCTGGAAGCCAGTCAGTTTTTAATATTAATTTTTCATCCTCAGTTTGCATTTAAGAGAGCTGAAATGTGTTCTGTTCCCTGGATTTCAATGCCTTCACTAGAAATACCCAAAATTAACTACAAGAAAAAGCATAATTTGGTTTCTCACAAATGAAGCATCCAGCTGCTAAAGACAATCCACCTGCAAAACCTCTGTATTTGCAGACTACTTTGAGGCACTGGCATCTTTCACTCTGCATGACTGACTGGGATTCTCAGACAACTGTTGAAAGGGAATTCTTCTATAGCTCAGCTTTCATCAGTCTTGTTCTCTATTCATGCAGTATTTACCTTTGCTATAGTACAATCAGAAAATGTTATAGCTTCTCATGAAGTCAGTAGAGGTCTTACTGCACTGTTCAAAACTATGATAGGATTGTATTGTAATCATCTGGTCTCACTGTGCTACTTTAAAAACAGAAAGCAAAAACAACAACAAAACCCAAACCCCAAAGCATGTCTGAATCATCAGAAATAACACTCTGCTGCAAACACGAAGCAGTTAATTTATGTTAGAAGAGTGAATGAATTTGCTTTAACAATTTTCACAAATTAAATATACTAGCTATAGAAAATCCTTTTATGGTGGATTTTCAGTAATAGCTCATTTGCAAGTATGAAGGAAATTTTACAACATTGAGTAGGAAGCAGGCAAAAAGACTGCATGCACATACAGAGCAAATAATGGAAGCATATTTGTCAAGCAATAAATAATCAAGAAAAATTAGGAAAATGAAAGCTTATGGGGGAGGCTGCCCACGGATATCAACTAAAACAGGTAGAGTAACACATGTGGTGCAGAATTTGCTAGAATGTATTTCTTTTAGAGTCACGTCCTATGTAATACCTCCAGTGCCTTCTGGAAGTGTATGGTGGTAATTGTGATAGTGTTACACAGGATTTTATGCAGGAAAAGTTCAATCTGTAAGCACAAATCTAGTAAGTTAATAAAAAAATCAAACAAATTCAACAATTTCAGGGAACAGCATACAGATTTTTATTACAGATTTTGTTTCCAGTAAGAAATAAGCTTTCTAGAATCTCAGACACCCTTAGGAGTAAAGGTATACACAACTAATGACAAAACAAAAATAATTTCTTTTGTTAGAGAAGGCTGTGTAAGCTTATCTCCAAAGGGAAAGATGTCAGATCTCTTTCATTTATCCACAGGTAGAATACGGTAGTAGTCCATTTTCAATGTACTTTTAGAAAAAGTTGATCTGTACATTTTATAACAATAAATGTAGATTCTAACAGCTTTTTTGTGTCACTGGATTGTACTGTTGAGCTTTCAGTGTTCAGCAGAGCCAGTCTGAGTCTCTAGAGAAATCCTCCTACTCACTTTCCACAAGTTCCAAAAGTTCAGTGGTATTGCGTGCAGTAACTATGTAGGAGTAAAGTTTCTGCAAAGACTGACATTCCACTTAAAAGCTGACATCAAGTGTCACGTCAAAAACATGATTTGTACATATCAAATATAATAACACAGTGGAACTGACTGGAGGAGAAGAAGAAATACTTTGCACAACAAACAGCAACGATTTAAAAAAAGGTTTTATTAACATTAGATGCTTAACTGCTCATCCATGAGTGCTGAATCCTTTCATCCATTCTGAAGCCTGGATTCTTAACTGCATAGTAAGAGCTTGGTACAATTAAGAGTACATTGCATGTTTTTCTTTTACGCTTTTAACTTCCACGGTCAGATCTTAAGATGGTCCTACTTGTCCCAAGAACAATTCGGAGTTCTTATACTAGTATACTTTGGCAGGCATTCTATCTTAAAAGGTGATAATAGGGATGGGAGAGAAGAGAATAACATTTGTTTACAGAGCTGTTCAAGTCTAGGACTCAATTCTACTTTCTCTGGGAGGAGCAACGCATTTGTAGATATGGTAATAGTCTTAGTCACACCACAATTCCAAGTCATCAAACAGCATTAAATTGAAATGGGAACAACTTCTGCATCCCCACAAAATGAACATAAATTGTCAGGAGAGCAATAAAAAAAAGGCATGTAGGTGGAAGACTAAGAGTGATATTATAGACTATAAATTTTAGAAGTGGAGGAAAAACTGTTCTTCAAAGCTGTATTTTTCTAGCATAGCTATTACTGTACAATGATCTTTTAAAGTCATTAAAATAATTTTACACATAACTAATGAGCCAATCCTGCTGCTTTTTCTATGCAGGCATCTCTGATTGAATCCTTCATGGATGAGCTGGGATAAATCTGACATAAATCTGCAGTTCCAAACTGTAGAGTTAAAATAAATTAGCATTTTGTCATTTTTCAGTTGATAATCATCAATATTAACCCTTTCCACCAAAAAAATAAAGGAGAAAGCAATGAAAAGCAATGCGAGAAGTTGAGAACATAGAGCTCACCAAGCCCACATGTTTTTGTAGGTGCAGACGGAAAGTTATCATAACAACCTGCACAATGCACATGGAATTTCAGCCATTCTGCAGTTTGAGCACTTCACCACATTGACACTCCAGGAGTTAATTCGCTGTCAAAACAGAGGGGCCCTTAAAAAAGGACCATTCCAAATGTTTAGCAAATGCACAGTGACTTACTTAAGTAAGCACTTCTAATAATTAACTAACTTTCCAAAGGATTAGCTTTACTTCCCAGTTTACTGTTCCCAGTGTCACCTTCTAACTTTCACAATGAAGTGGGGCTGCGGCTGCTGTAAGGGGCCCTCCAGCAACACAACAGCTCCAAGTCTCTCCTTGATTACTGTACTGTAACATGGATTTGTTTGCACAGTGGAACACACTTACTGGATCCCTTTTGAAGGAAAGTGAAAAGAAAGATTCCAACCACTAGATTAAATTTTTAAATTTGTACAAAAGGAATGTCGAGTCCTTCACACCAAAGAATTTACAGGGCCACTCCCATTTCATTACATAATTTACTAATATGAATATAGCTCTTCACTTTGTACCCTCATTTCTTCCAGCACCCTGGGACTATGATAGAAGTTTTATCATAAACAGATTAGGAAATCAATCCACCTAGAAAATAATGGATGAAGGCTGAGCTAGGGCACTTTTCATAATCTGGTTCATCACGTGAATGTAAAAAATTGTTAGCAGTAATAGTATCTTTGTTATCAGCCAAAAAACTCATTTATGTATTTCAAATGGTAGAAGAGGGAAAGATGGAGAATGCTTCCTCAAATAAATGGGTGTTCAATCCTCCTCCCATAGAGGGTAAAAACATCAGCATGTTACTGACAATAGCAGCAGACACCAAAAAGCCTATTTCCATTGTTCTGCACCAAAAATGATGATGTCCCAAAATTTTATCAGAAAATAGAGTAATCAACTTTTGTTTGGATACAATTCTTTCTCTCCCACAGCAATGCCTGGCAAATGAGCTTTCCAGGAGCCTGAGTATTTAAAGGTAAAGTTTGAAGGGGCATTAATAAACTGACAGATAAATTGTTAAGTAATTAATACTTCAAGGCATAATCCTCCCCTTCAAATAATCAAAGATTTTTCTGAGATTTCTTCAAGCTTTGCACAAACATTTCACTTTACCTCAAGAGTTAGTCTGTAATAGCTAACTGCCAAAAAGTAAAGATGCAGAAGTGCTAAAATAGAGCTTTGAAGCAAAGGTCCTTTGTAACCTTAAGTGGAAGAGGCTAACACTTAGAAAATATTTATAAATTAGAAAGGTTCCCTATTTGTTAGCTATCATTTAGCAATGCCTTGGAGACACACTGTTGCAAATTGTTGCAATGCATTGTAAACTGTTTAAAACATTTTTTTTACTATTTATAAATTCAAAGTCAGTCAATTTATAAAATAATTCTCTTCCTAGAGATACAAAAAACCCTCATAAACTAAGTACACACAGAAGCCTGCATATCTACAAACAAAATATAAGAAATTGATTTCTGTCTGCAAAGCTCTCTGTACAAACACCTTCCCATGTGCTCTCAATTCTAGAACAAGAGATTACAGCAAAACCATGGACAAAAAAACCCCAAATAGTTCCTTAACCAAAGAGACCTCTCTTCAAGCACAGCAACTTAGCTTTGCAATTTCTCCTTTCCAACCTTATTGGCTAAAAAATGTGCATGAGTGATGTAATAAACTAGTAACAATCTGTTTTATGCACATATGAAAAATTACCATCTTCACACTACCCCCAGTTTCTATAGTATCCTAGCATGACCTCTTTTACCTGCTCACTGGCAGACAGTCAAAGAAAGACACTTTACATGCTTGAACGTACTTAAGCATTACAAGAAATGGTAACTCTTCCAGATAACCTGCAGCACAATAAATGTTCACCTGGGGTAAGAGTCATCCGGTTCAAGTTACCATTGTGGCTGAAGCAGCTACTTGAATCAAGACATCACAGACAAGTATTGATCACCATCTTATTGTGAAAAGTTTCTCTCATCTCTGCTTTCCTTTCATCTGAATCAAAAGTAAAATATCTCCTGGGACACATAAATCTACCTTCTAACTCAGCAATACAGGGCACTTACCTGGACTGTGAATTCAGGCATCTCTTTCAAAAAACAGTAAGAGCAGCAGTACTACAGATGGTAACTAAGTCACCACACTGAAAGTGCTTTTTTCCTAGCTCTGCTCTGTGTGTAAGTAGAGGAAATGGTTTCACTAGCAAGAATGATGGCTTTAAGCCTACCTGGAGAATCCGGTGTTGGGAGCTCCAGAGCTCTCATCCGTGCTCTTTTCGCATTGCTTTAGGGCTGTATCTGAAGGAAGGGGATTCTACGGACTGGATGAAACACAGAAACCAGAACAGGGTATATGGTACCTGGACAGAAACTCAGGGGCCTGTGCACCTGAGAGGCATAACAGCATCTTAGGAGATTGGAGTCCTAGTCTGTTTCAATAGACTTCACTAGCACACAGACACCGGTCTTCCCTGCTATACATGAACTCTCCTGTAATTTGCTTCCAGGGATACTGATGACTCAATGGCTTTAAAATTTCAGGAGCCCTAATCAGTAGTGTATATGCTTTGCTCCCTGTCCAGGAATATCCTTAAAAAAGTAACATTTTTTTTTTCATGTTTATTTTTAAACATGAAAGCTGACATATTGATATTCATTCCATTCCTACATACACAAACCCCAACAACATACATAAGCAGAATGCAAGACTTTTGGGTAGAAATACAAATGCCCTCCTTTTCTTATTTAACACAAGAAACCCAGCATCTATAAATTATCCTAATGATTGAATATTTTTTTCATTAAACCAAGATTCAATTTGCTCAATAAATTCTCAAAGCACTGTTAAGACCTGTTGTGAAAGAAATTCTACAAGGAATAACATAAACACTACCTAATGATACATTAGCAGAATATAGACTGAAAAATTGCTAAGAAAAAAATTGCAGTGTAAGAGGTTGATCCAAAGGAAGTACCTGTGCAGCTGAGGATATGTGTGTGCTTAAGTGCTTTACTGAGTCAGAGCCAAGACATTCATTAATCTTCTGGATTACACTACAAGATATGGATAATGCTGCAGGAAGAATGATGTGATGTGTGCTTCCAGGAAACAAATTACTTAACATTCGCTTTGATGCTATAGCCTTAAATACAGTGTATATTAAGAAAAACTGGAAGAAAAAGCACAGATAAGAAATACAGATACACTGTCAAGAGTATTACAAGAATTAGTAAAATGATTGAGGTTGGAAGGGACCTCTGGAAGTCACCTCTTCCAACCCCTCTGCTCATGCAGGTCCACCTAAGTTGGCTGCCCAGGACCGTGTCCACATAGTTTTTGAGTATCTCAAAGGATGGAGACTCCACCACCTCTCTGGACAACCTGTGCCAGGGCTCAGTCACCCTCGCAAGAAGGAAGAAAAGATGTGTTTACTGATGGTCTGAAGGAACCTCCTGTTTGTGCCAGCTGCCTCTGGTCTTTGTGTTGGGGACTACTGGAAAAGACCCTGGCTCCATCCTTTTTGGACCCTACCTTCAGCTATTTATGCACATTGATAGACGCCCCCTGAGCCTTCTCTCCCCCAGGCTGAATAGCTCCAGCTCTCTCAGCTGTCTCGCACAGAAGAGATATTACAGCCCATTCATCATCTCTGTGGCCCTTTGCTGAACTCTTTCCATGTCTCTCTTGTACTAGGAAGCCCAGAATTGGATGAAGCACTCCAGTGCTGACTGGATGGGAAGGAACTCCCTCCACCTGTTGGCAATTTTTCAACTACTGCAGCCCAGGATACCAGTGACCTTCTGTGGGAGAAGGACACATGGGCATGTGGTAGTCCTGAGGTGAAACTGCCTTTTCAGAAAATTAAAATGTACACTGTGCATCTCCCCTTCTCAACCAGAAATCACAGATGATTTATTGAAAATTATACAAACTTACAGAAGTGATTTAAATTTGAGCAAGATATTTAATTAAGTCATCATTAAAGATTAAAGAGGAGTGTTCTACGTATTTAGTAAGATTTGAGATAGCTTTCTGTACATCAGTGTGGTGGTCTTTTCTGTCCTCTTCTACATCACTCTGAGTTAGTCATGATCATAGTGACTACTGAACATTACCCAACTTCTAAATCTTCCAATAAAGAAGTCAGAGCAGCCCTTCCCAGAACATCTGGTCTGGAGCACATTTCCTTTCATAAAGCCAAACCACAACACACCATGGCTGAGAGTCCAAATCCTTCATTTTTCCTGGACCTATCAGCAACTTGGATGTTATTTATTGGTAAGGACTCTATGACTTCAAGGAAAACCTTCTGTGTCAGTTCACATATTTTGAGAACTGCTGAAGTGCCAGTTTTCTGTTTGAGATATCACTTTCTTTTGTATTTGCTTTTGTATGCACATCTTTGAATTTGTATTTTTATTTGCAGTTCTTTCTGAAGTTCTACTAAAATGCCCATTTTTAAGTTCTAATGCCCAGAACTTCCTTTATTTTAATACAGTTTTCAGTTCTGGAAACTGTTAGCACTATGACAAATGGCAGAACACTAAAACAGCCATATAATACTGTATTACGTGTTATTGAAGACATTTTCTATCGAAATCCACTAAAATCATGGTTGCTAGAGACTCCAGCAAGACACAATGGCAATGGTAACTCATTCTGCTGTGTTAAATATCTGCATATAATAAGAAGGACATGGGGAGGGCAATGACAGTGGCACCAGGCACCAATAATATTTTAACGGGAAGAGATTTAAAGTAATCAGGAATGAGACACAACTGAAATGGAGAAATACATCAATGCTCAAAAGTCCTCTTTTATAGGAGCACAAATAAGCAGCATCTCTAATACAATGCTGCATACGTAGGGATCATTAGCAAATGCACAGGACTGTAAAGAGAACTAAGATAAAAATCAGCGGGATTTTAAAAGTCCAACATTTGTGTAGAGTAAGAAGATATCCAAATTAGCTAGAGAAGAATACCTGTGTGCAAAACACCACTAAATAGCTTGTATTGATTCCCAGAATCTTGCATGAACCACCAACAGAAACCTATGTATTGCTCTTTCAAATCATATTATAACTAAGCCCAAGATAACTTCATACCATATTCCTATTATAGCTGCTATTCTTTCCCTGTCGAAGCATACTAAGAAACTGGAAAATGAAGAAAGAAAACATACCTATTAGCACTGACTTTAAATTATCACATAATTAATGTTAGAAGTGTCAAATCTCCATAACCTCTCAATTCTTTTACAGGTGGGTTAGATGACAAAACTGGTACTGAAAACTGAGGCATGTTAGAAATTCAGGTATCCCAAAAAAATTCTCCTCCATCTGGAACAGGGAACCCAGAAGGTTCCAACAGTCAATTCTGAATTAGATGCAAGCAATAGATTTGCTGACACAGCCATAATATTGGCCTGAACTATGTGCAGAGCTCAGTTGCATCTAGTATTTGCCACATAGATATTCACACATTTAATAATTTTAAACTCCTGGATAGCCATATTACCTTTAATAGAGAGACTCATATTTGTGAATGTAAGGGCATGTACATAAGCAGTTTCACAATCAAAAGTCCAATTTTAAAGAAAGCTAAAGAGCAGCAGAGTTGCTAAACCTCGAGCACAAGACCATCTTGCACAAGTGGTAGCTTACAAACTGAATTACAACTGGAACTCAGCAGGTGAATACAGGAGCAGCCAGGTATTTTTTGTTTTACATTTCGCACAAGACTTTTCTCTTATCCCATCGGTTTCCACAATCTTTGAAACTCAATGGTTTCACAGTAAGTGGGGGAAAAGAACCTCATCATTCTGCCTTTCATAGTGTATCACGACTGTAAATCCAAATTCTTATCTTACTGCTAACATTAACTTCAATTCTGGTTTCATGTACCAGTTTATTATTCCCTCAGTCTACATTACAGTGGTATCCTATGCATCCACATTAGAATTCATATTAAAGCTATAGTTAGTATGTGTTCTAGCCAAATAAAGAAATGAAACTGAAATGTTATTATGCTAAATTTCATTAAATCTCCCTGCCAATTTTTCAAACAAACTTCTTTCCTATTGCTTTGTAAAAACCTGAAAAATTAGATAGGAAAACTCGAAAATATGCACAAAGGAAGCTGCAATAGAAAAGACTCTTCCACGACAACAGGTTAAAAGAAACTGGAGAAATTTATTTTCCTACTTTACAGTGTCTTTAAACAGAGTTTAGAATACATATACACATAATAATCTCCCAATGTTTAATGTAAGCCAATTTTGCATAAGAATTGCTTTCATACTTACCCTTTTTTTCTGCTTTCTCCCTGCTATGGGAGTAGCCAGGAATTGAAGAAGTTGCAGAATCTGCTGAAGATGTTCCAGATCTCTGACTGTTCTCGCTATGATCCACAGGAGCAGCATTTAGCTGGGACCTTCCAAGATGCTGCTGGGGGTGAGAGGGACTTGAGGTGGGATCAGGATCTGAACTCATTTTAGCTGCCAAAGAACAAAACTATGATTAATTATCAGACAGCAGCGTTACAATGTAAAACTGAATAAAAATTTAAAATCTGAATGTATTTGTTTAATTAGGTGAACAAAAAGCCTAGAAAAGAGCAAGAAGGCTGATAGCAACTTCAAGATTTATTTATACATTCTTCAATAATTCCAAGCATGAGCAGCTATAGTTGCCTGAGTCTGACCATATGTACAGCATTGTGCCAGAACCGCGATTGCTTTTTTTCGCAAGAATAACTGCGTTTTAAGTGTAAATAAATGCTAAAACTAATTAATCAATCCTGTAAATGCCGCATATAAATTACTTCTTTGAATTTAATGTTCTGCTTATACATACTACAGATAAAGACTAGCCCCAAACTTTTTATGGACAAGTCTATAATAATAGAAAATTTAATTAATCAAAGGCTTCCTTAACAGTCATCACCTAATCAGGAGACAGAGAAAGACAATAATTATAAGAAGGCAAAGGAGGAGAAGATGTAGAACTCTGCATGGAAAATCGGAGGAGGGATACCACCAAGGATGTTGTTTTTAGACATTACCAATTTAAATGCCCATGATTCAAAATAAGCTTACTTTAAATACCTTTAGATCTCATTTTTAAAAAATTTTATTCATACGTGGCAGGGAGGGAAAGGCCTTACATGAGAAGGCCTTTTAACTGTAAGCCCTCTCAAAAAGAATAAGGGAATCTCTGCTCTGTAGTAGAAAGCTCCCTAAATAAGTAAACTGGCATAAAAATGCCTACTGAAAGTTTAGTTTTCACAAGACAGAAGTAGCAATGTATGCATATACTACCACAGCACAACACATAGTAACTCCTGCTGCTTAAGAGCAACTTCCCTGAAGTTAAGCAATTTGCAAGGAGCATTGTAGAAGATACCTGGCCATAAGCAATATTTTTAAATTCTGCATAAATACAGAATTAATTCAGAATACCGACCTGAAGATGTCCTCATAAAGATGAAACTAGTATAGCCAAAACCAAAGACACCACTTAACTAACAACTTTTTCCACTCAAGGGACGCTCAAATCACGACAAGGTGCTAAGAGTACTAGCAATGTTGCCACTGCCAAACATATTACTTGTAATTTGACAACTTGGCTGCCAAAATTAGGCTTCCCTAAATCAGAAAATATTTTACTGATACAAGTAAATGCGTTTCTGTATTATGTTCCTACATAAAGTTATAAATAAACCAACACAGTTCAACCTTCAAACAGTCCTCGGAAAACACAGAGATTAAAATACCTTCCCAGTAAACCAGCATGAGTATTTTTAACCATTATACAATCACAAAAGTCACTGTGCCTCCAGTTTTAAACTTGACCTTAGCGCTCTGTAAGAGGGACGGCGAGCGCAGCCAGGCCGCGCCCGCGGCGCCCCGCGGGGGATGCGCGGCACGGACTGGTCCGGCTCCCTCCAGAACGGGCAGCACCGGCGCCTCTCCAGCACAGCCGTGAGCAGGAGCTCACCTCGCTGTCAGCCAGCTCGCAAAAACACTCCCGTCCCAAAAGTTACTCTGCGCTTGTCCTGCAAAGGGCACCACCAACTTTTCCTCCGGGTTGTTCACAAGCCAGCGGGCGGTGACTCCGCACCCACTGCCGCCAGCCGCTCCCAGTTGGGAGCACCGGAGTTCGCTCGGCCTCGCTCCCCGCGAGGTCCGGGAGTGCCCGGGCGGCCCTGCCACTCCGGAAGGCCAGGAAGCCCCGGCGAGGGGCGTGAGGGGGCCGGCAGCTCGGGCCATCCTGCGCGGGGTCCCGCCCCAGACGCTCACCGAGCCCGGCCGGGCGAAGTCAGCAGCGCGCACCCGCGATGACGAACCTCCCCGCGTGTCTGGAGGCGGCCGGGCTCCGACTGGGGCTACACCGAGAGCCCGCAGCCTTTGGGGGCGGCCCCGGCCCGCCCATCGGCCGCTGCCACCTCCCCACCCCGCTGCCACTCACCGCCCTCCGCTTTCGTGGAGGGCTCCGGTGGGGCGCCGCCGGGGCCGGGCGGGGCTGGCGGCAGGAGGCGGAAGCGGCCACGCAGGGCTGGGCGGCGGGAGGGCAGCGGTACCGGCGGCTGCTCTCGCGTGCGGCCGCGCCCCGCGCAGTGGCAGCCCAGCCGTGGGGAACGAGGGGGTGTCAGGACGGAGGCGGCCGGGGCGGGCCTGGGCAGCTCCAAAATGGCGGTGCCGGGTGAGGCGGGTGGAGGCCGGCGCGTCCGGGCTGCGGGTGCAGCCCCGCTGCAGCGGTGTAGCGGCGGCAGGGTCGGTGTGAGCGAACCCCGCAGCTGCACCGGGCCTTCCTCCCCTAGCGCGGTGTTTCTCGGTACAGAGCAGCAGGAGCGAAGGGAATGGGGAAAAGGGCGGTAACCGAGTAACTGATTTTCTTTAAATGCTCTCTAAGTTACTGCTACTACACCTGCTGCTACACCTGCATTTCTGCTCATATGTGGAAGGCTTCTGGGCAGGAAGCGAGCTGTAAACTTAAGTGTAAGTGTTGCTGTTGTTTTGATGGTGAACTTACTACTTTTTAGAAATAATTTTGGTTTTCGAGCTACTTTAAATAGGTCAAGGTCCCTATATGGTACTTTGAATGGCTTTTAATTAAAATTCCAATCAAATAACCAACCTACAAATGCAAGTAGGAGATTAAATTTAAACCTCAGTCATTCATATAAGTTACTTTGTTGATTTTCACGAGTTCCAAGTTTGCAGGAGATCACAGGGAGCTTTCAATTTTTTAAATGTCGCTTACATCTTCTTGGTCACTGCCTGTTGAGGTTTTTTAATCCCCACACAAAAATGTGGTCCCCAGTGTCATTATTTCCTTGCCTTGGAAGGCATAACAATTTTTTTTTTTTTTTTTTTTTTTTTTTTGTACAGAACAAGTGAAAACAAACATGGTTAAGCTTCTGTTTAATTCAAAATAAACTTAAATTTGAAAAAAACCCACATTTACTTTTAAGATCATTTGCAGTCTGAGTGTAATGTTTCATCAGGAACATGCAATGTGTTGTTACCTGTTGTTTCTTTAGACTGACAGTATGACTTCACTCTGATATGACATAATTCTGCAATCTGCTCCCCCTGCTATTCACATTTCCTTCAAGATACTACTTTATACAATTGATTTGATATTTAGTGGGTGTGCTTAATGGATGTAACACGCTTAGGGAACAGGTGGAAATGAGGGTGGTAGCTGGAAAAGTAACTAAAAAGGAAGTGTAAAATAAAGCCTCCCGTTCTCCTTTCCAGCACAGTCACACATGACAGAAGCCATTCCAGAGGAGCTCAGTTCAAGGGTAAAATTGCCACACTGGCTACTAACCCACATAACAGCAAGGTTTGATGTAAAATATTCTGTGGTTGCTTATGTCTCATCCTACACTGAAGATGCACGTTAGTGCCAGTGCTCAATTTGATCAGGTCCTTAGTTGCAGTGAACTAAACCTTTGCAGTAAATGAATTGTCACGCACACGTTATATACTCACGTGTTACATAAATACAGATAACATTACTGAGAGTAAACCAAACTCAGACATGATGACAACTTCTATTATCAATTCCACTGATTTCACTTTTGACTTTATCACAAATGATGAGTTCCCATCTGGCATTATCACAGTTGCAAATTGTTACAGCTACAGAGGAGAAACATGGAAGTACTGTAATAACATGGCACAGCACCTATTTAAATTTCAGTTATGACTCATGGCATCAGTAGAATGGTTGAGGTTGGAAGGGACATCCTGAGGTCAGCTGCTCTTCTCTCCTGCTCATGCGGGGCTGCCTAGGGCTGGTTGCCCAGGACCATGTCCAGATGTCTTTAAGAGTATCTCTGAGGATGGAGACTCCATCACCTTCTTGGGCAACCTGTGCCAGTGCTCCATCGCTCTCCCAGTAAAAAAGCTTCCTCATGTTCAGAGGGAACCTCCTGAGTTCCAGTTTGTGTCTACTGCCTCTGGTCTTGTAACTGGGCACCAGTGGAAAGATAACCGACTCCGTCCTCTTCACATTCTCCCTTCAGGTCTTTATGTACATTGATAGATGCCCCTGAGCCTTCTCTTCTCCAGGCTGAACAGGTGTTATGATCATTAATGAGATGCCTCTGCCCGAATCAAGGTGCAAATGTGACCATATGCCAAAGTCAATAGTATGGATTTTATTTAATGGTAAATGAGAGAGAGAGAAAAGAGAAAGAAAGAAAGAAAGAAAGAGAAAAAGAGGTGGGAGGAGAGAAAGATAATGACAGAGACAGATTAAGTAGAAAATATCACCACTGTGGATCCCAGTGGTGTCCTGTTGATCCTCTCCATCGGGTCTTCTTGGTGGTGAGGGTCCCCCGAAAACATAGGGTTCAATGGATTGATACACATTTGTGCCAGGTGGGAATGCCCAGGTACCTCCCCTGAGAGGGGGCAAGTTTGACACAGTGTGTCGCAGCAGACTGTGGATCTGTCGTATCCCTTTGCATCCCATGCAGTGCTCTGGTGCAAGGCCTCAGGACTCAGTCTGGGGAGCACTTTGGGGGTCTTTGATGGATTATGACACCCCCTCAGCTGCCCCTCACAGGAATGTCCTGTGGATGTGGCCTTCCTGGGGTGGGGGGTGTGAGGTGTTACACACAGCTGGGCCAGTGTGTGTGAGGGAGGATGGGTGTTCAGTGCCTCTGACCAGAGGTTATGCTACACACCCAAGACTCTCCTCCTCCCCCTTTGGTTGGGGGGCAGTCTGTGCAAACCTGGCCTCAGCAGATAAACCTGTGGGCTATGGCCTCCGCAGCCCGAACCCAGCCAGGGATGATTTTCAGAACAGCTGCTGGGTTTGGCTATCTTGTGGATGCATTCTTCTCTCAGCCTTGTTTGCTTTTCCCTAGACCTGAGATGATTGAGCAATAGTGTCACCTTATCTCAAGTTCCCCTTGGTGGCTTAACCCACAGTCCAAGGCTGCACTCAGGAGGCATATTCACGGTGGGGTGGGCTTCGGTGATTGCATCTTCTTTATACAGTTTTCCCATAATAGGCAAAACTCCTTCATAATAATGTTTAAGCCATTAACTGTAACATTTCAGTCTCTGACAACGGGCCCAGCTCTTTTGGCTTTTCCTCATAGGAGAGATGCTCCAGCCCATTCATCATCTTAGTGGCCTTTGTTGGACTGACTCCAGTGCCTCCATGTTCCTTGTACTAGGGAGTCCAGAACTAGACACTTGTTTAACTGCATGAGGTTGCTGTCAGCCCAGATAAAAAAAAAAAAACCCTTGTTGCAACAAGAACAAAATCAAAAAATCATTCTTTCTGTATTAGAGAATAAATAATCCTTTTACAAGTATTTTGAAGGTTTACAGAGTGATGTTTGACTTTAGCTGATTTCTGTAAATATTTTTTACTCAAGATGATGAAATGCAGTAGAAATAACTGTCTGAACATATGAGGTGCAGTACTGAGATACAGGCTGAAATTAACTGCTTTTCCATATAATCATCAATGAGTTCTAGAAATATACTTGGGATATCTAATAACCTGAGCAACTCATATGTTGCCTCTGTTAAACTGCATGTAATATAAACGGACATTTTCACATTCTGTTGTGAAGTTTGTATTTTTGTATCTAGGCATGTGTTTAGTATTGAAATGTGTAAGAAAAGTCTGTCTTGTAGAAAATTAATTTGCAACAGCAAAAGATTATGCTAAGCAACATTTAAATACAACATTTTATTATTAAATCCATCAACTCAAACTGATTTACCTATACTACTGAAATGAAATCACACTTATAGCATTGCTGGCATACAAGTAGTTTCTCATCAGTCCAGAGGAAAAACTATTTAATCACGTTCCTAAAAGGAACAGAGGAAGCAGTGATCATCCAAGAAAACAGACCTGCATAAGTGTGATTCATTCCAATGAATAGCCTTCAGCTCCATATGTTTTTCACAACACCTCTGAATAAGAGGCCATTTCTGTAGTCCATGGTACACTCAGAAACAGATCTGGCATAGTTACTCTGGGTGGTTTTAGAATATGTTAATCTTAGCAAAAACCTTGTCAGTAGTGCTTTTTTAAGTGTCAGAAGAGCTGAAAAATTCACAGAAAAATGCTGTGTGCATCTTCAGTAGTTATGAAAGGAAGTACATTAAGGAAATGAAAATGTCTGAGTGATACTAAGTAACCTGTCCTAAAACTTGTCTCATAAATCATCTCTTTTTTTTCTTGCCACACCTTACCAATTAAGACAAGAGGTGTCATTTCAAAATAATAGGTTTTGTTGTTTACTCTGTTACACCTATTTTAACAGTATAATTTAATTGATGGAAGCATCACATCACCATAATATTAGTGCAATAAAAGCTGCAGCATACCTCATGACCATCTGGGTACTATTGTTTCATTAGATTAAGGACCACAAAACCAGATTTCTTTTAAATTTTATTTTTTTAAAACAGTATGTAATCTAAAATGGGAAGTATTTTCTGTCAGAAAGAGCACAATACATTAAGCATACTGATCCAAGGGACACAGAATCCAGAGATTCAACAATATGATGTGAACAACTAAGATTTAGTGCCGTTTGGATGGACATACATTGGAAAGAATTAATAAAAGGTGAGGGTGGGAGGAAATGGAAGGAGAAACACAAGAAAGTGGGCACAAAAAGCAGGTAAAAATAGGAATTGAGGAGTTCTGTGAAGATGGTGATGAAAACTATTCTCCACAGATCTGCGTATTAAATATGCCTCTGGTCACCTCAGGGTTGGAGTAGCTTCCACATAAGTACTGTTTCCATGCACTAAAGTATGTAGGGTAATGTGAGCATCATTCCCTGTCCATTGCTCTTATAATCTCTCTTTATTCCACTGTCCTTGTGCCAAGTACTCCGGGTGCAGCACAAGTGTTGTTCACCGTCACTGCTTTATATAGAAAAGCATCACTCTCATTATCCCATTAGCCCTCTCAGCCATGAGGGAAGGGTTAAAATTTTCCTTTTCAAATGAATACCTACACTAAAGGAAGCTATAGGTGACTTACATAGCATCAGATGTTCAGTTTTGCACTTACTGCTCAGCCATCTTTTCTAACTGTGGACATGTGCCATGAAAGAGGAAAAGTTTTTAAAACCAGGCACAGGTACAATGATATGCAGGTGATAAGTAAGACTGTGAAGGTCTGACATGGCAGCTCTTGGGAGGTAAGCCCTGGGTTGGATGCATTCCCTGGAACAGGTAAAGGGGAGTGCACTTCTCTCATTCAGTTCCTTGAATGTTCTAGATTTGTGAGACAGCTACTGATTTCATTCCTAATCCACAATACAAATGGGACTCAGCTCGCTTAACTCTGGAAGCAGCACCTGAATCAAAGTTGTATTGTTCTGCTATAGTCTAGAGAAAGCAGGGCAGTTTTCCTAGTGGGAGAGAATAGTACCTCAAATTTTATACATGAAAACACAGCAACAAGTATGAACAAAGTCTGGAACTCTTATCATGAATCAGTTTGGTATTGCCAGAGATTAAATTTGGTCTAAAATTGAACTGGACATATGCAAGCACTAAGGATTTCTTGATAGGAATAACTTCTTGTTTAACAGTTTGTAAATAGTTTGTCAGTAAATGAGGTTAAATTAAGTACCATGGTCCCCCTCAAATACCATATTTAACACAGATGGGTTTGCATCAACCTTTCAAATTGGAAAGTATGCCAGAAATTTCGGCCTGTAGATCGATCCATCAGTGTTCTTGCCTTTACGAGCTTAATCTTTTGCTCACAGTGACCTCTAGTGTGAATGGATGCAGTGGATCCAAGACAGTGCACAAAGAACTTCATATGTGTTCAACTGGTACTAGGTTGATGGGACACGTATGTGCCATCTCTTTGACTGTATGACACATTTTCAGCATGCAAAACAGGAACAGGAAACCTTGAAACCAAAAACATTCCCTCAGCCATACCAAATAAAGAATTTAAAGACTTTTTACTTCTGTGCCATTTTGATCAGATGTTTATCAAAAACTCCATGAATGGTTTGATACATTTGGTAACAAGTACACGTAATATTCAGCATTCCCAAGTGCAAGATACTGCTTTTACTTTCTGAAGTCTTGCACTGGACTTTGTATGAGAGATGCAAATCAGAAGGCAGTGGTGCAACAATTTCTGTAAGAAGTGCTGTAAAATGTACAGATTCTTCAAACCCCAACCCTAGCTATGAATTAACTTCTACAGTTATGAATTGACATCATTATATTACATATGTTTTTTTCATCCAAGTACATTGAAGTGACATTTCCCTCCTCTCTTCTGCAGAACAATTTGCTTTAATTAGGGGATTAAAAAAAGCTCTAAAACAAAGATTTTTCTGTTTGGTTTCTCCAAAACTGCAGGAGAAAAAAGTGGTGGATATCATTTTAGAAAGTAAGTTAGCAGGAAATATTACTGATGGTTGGCAGTGTTAAATTACAATTTGGTAGTTAAAGAGAATTTAGCTCTAGAATTAGCTAATTTAATCCTTGACTATTAAGAATTAAAGCTATAAGCATATTCACATATTTCAGAAGGAAGTAATCTTCGGCTTACTTTGGACAAATAGAGATGACCATTCCTTTTTCAGACAAGTTCACATGGCTTGAAATATAAACTGTCAATACTTTGCAAAAGACCCCGGAATTTTTTTTTCTATAAATGACTTCCTGTCCCTCCTAGGATTCCACCTGCTACACAGCAGCAAACATGGACATGTTGTTCTCCAACCACAAAACATTACATACATAATTGCTTTCTGAAAAACTGCCTTCCTACATCTCAGTTTTAGGCATGTTTAATGTAAAAGAATTTTGTACTAGAGATTATGCAGAATTTAATTAAGGTTTCAAAAATGTGCAAAACTGTCATATGGAAAATTTAATTTCTGTCAGGAAATATATGCTGTTAGTCATGTCAGATCAAATTCTGTCATATTGTGGCTTTGGGGGGTTTAGTCAGAAAGCAGGACTTGCCATGGTAAGCATTTCCTAACATTCCATGTCCAGGTAAGGTGAATTCTCTTTACACACTCATAAAACCCTAGAATGCCTTTAATGTCTCAGAAGGGACATCAAAGATCATCTAGTTCCAACCTCCCTGCAATAGGCAGGGATGCCACCCACTAGACCAAGCTGTCCAGAGCCACCACCAACCTGGCCTTGAGCACTTCCAGGGATGGGGCATCCACAACTTCTCTGGGCATCCTCTTCCAGTGCCTTGCCAACCTCTGAGTAAAGAATTTCTTCCTAATATCTAATCTGAGCATGCCCTCTTTCAGTTTAAAACTGTTCCCCTTGTCCTATCACTAATGGCCTATATAAAAATTTTCTCTCCATGTTTTTCATAAGCTCCTTTCGGTATTGGAAGGTGCTGCAAGGTCTACTGAGAGCCTTCTCGAGGCAGAACAACCCCAACTCTCAGCCTGCCTGCACTGAAGAGGTGCTCCAGCCTTCTTTGTGGCCCACTCTGGACCTGCTCTAACAGGCCCACATCTTTCTTGTGCTGGGGTCTGCAGAGCTGGACACGGCACTCCAGGTGGAGTCTCTCAAGGGCAGAGTAGACAAGAGGAGAATCACTTCCCTCAGCCTGGGCCTCTTTTGATGCAGCCCAGGACAGGCTTGGCCTTCTGGGCTGCAAATGCACGCTGCTGTGGCATGTCCCAGTTTTGGTCCACCAGAATCCCGAAGTCCTTCTCTGACGGGTTTCCTTCAATGAATTCTTCTCCCAGTCTTGACTCATATGTGGGATTGCCCTGACCCCAGTGCAGCACCTTGCACTTGGATTGTTGAATTTATGTTATTTTCCTGGACCCACTTCTCGAGCTTGCCCAGGTCCCTCTGGATGGCATCCCCTCCTTCTGTTGTGTCAAGGAATTATTAAATGGAGAATTTCAGAATTATTATATGCAAAGTTCACATTATTCGTTGTCAGCTACATAAAACACTAGAGAAAAAGGGTTCAGCCAATTTAAAATGCATATTTAAACATCTGTTCTTTGTCCATTAGGCTATCTTCCCAAAAACTTTTAAATACATTTTTTCTGCTATATTTCATATATAATGTGAAAATTATATATTTTTACTATATTTCACATTTAAAATCTTGTTCAGATTTTATTTATACATGTCAGTACTCCAATTGTGTTGATTAACAGCAAAGAACTGGAATTTACTAACTTTAACAGTGTCTTTACCTAACATTAAAAGGAGTGTAGGGTCAGGTTACAGCTCTTTAATAATGCTGTTTTTTCTTAGCAAATGCAATCATCTAATTATTCTCATGATGCCAGATGTAGTTAGACTGTATTCTTGCAGGATGGTGTTGGTCAGCTTGAGGTATTTCAACATCTCCCCAATCTTGTCTGTAATTAGTATGTGTTACACAGAAGACTCCCACCAGGTGGCAATAAAACTCTTCATTCCTTAAAGCATTTGCTATAGTTTTAGATGGTAGAAATGTATGTAGTGGACTAATTAGAAGGGAAAAATTGTGATTTCTAATAAGATGATAGAAAATTATTTTTCTGAACTCTCAAGGTACAAATGCTTATAAAAAGTCTGGGAACAGACAGCAGCATGCTGGGCAATAGCCATTGTTGGGTTCTTAGCTATTTCAAGGTAAATACATGTAACATATTCCACTTGGTTCCTGGGAAACTGAAATAATTTTGTCTTTTGATGAAACTGCGGAGAGCAGACAGTGTGAAATGCTAATTTATTAGTGGGAGCTTAAACCTCACAGAAGTGTCACAATTTTATTTTATATTTAGACTGATCAAATTCACATCTTCAGCTACAAAATAAATACTCTTTTCTAGACTTAATCCAGGTGTATTTCTATAAGTGCTGTACAACTGCTGTATTCCCATCCTGTATTTCCCATCCTGCATTTTTGAAGGAGAAAAACCCTGCACACATACTGCCTTAGTTGACTGCCACTGGTGGTGAAGTGTCAGCAGCAAAATCTGCATGGAGATGCACTGATTTGCCCCATACTTTTCTTTGGTAATTTCTGGCTTATATTTCTCGCCCCATTCATTCTAATTCCTTGCAAAAATCTCTTGTCCCCTTATTTCTTAATGATAAATGGTATTTTTCTGCTGTATGTATTACATCACCCTTGATTTTACCTGCCCCTTTTCCAACACAGGCATGGATGCAGAAATATGTCTCTACATCATTTCTGGATCCAGGCAGGCCTTAGTATGACGAATAGCATATTGATGCAACTTTGGCCTCAAATTTTACACACTTTCTGGTGCAAATTTTCTTTTAATTTTGGCACAGTTAATGTATAATGCAGATTAACTAACTCAGTGTGGCGAGTTAACCCTGGCTGGATGCCAGGTGCTGGCTACAGTCACTCTATCACTGCAGTCAGCTGGGCAGGGGAGACAAAAGGAAAGGCTCATGGATCAAGATAACTACAGGGAAAGATCACTCATCAGTTGCTCTCATGGGCAAAACAGACTCAACTTGGGGAAAAATGATTTTAATTTATTACCAATCAAATGAGAGTAAGATAATGAAAAAAATCCTTCTTGGTCTCAGCTTTACTCACATATTCTCTACCTCCTCCCCGCAGTAGGACAGGGGGATGGGGACTGGGGGATGGGGAGTGGGGGCTGCAGCCAGTTTATCACACATTGTCTCTGCCGCTCCTTCCTCCTCAGAAGGAGGACTCCTCACACGCTTCCCCTGCTCCAGTGTGGGGTCCTTCCCGCAGGAGACAGTCGTCCATGAACTTCTCTAACATGAGTCCTTCCCATGAGGTGCAATTCTTCAAGAATAGGTTGCTCCAGCATGGGTCCTGCCAGGACCCTGCTTCAGCAGGGGCTTCCCATGGGATCACAGCCTCCTTCAGGCATCCATCTGCTCCAACGTGGGGTCCTCTGTGGGCTGCAAGTGGATCTCTGCTCCACCCTGGACCTCCATGGGCTGCAGGGGCACAGTTGCATCTCCATGGTCTGCACCAGGGGCTGCAGGGGAATCTCTGCTCTGGCACCTGGAGCACCTCCTGCCCCTCCTCCTGCACTGACCTTGGTGTCTGCAGGGCTGTTGCTCTCACATAGTCCTTCTCCTCTCTCCAGCTGCATTTGCACAGTTTTTTCCCCCTTTTTAACTCTATTATCTCAGAGGCACAACCACTGTTGCTGTTGGGTTCGGCCTTGGCCAGAAGCGGGTCTGTCCTGGAGCTGGCTGGAACTGGCTCTGCTGGACATGGAGGAAGCTTCTGGCAGCTTCTCACAGAAAAAGCCTGTAGCCCTCCCCCCCCAAACCTCACCATGCAAACCAAATACACTTGGAATAAAAGACAGTTGATTTACCACATACATTGTTTTTAAAGTCATGTTACACCAATTTAAATTTTTTTCCTCTTTATACTCAGTTCTTTATGCATCAGAATTTGGCTTACCAGAATTTTGGGCTGCCCAGTGTGAATTAAAGGCTCTCACCATTAGTGAGTCAGATACTAGTAAATTATTTGGATTGACACATTTTACACAATAAATAGTTCCTTTCTCACTGTATTGTATGGTCATATTTGTTCTGCCTTATACTTATTCTAGCATTACTGTTTGCCCAGACTCTTTTTAAAAATATATGACTGACTTCTTTTCCTCCCAGGTAGATGAGTATTTTTAAAATTAATCTTCTGTTGTGCCTTTTTGACCATGCAATACACTCTTCAAGTTTCATGTACTACTTTCCTTTTTATGTGACTGTATTCCAGATGTATCCCTCAAATTAGCTGTCTATTAACTAAAGCTTAGATAAGGCTTGGATAAGACAGCTGTAGACACTTAGGATTGGTCCCTGCCCCTGTATGTTAGCTTTCTATGTGTTTTGATTAGAAATGAACAACAAAACATTGTGCAAGAAAATTCTTAGAAGAGGGGAAAATATTGCAAGACTTTGGAAAAGACAGAAATATTGTCATACATCCACTGAACATTCTGGAACCTGAGAGGTGGCACGTTCAGGATGGCAGTGCACCCCTGCTGTGTTCACGGCATTGTGCACAGGCAGCCAGTCTGACAGTGGCTGGCTATGAATCTGCGTGAATGCTACAAGTTCTGGCCTTCTCAAGTTATTGAAACTTTTCCACCATTAATTTGTTGATCTGGCTTAAGCTAGGGTTGTGTAAAGGAAACCAGGATTCAGCAATAGTCTCAGACCAAAAGTCTTGTAAACAAACATTGTGAACAGATAAATGTTGGCAGATTTCAACCTGCAGGCTCAAACAACACCATCACATTTGGGAGCTGGAGAGAATGGAGGAATTTTAGAGCCATTTCTAGCTGGATAAAAGCTGACAACTATATGAAGAGTTTTTGAGTATTTTTTAAATTAATTTATTTCTCCAGAAATTGCACTCCTTGATGAAAGTAAGTTGTTACAGTTGAAGCACTATTTGGTGGGATGAGAAATCAGAGAGAGAAGCCTGCAGGAAGAATTTCCTAGAGCTGAGTAGACTCTCCTAGAACAGAAGAGGAAAAGATGTCTGGTGAAAAATACGTGTTTTATCATTCCAGAATATAGTTTCTAGCCATTTTTTTTAGTTAAAAAATGCTTTATGATTAGGATAATATTTTATAACTGCTTGCCAAATTAATTGCCCCAAGAGAAAGCAACCTGCTGATTTGGTGAGGTAGATCATAGCTGATTCAGTACAGACTGCACCTTAGGTCCAATTACAAAAGCAGGAAAAAGGAATCTCCTCGATGGACATATGCTATTTGAGCTCATTGTTCTGAACAACTATACTTTGAAAAACCAATCAGCCTGAGAAAACATTTCTGATACTTTAAACAGCCCTAAAGTTAACACATGAAGTCTTTTAAATGACCCCAAGATTCTTTTCTCCTTGTTTTGAACAGCCTGCCATGAATTCTCTGGCAGAAAGGCTCTCAGAAGGCTTAGAAGTTATTAAAAGATTTTTTAGTCTTAATCACAATTTAGTTATAAAAAAAGTAAAGATTTATCACAGTAAAATTACTTAGCATCATTCAGTATTTACAGACGAAACTGAAAGGGCACAACAATAATGTCTGAATTTTCAGCCTCTTTTAAAAGAATTTCTAAGTAACTTGAGAGCTGCAAAATTTGATGTCAGCTCAATATGCTGATTTCTAAAACTGAATAAAAATTCTTAGCTTGAGGAGCTAGATGTTGGTACAAGAAAATTATTAATACTTTGATTGTTGGCTCCTAATTCAATTCCTTCACAGTAGTACAAACTATTTGAAAACAGTAGTCCAGTAAATGAAAAAAAACCCCAGTATTAGTTCTTTCTTTCTTTCTTTCTATTAAGTGTTACGTCAGTAACTGAGTAACCTCTTCAGAGCAATGGTGAATTCTGGATAATGAGAGCAGAAGTTAAAGGAAAAAGGACTTCAATTTTTCATTCGTTAATGACTTAAATGTATAAACATGGAATCATCAACATCAACATGAAATCAGAAGCAGTAAGGCTAGCAATAGCAAAAATGTGAGGTTCAGGACAGCAGAGTCTGATCTGTGAGTTAAATAAATCATTATAGCCCTACTTTTGCCATTAAATTTAGCTATGACTGCCTATGCCAAAGCTGAGCTTGTCATAACTGGAAGGTGCTCTACTTTCATGAAATGAGAACAGCACTGCACAACTATGGTACAACAGCAAGCTATTAGTGAGACATCCTTACAGTCCTGTTTTGTGTGGCATTTGTCCGAGGACTGAGGAAGAAACATTCCCTGCATTTTCATGTGAAACACAGCATCAGCAGAATAATTCTGGAGCCATAGGTGTTCTGTAGTACCTACTGCCATGGGACAGAGGATTTACTTGTTATTCCTAAGAAATGAATGTATTTAGCTGTTCTTGAAAAATGTCTTCTCCTGAATAGTTTACCAGAGAATGTCACTCAATCCTCAGAAAGCTCTTTCTAAAATTGCCTCAAAGGCTAAACACAAAAAGTAATTTTTTTTTTGGTTTTAAATGTTCAGGGCCAGAGATCTATACATGAATGTTTCTTTTCTGGCACAGGATTTCAAGGTTTCGTTCCACTGAAGATACAGAAAGAGCTATTGCCTTTTGAATTAGTGTGCTTCACTAGATCTATACTACAGATGCTCTTTAATCCATACCCCTCAATGTTTTTATCCATCTTCTAAATACTCTTTTTTTTTTTAACTCTCAAATAGAAGTTCTATGTTCAGTCAACCTATTTCCAATATACCAAGTTGAAGCACCAAATGCATCTTTATGGGTACAAATTCCTCTCTATAGAGAAAACGATTCATAATTGCAGATTCTGTTTTGTAAGCATTAATTTGCCTTTTACATAGTTTTTAATATGCACGTCGAAAAGCTTGCTAGTAATACTTTCCAGAGAGATTCAGCATTGGAATAGAAAGTTACATAGCAGGTTTGATAGCCCACATTCCAAAGCTGTAAAAAACACCTGCAAAAACACTTATCTCCACTTAGAAAGCCTGGAATCTAGAATTAACATGCACTGCCATTTTAATTCTCTTTTCTTTAAGCATGTCAATTTTTTAAATCCTTCCTTTAATAACTTCTTTGTTGAATTTCTACTCATGCAGTTACAATTTTCTGGCTTTGAAGAGATAGAACACCGAAGATTGGATATATATCCAGCAGTGATGGAAAAGAATCAGTATTGTAATGCCATGGGTTCTTTTAACAATGAACAGAGATACATCTTTATGTTTTAAAGGAATCATGCCAGTATACCTAGAGATACTTATAAAAATGCCAGAATTAAAACAAATTCTGGTAATAATAAGCAAATCTTAAAAACTGAAATGTTACAAAAGAAGAGTCAAGTCTTGCACTTGGGGAGAATAACCACACTAACCAGTACAGTCTGGGGATCACCCAGCTAAAAAGCAGATTTACTGCATAAGTTCCGGAGACTCTGGTGGGCCACAAGACTGTGAATGGCCATGAAGGCAGGACCAGGGCATCTCTCATACGAGGAGAGGCTGAGAGAAATGAAGCTATTTAGTCTGGAGACGAGAAGGGGATCTTACCAGTGTTCATAAATATCTCATGGAAGGATGTAAAGAACCCAGACTCTTCACAGTGGTGTTCAACAACAACAGGCACAAACTGAAACACAGCACGTTCCTCCTGGAAGTCACTCAACTACTTTAGTTTGCTGAACTTAGCTGGTGCAAAGTTCATTAATTCTACTGAAAACAATGGGTCTAAATGCTAGCAACTTGATGTCCATGGATAGATGTAATGCACAGAGCAGATGTCATTGATATGATTGCATGAAATGCACTGGCAAGTTAGGTTTATTAGCTTACATAAAGTAGAAAATAGTCACTTAAAAGTTATCAGAAAAGTTCTCTAAAGTTCTCCTTTCTTACAAGGTGCTCTTTTGCAGAGACCTTTTCGAAAAGACATTGAAAAAAACCAAACACAAATTCAAAACCTGCATGACTGTTTATGTGTTCAACAAATAGGTCATTGTTTCATTCCCCTGCTTAAATGAAAAAAATACAGAATGGTGAAGACCAGAAGTATTTAGTAAAGCTAGAAGCTAATATCCACTAAATAATATGTAATTCAGACCCATGATTTGCTGAAAGAGGAAAATTGGCACCAAGGGTTATATAGAGACTACTTTTAAGACTTTCAGCAAATCCTGATTTCACAGATAAGAAGGATTTTTTATGTGATGGGGTTCTGCAAATGCATTTAATACAGGTGAATATGCTCAGTAAGTCCATTTCATAGACATGCATACACAGAACCCCTTTCGTCTTACTTCCCAGCCTCCAATACTCTCAGAGCATGAAAGAAGACAATCTGTGTTTAACTTCAAGCCCCCATAGCTCTGTTATAAAGGAACTTTGTTTCTAGAGATACACCATTCATTATTTTCTCTTTGGAATTCCGCATGCCAATATTTAAGGGAGTTACTTGAGAATTTCAGTCTGAGCAGCTTTTTTCTTTAATAATGTTTCTTTCTTCATAGTAAAAGGAGCAGGGTTGTCTTCTGGTCTACCAAGTGTTGCATGTAACATCTCTAATCTGAACATAAACACACTCTAAGTAGGGTTGAAATCAGCTACAAATAGAAGATGGGTCATCAGAAGACACACAAATCTTGACTGAAATGCTTCCTCGGACACAGGAAACCCTGACAGTTACCTGAATGTGTGGTGCAGGTTTCTACCTGAGACATAAGAACAGAGAACAATGTGAGTGAAAAATGAATCTACCACAATAAAGAAGAGCAGCCAGGAAATCCACATATATTGCTTTTAGGTGGGACAGAGGACTGAGCTCAATAAGGCACAACAGCTGCATCTCGTCCATGAAAAGGCTTTCTTGGGAAAGCCTGGCATCAGGACTGAATTGCTGCCTTGACTCAGGTCACACATTCGCCCTTTTCTATAACTCTGTTTCTTTATCTGCAAGAGCTAAACTGCCCTTCTGAAGGACCTTACAAATTGTTAAATAAGGCAAACATTTAGCAAAAAGGTACCATTGCTTATTAGGCAAAGTGATATATTTGAAGAAAAGGCTACCCAAGCTTGTGGGCACAGGAACACTTCAGGTATTATGAAACAGTACAAAATTTGTAACATATTAAACACTAGCAAAAACCCATCTAAAAAATGAACCTCATGTTCTTAGTTAGGCTTAGTTGCTTGTACTTACATCTGTCCACATTTAGATTGTTCATAGTAAGAACACAGAATTTAACTTTAAAGGCTACAGTAATATTTTTTCTATCTCCTCCTGCCCCTACAAAAAAGCCACCAAAACCCCCCAAACCAAACAGCTATGCAAAATAGTATCTGGCTTTTAGTATGGGTGATTTGTTCCTCTCCACTGATAAAGGCATTTATAATGCACTTCCATCAGTCACAGGTACAGCAAGAGACACTTCTGAGATACACTTCCTAGAAATACTGCTCCTGATGAACAAATAAATCATGTCATTCTGGCTTTCATAAAAAGGAATACTAGCATATTTTCAACATATGACAAAATTTGCAGTTCCCTGTTTGCATTTCCCTGTTTTCCCCAATACACTAATCAGAAGCTACCATTATATTCTGCATTGAATTCAGAATTCATATGTACATTTCATTGAAAGAGATAACCGAGTTTTCTGAGTGGAATTAGAATTTATCAATACAGTTTAAAACAAACAAAATACAACATTTCACACATCTCACTACTGAAGATTGTCTTCAGTCAGTCTCCTGCTGACTTTGTTAACTTCAAAGGTAACTATTGAAAAAAATCACTCTACGATTACAAAAACATAGTACTGGAAGAGATTCAAACCCATTTCTCTGCTACTTCTCCCCCTATACTAATTCAGGATCCACTTTACTGTAATTAATCTGGGAAAGATTAAATAAAATTACTACTGACATTCAAAGACAGTCTGCTACAGTTCTTCACTTATTTTAATATTAAAATGATTCAAATAGATTGGAAAAAAAAACCAAACCACTCAAGAATTTAATATAGTATGTTAAATTTTATAGAGCTAATTTATGATCTAGGATAGGTCAAAACCAGGATGGATCAAGAAGCCAAAGAAGGATGAAGAATAACTGGCTGTGTACTAGTACATTGGGGATTACAGCAGATTAAAAAATAATAAATCAGGAATGTCATTCTATTTCAGATAAAAGCAAGTGCCATTGTGGCATGTAAGGAATACAGGAGTAATCCCTTCACTACTCAGGATTGTAAGGCCACAGCTGCCCCCCACTTCAAAATCCAGGTCCATACTTTGGAAAGAGGCAAATCACATGGATAAAGTCTAGCGGTGAGCAGTGAGTCAAAAACCTAGATGGAATTTAGGAAAAAACGTGGGAATATTAGTCTTTCAGCCCTGGCAAAGAAGATGCTTCAATATATGCAAAATCTTCTGCAAAGAGAATGTTTTTAGTACTCAAAGGGGTCAGAACAGGAAGTAATAACTTGCAGCATATGAGATTTAGATTAGATATTAAAACTTTACGAGAACATTGAAGCAGACCCTCTGTGCAACCACCTTCACAGGGTTTTTTTAAGAGGAGGCATACAAACTGCTATAAGGGATATCCAGGTATTAGGAATAATGCTACAGAGAACAAGATAGTTCAGGTAATGTATCAACATTTCATCCAGCTTTGAGATTTTTATCAACATTTCTTTATTCTTCAGTTTACCACACTTTGTGAAACACTCTTCTTTCAAAGAAGGTTTGAGGAGCTTCAGAATGTTGATATGTGCTCAATTTCAATTCCATGTTGCAATATATCACTTTTTAAAGGTGTGATATTTAGAATATTCCCTTATTACTTCCTACCTCTGTTAATCTCACTAAGATTAGTGAGATAACCTAAAAAGGTTTTTCTGCTGGACACAGCTGACACCACTTATCAGAGACTTATTTTAGTAAGAGCCAAATTTAGTTATGCCATCAGCATAATGCTTTGCTAACACAATGTTTGACAATATTCACAGTTAGCAATTTGAAATCTGGTAATACATCTGCCTTTTATTTTTTGTAGTTTTGTTGACACACGTATGTGAATCATTGTATTAATTAAGCTTCATGCAATAGAGATCTGCTCTTTACACATGATCAAGGTGTCATCTGGTTTTAAGATAAAACTTTCAACAGCAGAGTGGGAAGAAGAAACACATCTTCAAGAAGCTCTTGGGGCACAGGATAAAAAAAAAAAGGACCAATTTAATTCTTGAGTTAGACTCCCTTTAGTTGTCTAACCTGGCACTTTAGTGGAGTGAGAGGGGGCAGGGAAGGTTTTTTTTTTTTATGTTATGTGTTGTGGTTTCACCCCAGCCAGCAACCAAGCCCCAGGCAGCTGCTCGCTCACTCCCCCACCAGCAGAATCAGGGAGAGAACTGGAAGGGTGAAAGCAGGAAAACTCATGGGTTGGGATAAAGACAGTGTAACAGGGAAAACAAAAGCCACGCACACAAGCAAAGCAAAATGAGGAATTAATTCACTGCTTCCCATGGGCACGCAGGTTCTCACCCATCTCCAGGAGAGCAGGACCCATCATGTGTAATGGTGATTTGGGAAAACAAACAAAGGCAAACACCATCACTCCACATGTCCTCCCTTTCCTACTTCTTTCCCCCCCCACTTTATATACGGAGAATGATGTCACATGGTCTGGAATATCCCTTTGGTCAGTTTGGGTCACCTGTCCTGGCTGTGTCTCCTCCCAGCCTCCCATTCACCTCCAACTTCCCTGCTGGAGTGGAGTATGAAAAGCAGAAAAGGCCCTGGCTCTGTGTAAGCCCTGCTCAGCAATAACAAAAACATCTTTATATTATCAACCCCATGTTCAGCACAAATCCAAAACACAGCCCCATACCAGCCACTGTGAAGAAAGTTAACTCTATTCTAGCCAAAACCAGCACATCTGTCAAGATTAAAAACATTATTTCATTAAAATGCAATTTGAAGTTCACAAAATTTTTTAGGCTATAAATTTTTAACTCACCTAAAATCTTTCCCTCGGGCCATTCTCAAAGTCTTTAGAATGTGCTATTTTTTTTCATGGTTAGGGCCCAAGCCACTTGCAATGATTCATAAAAGAACACAGTCTAATAGGGAAAGTTACCTAAATAATTCAATACTGTTATACCCTTTGATAGGTACATGAGGAACAGAAAATGCCTTTGGAGATTTTGTTTCATTTTCACTTTAGGCAAGAGAACATTTCTTTTTTGAAGCAGAGAAATACTTTGCCTTACACTATCTCATGTCTGGCACCACAAAGTGTTTTATACACACCATGCCTGACTCATTCCATGTGAGCAAGAAAGGCTTCTGCAGGAGATAGGCTAAATTCCAAATGCAGTTGTACTGACATCTTAAATAAATTAAAAAAAAAATGCTAGGGAAATATTGCAGAAATTCTGAGCATCTTCAGGGTGCTTTACAAGCTTTACCTGGTTTATCAGATTAAACACATTTCATACACTGAGCTCTGGGGTATCAACAAACAGTGTTCTCTTTGCTTCTTTTTGTCCTGCAGCCTCCTTAGATGAGCTTTGGGAAATTGGAAAGACTGCACAGAGAGAGAATTAATTTGCACACAGGATTTGCAGCCTAAATTTTTCATTTTGGCAGCCCTCTCTTTTTGAAGTAAATCATGAATCATCACCAAAGGAAGAGCCACAGAGGAAAAAGTCCACATTACAAAGTACTGTGGCTAGAGCTAGCCCTCAAGAGCCCACATGGAGACTGACCAAGCTGTCTCTGGAAGCAGCACAGCAATGAGCCCACTGGGCTGTGAACAACCAGCTCATGCAGTGTGAGCTGAGGGATCTCAGCAGTTTGGTCACCTCTATTGCTGACTACCCTTTCCTCCATTATGCATCCTTTGTATGTTCTCACAGCCTAATTTACTGATACCTTTTACTATCATGTTCCCCCTTGATCTGGTTGAACCCACTGCTACAATACTGTGACTAGACAACAACTGACTGAGCATTTTTCAAACTGTTGTATGTATAATACCATCTTATGGGAGTACTCACAACATTTTCATAGTGTTACTCTTTATCTGAGCCTGCAATTAAACAGTTCAATTAAATTTTGTTTGACATGCACCCCTGTTTTTTCTTAGTCTTTATTTGCAGTGTGACTCCACGCTCCTTCACAAAATGGTACTGGCAATCTCCACCAGCATATATTGCAGTTGGACTAGAAGGTTGGTGTAGGTCCCTTCCAACTGAACTGTTCTATTCTATTCTCAAAGTTATTTTTCTAAAGAAAAGAAGGGGCCATAAAAACATATAAGTGCACTCCATGTTACTTGGACAGAAGTCTGTGTTTACACACTCTTAATTACTCAAGTTGTTACTGAACTCTGAGCAGTGTATTTTAAGGCAATAATCAATTTGGTACCTTTCCTAGGAACAAACATCCTAAAGACAGAGCTGATGTCATTAATCCTGTCTAAACTTTCTGCTTATTGCAGCCCGTTTTATTGAATTTAGGTGAAATTGCCTTTAAAGTGGTATAAGGAAACCAAGGCTATACGGCTAATTAATATTTTTTTTTTCTTACCATAATACTAATTATACCTGATGCAATTAATTTTTAAACTTGAGAAATATTTTCATTTTCCTCTGTTGCACATTAAACTGTCACTTAACAGAAATTAAATATACTTAACAGAGATTAAATATACTTAACAGAGATTAAATATACTTTTATTACATACAAAAGCATCCAGCTCTGCACCACTAGAAGCCTACCGACAGCAAGGAACAACTTCAGTTATTTTGCTTCTTAGATATGATAGTACAGGAGGGGTTTTGGTATCTTCACTGACAATGGTAGCGCATCTCTGGGATGAGTAACGAAAGGGCCTGTTTCATCTTCCATGAGGTACATTCCCTGATTCCAGTATCTTTGGTTAGCAACTGGTCCTATCCAGTTTCTGCCTCTAAAGAAAAAGAGCACATTCAGTATTCAAGGTCCTACTCTGTCTCTGGAGAGAGATGCTTCCAAGTGAGAAACAGCAGATCTTACGCATCTCCTATGCTCAGTTACACTGTAGTTTCCAAAGATAAACAAATCTTTGGCTCATTTTCTCTTTTAATGGGGAAAAGGGAAGGAATTTATCAGACTATCTGTTCACTTCCCTATCACCCTTTATTTCTTCACAAAGGTCAACTTCATGAGAGCTACCTTTTTTCATTCTCTAAGAAAGACACATCCAGGGGAATTTCTCAATATTCCCCTCAAACAAAGACCTTGCATGACAGCAGTAAATATTTCTTGATTTTGCATACCGATTGAAGATTTGCATCAGTGTGCATAACAGAAGCTGTGGCAGATCTTAAATGGCATTTCCAACTAGCTGCTATCCTTCGAAGTGATGCATAACCTTGTATTATGTCCTGCAGTTTTGAATCCACAGATGCAAGCAAAGTATACCTATGCTCTAAACATATAAGCTGCTGTAGCGGTACTAAAATATTCAATATTATTAAAATCTGGTATTAATTGGAAGATAAATGTTGAGGCTGACAGCTAGCCTGAAGGCTTCACAGACCTAAACTTGGATATGTTAGCTTCTTTTAGTGAGAAAAGTCCCTGAGAAGAAAAACAATTAGCTTCTATCCATGAAAATGTAGTATCAACAGAAGCAAGGGATCTAAACAATAGAAGGAGAAAAACAGCAACATACCCTGCACCTATTATTTTTCTGAATGCTTGTACGCTTACACTATAGGTGTCCAATAGTAGTATATTGTAGTTAATATAGGCATACCATCCTCTATTGTAGGAATTTAGCAGCCAATGAATATATAACACGAATGAAAACATACAAAGGTGTATAAAAAGAGACTGCTTCCTGAATAAATGGCTTTTTGCCCTTGTCCGAGGCACTGTCCGTGTGTGTCGTGGCTGCCCGAACCGCGACAGATCAATAAAGCATATTTTAATTTCTTTTTTCCTTTACACATTAAGTTTCTGTAACAGAAATGCTAGAACCCAAGAGTTGACAAACTTATATAATGTTATCAATATATACAATATTATAAGATCTTGTCTTCAGAAAGTCAAGGTGGTCATTAACAACTCATCTTTAAAAAGAAAGAAAAAGAATCATGAAGAGAAAAAGAAGTCCACCAAAATGTCATGACTTTAACAGCCATATTTAGCAGCCTTTTTCCAACAAAGCTCTGACTAGCTCAATACATCATGTAGTACAGCAAGTATGAGTGAGCCATGGGCACATATCCTCCGAGAATTCCTTCTAAGAAGTATAATGGCTGTTATTTTTACACTTTTAATCCCTAGCCTCTCCTTATTACAGCTAATCATCTCAGCATACGCATTAAAGAGGGCTCTGCAGGTAGCGTAGCACGAGAAATCAATTGCTGTCCAAAGCACTAAGCTTGCTTCTATAGCAGCATCTTTGACCAAATATGGGTTAATATATTGTGCATCTTCAGTTTTCCCCTTTGTTTTAGCATGAGTCAAATGCTTTATTCCCATATTCCACAGCATAGTCATTAACTTCATCTATTTATATTGTCATTTTTAATTTGATATGTGACTGCACAGCAAGGCAGCTTTTAACCAAGTCAGCTGTACAAAAAGCCTATAAAAAATCCTAGTTTCAGGGTGTATATTCGCAGAAGACCCTTCCCCCTCTATTAAGGAATAAGTGACTTCTCTAAAACAGGTACAAGAAAACATTAAAAGTGCATACATATCTGCTCAGACACATGCTGATACACAAAAGAAAGGAATATTGTACAGTCTACCCAGTAGAATACAGAAACACAACTTATGACTGTTAAAACTATATATTTCAACTCTTAATTGCAGTCTAATTCCTTCGGCTGCTATTGATACCCATGCATGGTAATTATTCCCTATTAGAAGCACGAGTTTGTAACACATGCTATTTCTGGATATTCTACCATCATCCACCTAAGGCAGAACCCATCAATAGGGTGAGAAAGAGGGGAGAACATCTCCAAGAAGCTATACAGCAACTTGTCATATCAGTGTTTTGATCATTTGTAAAAGAAGATTAGATTCTGACAAAGTATGTGTTGTAGAAAGAATTTATACGATGCACACATGACTCTTGGCAGGTGTGGGCAGGTTCTGCCCTTGGCCAAACCTTTATGGTCCCACCTTGTGAGCTGCACACACCAGCACCACTTCCCCTTTTGGTGCAGCAGACACACATTCTGTGTTTTGAATTTCAGCAGCATGGTAGGAGAGGTTTTTTTTGGCATGTGTTGGTGCCACTATCAGTTTTGTACATGACTGCACAGCAAGACAGATTCTCTTGGGATGTGTAAGAGGCACCTCTGCTCCAGGGCCAAGGTAGCCTTGCCAGAGATTCACCCACAATGCAGACAGGGAGCCCAGGCATTCCATATACAGACACTTAGCAGCCAGCTCTCTGAGCAAAACACATCTCAACTACAGAAAATCAGGCCAGCTCTTTCCAGCAATCTTGAATCTGAAAACAGTGCTTTTTAAAAAATGTAAATGAATGTTAAAACATGTCTGTTTTCAGTGAAAATCCACTGCAAGTTTCACAATGCCACAATAACTTAGAAGAATAAACCTCATTCCATTTCAATTACTCTGAATCTCCCAGGCTTTCTGGAAGAGATGTCTTGAATTCAACTTTTCTAGAAAAATCACTCCCATAAAAGATCACACCCAAATCCTTTAAAGTGCATATTTATAGTCAGTCTACTTAAGGTTCCTCCCAAAAGAAATTTTCTCTTGCCTGTCCTGAGCATTATTAACATTCATAATGATCAGTGCTCTAAGAAGTTTTAAATATAGCCATATATTGTACATAATTGTTGTACTGTTGCTATGCACTATTATATAACTGCCTGCAGATGGCTGCATTTCAATGGGAAAAAACCACACTGTTTAAAAAAAACCCTGTTCTTTACATGTGTATTTCTGATTTCTAAATTATAATAATAATGTTAACAATAATAAAAACAATAATAAAAAAACAATCAATGCACCGCTTTTACATTTACAGCAGCAGATAGTCTGGTGCCCTCTGTGTAAACCAGTTTCAAATGTGCTCTAGGATTTTTTCTTCATAAAAGAATATAAAAGCTTAAGGCATTACAATTATTAAGAGCTGAAGCTTTAAAAACTTCTCACACTTTGAGTTTTAACTGAACAGAACCACCTCTGTTTATAAGAGATTTTTATTATGATTAAAAGAGAAATTTAGAGCAAGGAGTCTGATATTCTTCTTCTAGTCTGCAGGCTGAAAGCTCTTTCAGATGAGAATATCAATGTTAAAAATGAATTAACTTTTCAATTATGGCCTGTCATTGCAATTTTATTTTGCTTTCTACTTAATGTAGTTACTGCAGCATGAGTGCAATAAAGTCAAAGTGCTTCTAATTCTAAATTGTGTAGCTGTAAAGACACCAAAAGGTTTTAAAGGCATTTTTAAAGTGTTACTTCAAAGAGTCAGTTTTATGCCTCCTGAAATAAATGAAGAATTTGCATTGATTTTTAAGGAATTCAGAACAGAGCTGAGTATTTTCTTGCTGATGTCTCACATATCACTTTTGAGATTCAATATTTCAGTCTGCTTTACCAATCACTAATAGCACAGTTAGGAAGCTGGTAACACACTAGCCAAACAATCAGTAGTAATAAATCAGCCCATAGCTGGGCAAAATACTCCTGTTCCTTTGCAGACATCTTCTGTATTTCACAGCTTCGCATGCTGTGTTGTTCAGAAGCTTCAACAGGGAGTTGTTGAAGTTGTTCAGCAGGGACACCACAGTTACCAGGATATATCAAGATTAATTTTTGGCTGATCCACAGAATTCCCATGTGAACTTGGGCTTGACCCAGTAGTTTTCTTCCAGTAAGATACAACACTGCTGTAAATAAACAGGCAAACAAAAACCAGACCAGATAATAAACTTTCATTTTCACTTCATGTGCCAGTCTCTTTGCTATTCCACAACCACTAACAGCATTAGTTCTTTGGGGATGGGACCATCTTTACAGTACCTCTGTGCAGTGCAGATGGTGCAATGGGTCCCTCAGCTTCTAGACGTTAGTGGATGTCAAACTCCACACTCTCAAAAGAATGCTTTAGGGTTCATGAAGTGATGGTTGCTCTCCAGCTGAGGAGAAGAGCAGGTTATAGAGCAATGTCTGACAGGAAGCTAATATTTTTGACTCTGTGAAGGCAAGATAATCACATGACCTTATTTTTAAATTAAATCACATTTATGTTAATGAAAAAAAGAAAAGCTCAAACACTTCTATTAATGAAAAATACTGAGAAACAAAGTGCTAGCTAAGTTATAAACTTCACTTTCTTCTTTATTTTCAAATACTTTAAAGCAAAAATTATTTAGTAAGAAAATAATTTGCATGTAACAACCCTATGCACCAACCCATTACAAGCAAATCCTATACAGAACATCCTGCCTTTCTTCAGAACACAACATTGCATTCTTGCACAAGACATAACACTAATATAAAGCCATGCATATATAATTTATGAGCTCCAATTTCCTCTCTCTCTGACCAAGGCCAGAACAAAGGCTCCAAATTCCTACTCTTACGAAGAACAGTTAGATAGCAGCTAAAACATAACAAGCTGCTCATTATGGTTTCATTAATCCAGACTTAACATAGCCATTAATAAATGTGTTGGCATTTTTTTAAAAGCATAAGTATCAAACATTTATACCTGAAATTTTCTTAGAAAGTGGAACAAATTAACTATATGAAGTAATTAACACCAACTGGGACATTCAATTCCTATTGATTTTTAAATCAAAAGCAGCATTTTCTCTACAGAGAAGGAACTTTTGGGGTTATTCTGACTACAAGAATTCCTTTAGGTCCTGTTTGAAATGCCTCCCTCTGGAAAAAGATTTAAGTGTTGCATCACACTGCCCAGCAATGCATATTCCTTTTTAGCCCCAAAAGGTGTTTCTGACCGTTTAATTGCCTTGACTGTTAAAATGTGTGTTCCAATTTGGATTTTAATCATCCAGTGTGGCCATCAATAGTGTTAGTTTTATCCACAACACTGAAGTGTTCCCTTCTCAAATTTCTGTGCCTGTGATGGTGCCCTGAGCTGCCTTTCTGCCGAACCCCATCAACCTACTTCTTTGAGCATGTTTTGAGGCATGTTTCTTGTATATCGTGGTTCCTGTTTCAAGTCTATTTTCTGATAGCCATTTTGTTGTATTAAACGAAGTACAAACCTAGCACTACAACAGCAGCAGAAACAACAGCAAAACAAATGGAGTGGTAAACTTGCTTATTTTCTCCTTGATTCTGGGCCAATTTACACAAATACTGCATAAGCCATCAACATTAACACTGAGCCAGTTATCATGACCATTCCTACTCCATGAGGTCTTGGCACATGGCTCACAGAAACACATTTCTGCTGCATTCACTGGGTCAGTCACTGAATCTGGATCAACAGAAATATAACCACGAACAGCATTTTAGTAAAGGTGCGTTCACAGCCGATGTACATTGGTGCAGAGGAGTCAGTCTTGTTTGAAACCGACAGCAAAACCTGGGCCCGGGAGCTTCAAGCCGATATACTCTTCCATTCTGACAAAAGAACGAGGTTTTAAATGGCATCAGGGTTTACAGGCGTCCGGCAGCTGAGTTAATCTGACAACTCCGTGTCTAATTCTTGTGTGCGACGGCCGTGTGTGACATAAAAAATTAAACGGGTCCATCCTCCTCGGCACTCTGTGCAGGACGTGCCCGCACCTGCTGAGGCGGGGAGCCGAGCGAGGGGACAGCGTCCCCATGCCGCGCACAGCGCCCGGCTCGGTGCGAGGCGCCTCTCCCGGAGCCGCAGCCCCCGGTGCCGCCGCGGCCGCGCTGCCGAACACAGCGAGCGGCGGCGGGCGCGGGGCGGGGC
>VZTE01005128.1:587548-647704 GCA_013397775.1 Eulacestoma nigropectus | reverse complement strand
CATCCCCAGGCGGGGCGAGGCGGCTCCCGCCCGCCGAGGGGGCCCGCTCGGCCCGTCCCCCGCCGGCCCAAGCCCTCCCGCAACTCCCCCGCAGCCATCAGCGGGCCGGGGCGCGGCCGCGGAGGGGCCGGGAGAGCCCCGGGGGGCTCCCTGTGCTCCCCCATCCCGCCCGGTACCCGCGGGATGACGGTCCGGAGCATCCCGGCCCCGCAGGGCTCTGCCGCCCGCCCCCTCCTCGGTGTACCTGGCGTGCCGGGGGTCCCCGGGGCAGCCTCCGGGGGTAGCACCTGCTCCTGCGAGCCGGGTCCTGCTCGCAGGGGTGTTCTAGGAGCAAACCCGAGGCCTGCCCTTGGAGGGCTGGCAGGATGAGGCCTTTATTTTTTTTTTTGCAGGGTTCTAGCTGGCTGATATTTACATAATATCTCTGCTTAAATGTGACCTCGTCCCTAATTGGAGGCTTCCTTTCCATTTTCTATGGCAACACTACAGAACAGATCACTCCAGAGGACTGCATAAGAGGAGTATCTGCACACACTGTAATTTTTCTCTCTTGGTTTCCCATCAAGACTGGTTTGTTCTAGTGAATGGGTGAGATTTTAAAAAAAGTTCTTTACATCAGCCCTTAAAGCAGTGGCTAGGCCTGCAAGTCACTGCAGATTTGCATGATCTCTAAATCAGAGGAGGATGGAATGAACACAGGCTTAACTAACAAGCAAGAATTATTTTTGTTAGTTATTTACATATGTACTAGCCTGACTGATGACTTCCATGCATCATGCTGCCTAATCAAACAATCCAAAGAAATGATGTTAATTTTAACTGATGGTATTTATTTATTTTAAAATTAATAGAATTATTAGAAGAAGAAAGAAATCCTAGCACATTTTGTGAGGGGGAAGGAATTTAGACCCACTTCATTCAGAGATTCCTTTTGCTCCGTGAGATCCCTGCCCCTATGCTGAGAACCCATCACGTATACACAGTAATGTCTCTTCTTACATGGTTGGTCTCACTGACAGTAAGCTTGATGTGCCTATGTATTTATGCAGGAGTTGAATTCTGTAATGCTTATTAGGGTCTGCTGTGTTTCATCTCTGTGAGACGCCAGCTTCAGTTTCAGGTTTTATATGGCAAGGGGTGAATATCTTTTTGTTGGTTTTCCAAAACCTGCTGAAAATAAATGTTTTGTGATTGTAAGACTCACTAATTTATGGTGCATTTAGGCAAGAAGGTTTTTCTAAAGACTTTTAAATTCTGCCTTAATTATCTTTTGAGATGGTGTTTTTGTTCTGCATTGAAAAAGCACATGCCTGACTGTTAACAATGCTAAAATTAGTTACTGTGATACAGAAGCTGGGATACTCTGTATGGCTTAGAACATTTGTTTTCAGTCTCTGCTCTGTTTGTACTTCTTGGTCCACTGGGATGACTCTGTATCTTGCACCTGAAGTAGTGTGGGGTGTTTTGAGGTTTGAGGTTTTTGTTTGTGGATGGGTGCACCTAGTTAGGTTGTTAATACAAAGTGAATAGATACATTGGAGATTTAAACAGAAAGGTCAAAAATCTTGCATCTCAGAGAAGAGGTGATTCTTCTTAAGGGTGGAGAGCCCACTGTTTGGAGAGGTGCTCTGCAAGTTCAAGGAGGCCACCTCCTAGGACTCCTTCACTGAGGCACTGGAGCTTGTCTGCTACAGGCTGAGACACAAGTACTGTAAGGGGCCATTGGTGTAGAGATTTGCCTAACATTTAAGTTATCCTGCATGTAGATAAAGGCTTTTTATTTCCATTTGCTTTTTGGAAATGCTCTGAGCAACGCTCACTCTCCACTGAAATGCATACTCCTATAGTGTGTTAGATTGTTACGGGAATGCAAGAGTTGGAAATATCCTCAAAAGAGGCCGTGTTGAACCCAAGGCATAAATGAGGCTTGAATTGAAAGAGATGTGCTCTGTTAAAATGTTAATCGCAGTAAACAGTGATGGAGGACAGGTTCCTTAAGATTTTTCTCTTAGAGGTCCATCTCTTTCAAGCTCACGTTTTGTTTTCCGTAGTGAGTACATTGATGTTCGCAGCACCATCTTTGTTACAGTTTGTCCCAGCTCTGCTGCCAGTTTCTGCCTGCAAGTATTATTTGTCAGTATGCAAATGTTTATAGTTAGTTTCATGTATGATTTTTTTTCTTGTAGAACATTTTGGTTAGATTATGATAGAAGATGGGAGATATAGGAGTAGCAAGTATATGAAGAAAGAAATGGGCCTGGGCCATATTTCTGGATAGTGCAAGGCCAGATGAAGCTGGCATAAATAGGTGTCAGGGAACAGAAAATACAGAATGTGAGGTTGGATTGCCCCTTTGTATACAAGCAAGGTTGGTTGCATGCTGCCTCTATCTAAGTGGATATATGGACAGGTACCACTGATTATTGCATCTCCATTTATTAATTTTGAACCAAAGTTGCTCTGCCATCAAGCAAAGAAAACATCAAACCCTTCCTCTTGTCCTTGTCTGTAATCCTGATTTTTTTTTTCTCTCAACTTTCATTAACTCTGTTCTACTTCATTTTGAAGGTACAATATTCAGCCTTAATTGCAGCTTTGTGTATTGATATGCACAAATGCATTCCATCGCTTTTGTTTCTCATTAAAAAAAAAAAAGTTCCATATTTAGAACAATTGCTGATTTAGGGTACTTATTGCAATGTTACTCAGCATTAGTAAGGAAAATCAGTTTCATGGTCATTGTTTCATAGTTTATTCACATGATACAATAAAATATCTTGAGTTAATGATCTAAAATGTGGGTTTTTTCCGTCTTGGGAAGTTTTACTCCTGTATGGAAATTTTGTTACTTCTGTTTAATTTTTGCTAAGCTTTTTAAAATATCAAACTTTATCAGCCCTAACTTCAGTAATAGGGAAAAATCTATATAATTCAATAAAAATGGTATAGATTCGTTGTCAGTGGAGCAAAATGGAACTACAATGTAGTTTAAACTTAGTTTTTCATTCATTCTTTTTCCACGATACTGCCATCCTTTGCACATTATTGTAAATTATAGAACTTTTTCTTTGGCAGATGGAATGCTTTTGTAGGCCTTTCTTAGAGATCACTAAAACTTAGTTGCTTCCTCACTTGCAATAATTCATCTCTTTGTTCATCTAATAAGAATGGCAGCTGAACAGAAGCTTCTGCCGTGTGCTATGGTAGGTGAGGTCCTCCCCTTTTCCTCTCAACACAATCCAAGCTCATAGATCTGGCATTTAATTCCACAGCTACCTTTGGATTTGATGCATTCTTTCTTTACCGTATAGGCTCTCAAACACATGCATAAATGCACATGAAGAGCCAGATGTATGTGGGAAGCTCCCACCTGGAGCTGTTAAGTTAGACAGGAATGGATAAGGTGCTTGATATAGTGAGGAATACAGTGGGAATTTTGTTATTTTATTTTTGTTCTGTTAGGCACAGAAACTTGTAGTCATTATATCTTGTTCACAATGGGAAATGACATGTCAGTGGCAGTTTCTAATTTATCTTTATATCCTTGGCTTTAAGAGAGTGTTGCCTAATGCAGATTTTATAAAAACATAAACATACATACCCATGCAGTTGTTTTGGTGCTGTCCTGTTAACATGCTGAATAACCCAATAAACTGAAACCAGCTTCTGGAGATGAAAGTCTGAAAGTGAAGGAAAAATAACTTAAATGGTGAAACGTTTAAAAGTAGTGAACAGAATTTTTTATAGTAGCTACATCATCCTCAAACCGTCAACATTGGTTTGCTTTGCTTTGGCTTTACATTGTTTTTAGTGGAAGATGGCTGAAGGACATCTTTGTTTTGTTCTGATAATAAGAGAACTTTGATGTAAATATTAGTTCATTTGTTTCTTGCAGATGTTTTTAAAAACCTATGTATTTAATCTGCAAGTTAGCATTCTGTAATCAGTGTAAAATTAAGAGAGGAACTATTTATATTATGTGTATTTGTTAATGTGTTGCTTACTTGTTCTCTACTAAATGCTGAATGTAGCCACAACTGTAGGAGGATCAAGATGTTTCTCCTAACTCTTTGAATTTTCATCCACCTTAACACCATGTTGCCCATTTTCTAGCCCTCTACCTTGACAGTAAGGGAAATGAGAGCTGTTTCAGAAAGTATTTTTTTCGTATTTCCTAGTGCCATTTAAATTTAACTTTCATCCTCTTGAATAACTGACAGTTGACCTCCATTTCCATTGTCTTTGACAAGACATTATTATTGAAAGCTTTTAGTTGCTCTTTTGATAGCTCTTACCTTTCCATCCAGGAAGGAAGTGTCAGTAGAGTCACACAGCTGCACTTTGCAGTTTCACTTTTGATTTAGCGCTGATGCTCAGCATGTGCCACAGATGAAATGCTTGCCTTCCTGGGTGGAACCTCAATAAATGGTGTCCCTTTGGCTATGGTCAACATAGTTGTCAGCCTTCATTATGGACACTGCCTGCATATCTGATTGATTTGACTTTGCTGTGCAGGTGAGGAGGTGATTTTTTTATTTTCCCCTGTGACTATAACACACTAAAATATAATCCTAACATTATCTATTTATTTTAAGATTATGTGAGCCAAGTGGTATGTTGCTGTAATTGAAACTGATGTGCTATTATTGTTATTATTATTGTTTATATGGATAGAGTAAGAGTGAGCCACTGCATAACATTCTTCCATGGATTCTTCCAAAATTACCTTATTCCTCGTCTCCAACAGTCAGAACAAGGAACATCTTATCTAACTAAAGTAGACTATTTTAGTAAGGCTCTCCAAAATGTCAGTGATTATGAGGCTGAGATTTCATTTTCTTTTTCTATTTTCTATCTAGAGCAGTATCCAGCGTCTGGTAGCTGTTTATTTACTTCTCTGTAAAGCTTCTGTTTATGCAAAAAACTGTCCAGTATTCTGCATTTCTTCTCACTAGCTTGCATTTGAACTACTACCTGAAGGTATAAGCCTTGTTTTCTTGTGAACTGCTAATTCTCTGAACAAGCTTATTATCCACGTTTATAAATACTTGTGGTGGTGTGATGCATGTCTACCCTGAGTCTAATCAGGACATGTTTCTAGGGTGAAGGTTTTACTTTGTGAAACAGTGGTTCTCATTCTGTTTGAGTCCCTAAGCTGCAAGTACTTCTCTGATTTTGGAGTAACTGATTCATGTAGTTCTTTCTGCACTATCTGGATATTTTTCCCTATCAGGATGGAGAGAGTGTGTTGGGAGTTGCTCCTTCTCTAAATTGCTTAGAAATGAGAAATAAAACCCCAAGAATAGATCTTTTTTTCCATATCAAGGTGTAAAGCACCACTTTCACGATGTTTTTACCTTACGTTGACCTACTTGAGTCACATCTTGGCATTTCCTGTAGAACAGATAATGTCTCACTCATTCATTGCTAAGCTTGTTAGATACAGATTATATTATAATTATACTCTGCTAATTTAGTGTGGCAGACTTTGATTTCTTATAAAAGAATTAATTACTTTTTCCTCTTGTATCCTTTTCTGGACTCCCTATTTGTTAAACCAAAAAGAAAGATCTGGAAATACGTTTTATTCCACCTTCTTATATCGATGTTCTTTGAATTTCACTCATTTTAAGGAAGACCAAGTGATAATCTATCTGCACTATGGCAAAAGAAAATAATTCAGCTGGCCAGTGAGGATGATGGACTTAATTCTCACAAAGGCAGACTTCAGCTTCTCTGTGCAGCATAATCCTTCTCAAGATAATCATCCTATTAGCTTTTGCATGAGGCTTTGGCCTCTACCATGTAGGATGGCAGGGAGGATGGGATGCTGCGCCCCAACACTTATTGGCTGTTCTGGTAATTCTGAGTTTTTTAGTAAAATAGCAAACTCTTACTAAAAACTTTAATTACATTTGCTGTAGCCTGGCTTCCTACGGAAATGAGCCTTAACTGCTTCTTGTCTCTCCGTCCCCTATGACTAATTTTTACATTTGTTGGCCAGTTTCAAACTGCACGTGTAAAAACGGTTGAAGTCTTGAAGATAAATCTCCTGCTGCAGAACTCAAGATGTATATGCTTGATTGTGAAGGTTAGATGAGCCTTTTTTGTGTTTTTAGTCAAGTTTCACTGGTGAATGTCATGAACTTGTGTTCTTTGCAATGAGTCACCTTGAAAAATGAATCTTTTGGACTATTTTGTTCCTGACAACTCATAATATCCCTTTATTAATGTTTTCTAGCTTGTTTTGGTGGTGGGTTTTTCGTTTTTTGTTTATTTTGGGTTTTGTCTGGCTTTGTTTGGATTTTTTTAATAGATTGCCATCATATGCTGAAATTTCTCAGAACTTTTTAGGTTCTACATTCAACCAGCCAGGAGGCTGGGGCTATTACTACCTCTTGCAGTAAAAACTCAAAGCTTTCTTGCATTCAGCTAATTGTACCAACCCTGCCTTTATGTCAGTAACAAATGTTATATTTATATATTATTGTTTGCAGATTTAGGGTTTTTTTGCTGCTGTCCATTGTGTAAGAAAGCCTGAAATATTTTAATGTTTTTTTCTGATTTTTTTTCTCCATCTTTTCACCTTAGCCTTTCCTAGATGACATGTAGTCTAGAAAGTAGATGCCTAGTTCTTCATCAGAGAACGGAACCATGACCATAGACATGGTTAGGTATATCTGAGCTAGATTTAGTCTGTCTATTTAGTGAGCTATTAGGAATCTAGGTATTGGGTAAAAAAGCTGTGGTTTTTAAGAGTAAAAATTTAAATGCTGAGAATTTTGTGTGCATTCATAACTGTTCACTCAGAAGATAATCCAGGAATTAATATACAGATAAATCCATTTGTGGAGACAGCATATCTGATGAACTGGGTAAAATTGAAGATTCCTGCATAGTAGCACTTTTAACATAATTGCATAATAATGATTATGCTTTACAAGGGGATGTGTTGGAGATGTGGCTGATTTAAACAGTGTTTAAGCTCTAATCACAGCACTTAGTGTACTTAATATATATATTGTCCAGGAACTGAGAGAGGCTAATCCTTGAAATAGCACAAAAGCAACACAGGATTCCAGTTATTTGCTACTACCTCACACAAAGCAAAGAAATATCTAAAACCTTTAGAGGGATGTGTTCCCTTATCACTTGAGGTGATAAATACAGTGTATTTCTTAAGATTTAGATCTGTTAATATAAAATCATAAAGCAGAGCCATAAATATGATTGTCAAGAATGATAATTCTGATCTGCAGAACCCCCCCCAATCTATACTGCACATTTGCTCTTTTGTACGCAGTATGTCCAGCTTTTGCACATCTGATGTAAAAATACATTGCTGCTTCAGCTGCCACAATCAGCTGTAACTTGCATGTGGAGTAAGGGAGCCGGAGAAAGTCCGTGGTCCTGCACTGGAATGCAGTAATTGCCAGCTCCTTACTGGGAGGTGGGACCAAATGTGTGCATCTATCACAGCATGAAGCTTAGATCTGCGTAATAACTCTCCTGCTCTAGTTATTCCAGATATTCTGGAATAACATCTCTGTTTCTCAAGGAAATTATTTTTCTTGGTATAGAAATATATTGGGAGAAGGAAAAATTAAAATGGATACTCTATTCTGAACTGTGTGTAAGAGAGTAACTATTTCCATGATCAGTCTTCATGTGAAAACAAATCTGAAGAAGGTGTATGGGAAGTAGATAAGTCAAGAATGGTGAGAAAGATGCAGAAGGAAATGAGTGAGTTAAAAGAATATGCTGCAGAGAAAATAAGAAAGAGTGGGCATCTATGTGGGCAGCTTTGTTGATGTCAAAATGCTACATGTTCTTATTTTGTTGTGCTTTGTCGTGATGAAGCAGCGCATGTTCTGCACAGATTAGGCCATGTCTGTTTTCTGATATAATTTTTTAATGTGGAAGGAATCATTAAGTCTGAGATACATTCTTTAACAATGAAACTGTGCAATATAAACTCTTATTTTTGGGGGTTTTGAATTACACAAACTGTTTTTTCTTTTTCCTGTTTCATATTGCCTGAGATGTGCCCCACCCTGTGGGCGATAGAAGTGTTGTCATGGCTTCTCCCTTGCAAAGGTTGTAGATTTTTAAGTAGAAAAATAAGAACCCTCTTGATACTGACTCATTTGATTCTGATCTCAGCTACAGTCTATATAACATGGATACATCATCCATACATTCATCAACTTTATTGCATGTGTTCTGAATTTACACTGGATGTAAATAACAACCAGTCTAGGCAGTGAGGTTGACAGTAGTAGTTACACTCATTGTGACCCTGACCTCTGTGCATGGGAAGAGCTGCTACAGTTTTGGGGCTTTGATTACATGTATATCATTCTTTAATCAGCAGTAAATAATCTGGAGTAAAGTCTAAACTTCGGATTTTTTCTCCAGCTTTTAGCATGGCCCATGTAATAGCTGTTTCTGACTGATGAAACCTGCCCTGAAAAGTGGGATTGTAAGTTGGTGCTTGTATGTATTCTAAGGATTTAAGTAGATAGACCTGACTTTGGAGGTCCGGACTACAACTTTAGTGATCGATGACGTGCACAGACCTTCTTCTGTAGTAGTATCTCTCTGTATTACTATGAAACTAACACAGTACACTTCAGAATTACAATGTGAATAAATTTAATCAGGTTGTATTGTAGTTCTGAACTCATTAAACCTACCTGTGAACATCTGTGTCACAAAGCTTCATATCATCCTCGCCTGTGTTATTAGGACTTCATTGGTTGTCTTTAGTTTTGTTTTCAGTTTACATGCTAAGCCCTTTCATCTGAACTGCCCTAGAACTTATTTCTTAGCATTTTTTGGTAGACTTCAGTGTTTATGGGGAGCTGTATTCATCCACTGATGCATTTGACCTCCAGCTCTGTGTGCTCTCTGTTTGAGTCTGTTCTATTTGGTGGCAGACCTCAGACCTGGACGAAGTTTTCCGGATGGTAGAGACAACATGTAGAAGGCATTGGAAATGCACAAGCAATTCTGTGTTTGTTTCTGAACTCAGAGTTGTTGACTGGTCATGAGGGGGATCTTCTGTGTGCTAACCTGACAGACCACAGTTCCTGGCTGTGTGGTTTTGCCAGTGTTGATAATTGCTGTGGGCTCTCGATAGACTGACACTTTGGGTGCAGGACAGGTGGTATATTCTTACTGCATCCCAGTCCCTAGTAGGTTTTGGATGACAAGAAATGGCTGTGCCTTTGAAGTGAGGGAATTCTTGCAGTGTATGTGTGCAGTGTTTCCCTCATTGCTGCCAGTGAGATGGCTAAGGCAATAAAGAAGGCAGTGACTATTGCCCTGAGAACGCTGGTTTATCAGTTCGCTACAGGTCTGGGAGCCTCCAGCTGGGTATTGGGAAGTGAATGTTTGGTGCAATGCTGCAGTGAGTTGTGCAGGTGGTGGGTGCCCCTGCCTACTGAACACATGAAGAGAGTCAGTTTTGAGACTGGTCTTTCTGAATGGCTCTGTCAGTAAGGTGTATGCCTACAGCTTCCATGTTGCATGGAGCACATAAGCAGGGAAAATAATGCTCGTGTTTTGGTAGCTCTCAGCAGACCTACATCAATGTGGAAATCCTCAGATGTTATGCACTGGGTGCTGAGGTCTTACCTGTTTTTGGCAGGATTTAACTTTCTCTAAGAAACATATCAGTTGTCTTTCTTAATGTTTTGAGAACTTTGTTGTTAATTTTTGCTGTGGCTTTTGAAACTGTTCTTGGCTCCAAGGGGTGGAAATTCTGCATTTAGCTGCCTGAAGGTGCTGCATGCAAACACCATTGGTACGGGATCACAGCCATTGCTGTCCTCATTGTAACTTCACTCTTTGTCTTTGTAAAAGCCACTGTTACAGAGATGGCAAACATTTTGTCTTAACATAAATTTGGGGGAGGTGAGAGTCAACCTGATTGTGTTCTGAATCTGTTGAAGCAAACTGCAGGCCTCTCCTCCACATATGCTTTAGGTGGATATCAACTTAGAGACCTGTGATACACGGGAGTTCTGTCTTGTGACACTTCTGGGGTAACACATAAAATTGTACTAGACTGGTCAAACAAAACATCAAGAGCAGAGAGATGGCTTGAAAGAAATGTGTTAAAATTCCTGAGCAAGGCCTCAGTGACTGTTAATTTCTCTTCTAAGGAAAATGGTCAAGTAGTTTTTGATTTGTTTCCTATTTTTTTTTAGATAAATATTTTCAGTATACTCCACTGAGATGTTATGGCTCACTGACAGCAAAAATGATTCCTTTTGGGACCTGGTCCTGCACATGCACTCACCATTCTCTGACTTTAGATTCCCTGGTTTGTTCCTGGTCTTCTCTCCTTGACCACTGCTGTCCTTTTGACTTACAGCCAGTTAAACAAGATCAAATGCACTCTAGCTTGACATCCCTTTACAGAGACTTTATCCCATTGATTAGGGAGTTCTAATTTTTTCAGATATTTTTAAAGTATGTCCCAGCACCATCTTCTGTGCTGTATGAAGCTTGTAGATCCAATTGGAGCAGTATGGTCTGTGATTCTCTGGTTAGCTAATATTCTGCATTGTGATAGCTAGGGTTGTTTGACTTAGGTGAGCAGGATGTTGGAGGAATGGAGGTTGAAGACTTAAATGCTGTTTAAATAAACATAAACTAATAAATACCTGAGTCCAAGAGGAGTGTTGGAAATAAGTTGCAGGAAATCCTGACTTGTAGAGCTGGCACTGAAGACTGTCAACCCTGGGTTCTGTCATCTGGGCTTCAAACTAGACTGGGTAATACCTATGCAGATGTGGAAATGAAGCTTTACCCTATAACCATGGCAAGCAGAGGTTCAAAGGCAGCTCTGTACTGGTGATATTTTTTCTGCATGCTGTTAGTAGTATTTTTCTGATAAACAGCTCAGAATAAGCTTGCAGTGCAGTATGTAATATTGGTATCAATGGGACTGTCAAAACAATGTTTTGGTTTTGGCAATTCATAGTTTCAAGCAAATCAATTAAATATCAAAGCTTCATTACTTAAGCAGTTCCATTAAATTTTTTGTTTCTTTCTCTGGTTTTGTAATGTTGGAGTAGACTGCTGTGGTGTTTGTGTTGAAAATCACATAAACAATCAATTATTTTTACTACAAGAAAAAATGAAGGAAAGCATTTCTAACAATACAGGGTTTCACAGGGGCCTTAACCTGCAGTATGTGCCCAGAGTTATGTTTAAGTGACACTTGCCTTGGGTATGCCTGTAGTGATGCTGAGCAATACAGTTCAGAATTGATGTCTACATCACTGCAGCTAGCAAAGAGACAATCTGCCAGTTGGATCAGAATTTGACTCTGCTACTGTTCCTGAGTATATGTGTGGGCAATAATCGTCTCTGTGCAGAGATTTATTTCATCTTTTAATGCCAGGGGAATTTGATTTCCTGCATCTGTGTTTGGAGCAGTGGCTATGGAAGTATGTCAAGGAGACAAAACTATCATCCTGTTCCTGATAAGGCAGAAAGCAGTGTATTCAAAACTGATGGTTTATTAGTTATTCTGCCTATCTACATGGCAGGAAAGGAACAAATTCATTTGTCATCCTTCTGGACAAGATACTGAGCTAGTAGGAAGATGCCTTGTTCGTAATGTTGACTTGTAAGCTGGAGCTCAGCTTTGCATTTTCTAACCTGGGTAAAAGTAATTCTATTTTTGGTAAGTAAAATTTATAAGCTGATGTTTTATGTCTCTGTACAATAATTTCCATATTATTGTATACCTAGTTGATACTCTTCCTCTTTTTCTTCATAGTGTGATTTCTCACTTACTGAGGTTTTCTTCCTTCTTTATTCATGAAGCACCTAAGCCTCCTGCGTAACTTGAATTTCAGCTTTTTCTGATATCTATTTCATTCTGCATTTCCTTTTTATATAATTACTTCTTTTCTTCAATTGAGATTATCTTTCTTTTTAGGATTGAATATATATACCAGTCTGCACAGATCATCTTGCATTTGTGTAATGCACTTTTATGAATATTCATAATATGTCTTTATCTTATGCATTTGTAATAATAAATGCTAGTAATCAGATTCAAATTTGCTCTTATAATGCCAAAGAACTATATTTTATAATAAATTTTACTAGTGCTAAGCATGGGATTTACGTTCCTGAATTCAACATCAGCTTTTCACTTGAAGATCATGTCATGCTGGATGACTTTAAATTTCCAGAGTTTTTACAGTGTTTTTGTTAAATGATTTTTTTCTGACTTGCCCTTACATTAAGAAAAGTGACCTTTTCTTCTTTCTTTAAAAAGCAAGCTACTTATTTTCTAATTTCTGATTTTTGCTTTTAGTTAGCTTACTACTGGCTTACTGATTTTTTTTTCTCTTTGAGTGAGTGCAACCACCCTTCTAAATTTTGAATATGTTATAAATAGTTTATTCAGAGCTTGAGGCTCAGTCTGAATGCTGAGTCATTGTTTAATGCTGGGGTTTCCACTGATTGTATTGTTTCCTTCTTGGACATACAGATTAGCTTTCTTGAGCGTGAGAAGAATGCTAAAAATCAGTCTTTCAGTTTATCAAAGCTGCATTTAGAGAAAATTAGCTTTTAGACTTTTCCTTCTCAGTCTTTCACCTCATTGTGCAATATGTGATGTACACAAAGCTATAGGTGCTTGTGAGATGGTTCAGTGCCTGGCCCCTTTTCTGCAGTTCATCCGAATGACCAGGTCGTTGGAGGAGGATTCACATCTCCCTCTCTCCTAGAGAGAGCTGCATGAAAATTACTGTGTTTCATGTGAGCAACCAAGTCAATGCCAAAATTTCTGGTAGATTGGAGGCCGTTATTTGTTGTTTTCCTGTCATCAAGTTTTTTTTATAAAATATTTAAGCAAAATAAATGTGAACTGTTTATCTTTGAGGCACCTCATTGTTTCCTTTGTGAAGAACTAAATTAGTAAAAGAACTTCCCACCAGACTTTAGCTTTGCAGGGAAATAATTAGCATTTGAAGCCAAGATACTGTGTTTGTGGTCTATTGGCCGTGTTTGGTTTTGGGAATGCCATATCTCCATGCCTAGTATAGTTGCTATGCTCTGAATCTTGAAATCTGTGAGCCTGATATAATAACAGAGAAAGGCATCCTCATGCCCCAGAGAAAAATGTGATGTTCAGAAATGACATCTCTTTGAACTGCATTTTTAGTGCTTTTCTTGTATATGCAGTATCAGGAGATACAGTGTAGAGAAAGCACCTAGTGACACTGAAATTCAAACTATTTTTATACATAGACATTTTTTGTGTTGGGGTCATTTTTTGAGATGAACTTCAAGTTAAGAACCGTTTAAACAGAGCCAAATTTGTAAACAACAGAAACTGAAGTTGTGTGATGCAATGACAAATTGTAATGATGAATTCTTAACTATTTCTTCTGTTTGTAGTAGTATTATTCCTGTCCTTGTTTTTTCTTCCATCACTGTTTTGCACTTCATGCTGTGCTTGATTTCAAGCAATAGTATGATTGTATTTGGCAAGGTGTTTACAGTAGATGACTTGGGTCAGAAAGCATGTTTTGAACAGCTTCATCCTTTTCTCTGCTCCTTTTACCATCTATTATCTTAATGTGGTGTTTTTCCCATACACCTTTTGTTACTACAGCTGTCTTTCAGCATGCAGGAGTGAACTAAACTGCTTTTAGCATTTCATTAATGCCACTTCTGATCAGCCGGCAGATGTTGCCGTGTGACCGGCACTCGCCCTGGCCCCGTTGATCCCCAAGTGCCATATGTGCCTGCCAGGCAGGTGGCTGGATGCAGGACCCTCAGCTGGGGAAACCCGACTCTCAGAGGATGCTCTCTGGAAGATGAAGATGTTTCTAAGATGGATGAGCATCCTTATTGGTAGATTTTCAAGGCAAAAAGAGGCCACTGTGATAATAACTCACTTAACATATAATTTGAGTCCTAAAGCATCTTTCAGTAATTTCTGCATGTGTTCATTGACTTGTAAATGTAGGCATCTGCTCTCTCAAGTGAATGCTCTAGTGTCAAAGAACTTACCAATTTTTTTTACTTATCTAATTCCATTGACTGCATATTCCCCTGCCTTAGGAATCTCTTCCTAGTAACAATGACTATAGTTATATAGCAAATATAATACAAATAAAGGTAAAGATTCTGTGTTATAAATATGGGCTAAATTAGGCTGAAGTTTATTTTTAGGCTACTGATTATTATCATTATTGATGATTGACATGTTTAACAAGAGTACTCTGTGCTGTGCAGCAATTTTTACAATGAAATTGTACTCTCATCATTGAGTTGATATGGAAGAGCAGGGAACTTGCTGGCAGGCATATCTGGGTTAGGCTGCAGTAACTCATTAGAAGCTCCTAAAGTAGGATTACATAAATGGGACCCTATCTCATTGGGTTAAATATAGTTCTGTAGTTTCATCTAATATGTGGCTGCCATAAAGTCTATGTTGACTGGCAGCAGTAGTCTGCTTTGTCCACCTTTTCAGTGCTATGCTTAAAACAAGACAATGAAAACATAAGATTCCATCTTTAATGGAATTCATTGTGAGTTTATTGCTGTTGTGTAGGGTGGGGTGGGTTTTTTAAAAATAAAAATATTAATCAACAAGTCAAACTGGAATAAACTTGAAATATGTATGTCACAATTTTTACTAATCTATTGTATCCTAATCAAGTTATAAAAAGAATTACTAACTTTTCCTGATTTAGGATATAATCTTGAAGGGTGTTTCTGCAAAAGTATAGATGATGTTAATTTTAAAAATCTATAAAATAAAATACATAATTTTGCATTATATCACAATCACAAAGAGTGTAACGGAAATGTATTCATTCTATAGGAATAAGTAGAGTCCCTTGGCCTTTTTTCTCCAACTGCTAGTTTTACATTAAAATTAGAAGTTCATGACATAATATATAGAAGCAGTGTTCCTTAGTGAGAAGTGGATTATTATTTTTATTTTATATTACTGCTCTATACTTCTACCATTATTTATAAGTACAATTTTCTAGGGACATTATTCTCACTTCTGGTTTCCATTCAGAAGGTTGGAAAAAAAAACCAAACAAAAATAAACCTACAAATTCCCTTTTCCTAACATTAGAATTCAGGTAGGTTTAAAGCATCTTTATCAATTTCTTTGTAGGAGCTTACCTTGACCTGCAGTCAAAAATGACATTTTTTCATATAGTTGTCAGGATGCACATTTGTGTGTGTTTATTTAGATGGACCTGTGTATGTTACTGGTTATACACAGCAGTCACATAGATTGAAAAGATTCTTACCAGTGCCTTGATTTAACATTTTGAGCTCAAAAAGTATTTTGTTGGCATTGTGAGGTTCATTCTGTTGTTGGGGCTCTGAGCAACCCAGTTTAGTGGAAAGTGTCCTTGCCCATGGCAAGGGGTGGGAATGATCTTTATGGTCCCTTCCAACCCAAAACAGTCTATGATTCTAATCAGGGCTGAATTTCACAGTGCTGAAGTCTGTAACTTCCCTCTGTTACACCCTGAGCTGCGTTTCTTAGTGTAGCCTTGCATTTTATCTGTGAATGTATGGGGGCACACCAGAGGTAAAGTTCTGTTCTGTTCCAAATATGTTGTCAGTGCCACATCTGCTGGAGGTGCATATGCACATCTAGAACAGAGCCTGGTTTGAAATGACTGAAAGCCCTAGCTGAAGACACGAAGAGCATAATTCAAATTCATAATTGCTGTTGAAATTTTTTTCTCAGATAAACTTGTAGAAATCTGATAAGGTTATGCTGTGTCCACCAAATACAGTCCAGTTATAGGTTCAAGTCATAGTAGTAAATTTATTTCTAAAAATATGAATCTGTGAGTAGCTGGGAATCTCAGTCCTTCTTTTAATTCACTGCTGCAAGGAAGTTCCCTGGGTTTTATATATTATTGCATCCTAAACGGAGTGTTTACATTAATAAGTTAGTGAGGACATAATTAATTTCACACTCCTCATTTACTAATGAAAAGGGAATTAATTATTTGCCTTAAGTCTTTATTTTAAAGACTAGGAGCTGTGGAAATCATGTATGGTATATATGGAATAAACCAAATTCTCACAGGAGTATTTCCTTTAGAAACACCTCACTGTTTTTATGACAGTCTTCTAAAGAGAGAAATAAAATTGTTATGTCATGCATTAGAAATGTAAAAAGCAAGGGCAATGTTTTTGGTGTACCTTAGGGGTTTTCTGGTAGAAGGAAGCTGATATATCTTGGAACAACAGTAAGAAAATATGCCTTTCTGCTAAATAACAATGAGAATTTAGTGCTTGAGACCAAGTGCACCTCGATAAAAGCTATTTTCAGGAGAACCATCCTAAGTCCAGTATCCAAGATCAGTATTGGAGAAAATGTGGAGTTTTTTTAAAAACTTCTAGGAGATGAATATACTTGGTTATTGCAACACATTCTGTTTCCATTGGCTTTAAACTTCTTTTTTAATCCTTAGGTATAAGGCAAAAAAAAGAAACCTGAAAAATGGAAAGGTTTTCTTTTCAAATAACTTTTTTTTACAAACACTTTTTATTTAAAAATATTGAACAAGGACTATCCTGTACTATTAATTCTAGCTTTGTTGTCAAGGCAATAAATGTGATAATGCATCCAGTATGTTCTAGCATGTGTTAAAAGTATTGTAGACATGCGACATATGCTTTAACAAGATGTGGCTTTGCTAGTTTGAGTCTGTCTCTCCTTGAGCTTTTTATCTGTACCAGCTTAGGTTGGTTTTTTTCATCTGGACAAGACTTGCAGTATTTTCACAGCTGTGTTTTTGATATCTAGATAAAGACAGCCTGTTTATGTGACAAGCAGTCATATTTTCAGCTAGGTTCTCCTTGCATTTCTGGAATTTCAAGTAATAAAAATTGTTAAAGCTATAAGTAAATTACTTTGTCCAGATTAACTTCGAAACTGATTGCTTTTCAACTCACACAGTAATTGATGCTCGTAGTGTATTTGGGCGTATGTTTAATACTCTGATAAATGCTCTAGATATAAGTACCGTAATAACTAAATTATTGCCAAACAATTTTTATTTTGGAGTAGGCAAATGAACACAAATTGCCCTCTATAGTCTGGGAGGAATGTCTTGCTATCAAGATATTTTGCAGGCGTTACTATAAAAATACCTTCTATCAAAAGTCATTTTATCTAATTTGCATTTGAAATTGTTTAGAGTGCAGTATTTGCCTGAGATGTGATGCTTGGATTAGTAATAGGGTTGCGAAGTCACAAGTTTCATGTTTAAGTTAGACAATGTGGACAGAAGCTGCCAGAGAGTGGTTTGTAAGGCCAGCAGCCACTGAGCAGCTGTATTCCTATCTGGAATTTCTCAGGCAGAAGAATGTGCAGATGAACTGCATTGAATTGCTATTGCATGCCCTAGGTGGTTACTAAATGCATCAGATTTACTGTTCATGGGCAGTAATTTCTGTTTGTTAGAAGTCTTGGCTTGCTCACTATGCATCATGTATGTATAGAGGCTCAGTCCAGACTTTTTTTATATTATTGGCTAATATGCAAATTCTTTCTAGGCAGGAAAAGTGAAAATATTCAGGTAAAATCCAGGTCACTGCTGCCTTGCATTGTGTTTTGTATCTCTAGTTCAAATGGTCCTTGCTGTGAGACAGACCTTCTCTGATGCTTTGTGCTGATTGTTTCATATGTGTGTCTTGCTCTTGGTGGTATATTTAGAATTCCACTGAATTGAAGCACTTATTAGCAATATTTTTTTAGTGTGAAATAAATTTTATTTATCTATTTATTTATCTCTCTCAAGATCAGCTGAATTTAAATAACACGTGTATAACTATCTCTAAGCTTATTGCTAAGAAGACTATTCAAAAGATCTGAGTGTTACTCTGTCTTATTTTCTGACTTCAGGTTATGTAATATTTGTAAATATCCTGGGTCAGTGAGCACTCTTGGATTGTGGCCTGAATATCAATTTGTCTTCCATTCGCTTGAAACCAAGATGGGTATTCTTTGTTAAAATTACCGGATCATGATGACTTCATCAGGCCAGAGAGAAGGAAAAGAACAGCATGTTACAGCATGGACATAGACTTTTGATTTGTCTAAAAGTGTGGAAGAAAGAGCAGCAACCAAAACGTGTAATGGGCTTAGAAATTTATGTGTTACCTTTTTAGTGTGCTGTCATCATTCTGTAGCTTCCAACACATTTTTGCTGAACTACTGACTCAATGGTTTGCACCAGTGCAGTGTGTTTCTTCATCATCATTCTGAATTCCTTCTTTCCTCTGCCATGGTTCAGAAGGATAAAACCAAGTTAATTTTTGAGACACGACTCGTCTTTTTCTGCCCTATCCTACTTAGCCCTAGCATCTCTCAATTTCTGTCCTTATTATATCTTACCAAGTCATACCACTGCTTTTTCAAATACCCTGTTGGTTTTCTTTTACATTATTCTATAAAGGTCTTGCAGGTGCTGGAAGATCCAACAGTATGTGCAAAACACTGGCAAAGGAGGGCAACGAAGATGATGCAGGGCCTTGAAGGGAAGTTGTATGAGGAGTGACTGAGGTCACTTGGTCTGTTCAGCCTGGAGAAGAGGAGACTGAGGGAAGACCTCACTGCAGTCTGCAAGTTCCTTGTGAGGGGAAGCAGAGGGGCAGGTGTAGGTCTTTTCTCTCTGGTAACAGTGACAGGACTCAAAAAACCACCGTGAGGCTGAGGTGAGGGAGGTTTAGGGTTGTATGTCAGGAAAAGGTTCTTCACCCAGAGAGTGGTTGGGCACTGGAACAGGCTCCCCAGGGCAGTGGTCACAGCACCAGCCTGGCAGAGTTCAAGAAGTGTTTGGACAATGCTCTCAAGTGCCTGATGTGACACTTGGGGTGTCCTGTGCAGGGCCAGGAGTTGGACACAATGATCCTGATGGGTCCCTCCCAAGTTAGCCTAGTCTATGATTCTATGATAATATTGTCTAGCGCCCAAACAAATTACATTGTTCCTCTTTCTTTAATCTCCCCTCTTTCTAGAAATCTCTGTAGTGTTTCTAGTACCTGATTACAGTGGGAATCCTTGGAATGATCTGTCCACTGTAGATGATTTAAAAATCCATTTCCCAAATGCATCCATTTACTGTGAATGTAAAGGGTTGAGGATACAGTTGTTAGCAGTGTTTTGGAACAGGGAGTAAGTTAAATGGTCTTAATTTCTTCCTTCAAACAAAAAGATGAGTAGAAAGCACCACATGTTAGATAGGAACTTTATGTAAAATCACAATAATGTCAAAATTTGTCCTTGGGTCTGTTTGCAACAAATTTTAAAGTAAAATTCATTGTATTTCTTATAATTTTTGTCTAATTTTATACTTTTGGCTAGATCACTATGGGTATTTATAAATACGGAAAAAATGATCACATCTATTTGACTATGTGTTCTTAAATTTAAAAAAAAAAATTGTATGGGCTGTAGTACATTCAAATGTCATTAGATGTTTAGTAGGCAGAAGCGGATGAAAAAGCTGTAAGTGGGCTACTGATACAGTTTAGGCCTTAATTTTATAAAAGTGTTGGAAACCAACACTTTGACTGAAAGATCAAGTTTTCCTATTCCCCTGCCATACCCGGCTTGTCTTTCTCTGCCAAACTCTCCCTTGTGCTGGCTCCAGCATTTTACAGATTATGAGAAGAATTGGCTCAGAGAGAAAGCAATAAATGTTAAAGATAGAGAGAAGGGAAAATGCCTCACTCTTAGCTTGAATTTTTTCTCTCTTTTGGTTTACTACCTCTGTGCTGGCTCAAGGTAGGGGCAGAATTATTTCTTTGTAAGGCTTACACTGGCTTAAAATGTCCATGAAACTATAGCCTTAATTGCAGAAAATTGCAAGGAAGGGAATGAGCACCTGTCGCTGTGCATCCTTCTAGGGATTACCTCTGATATTGCTGACCAGAAACTTTATATATATATATATATTTACATATAAAATATCATACCAAGATATTTTCTTCAGGTACATGCCTTAGTACTCATGTCTTATATCTATTCCTCTGCCCTTTTCTGGTGTTTATCATGACCACTTTCCACAAGAACAACAGGGACGTAAGTGGCCTGATCACTGATGTTCCACAGCAGCCTTTGCAAAGTTTAACATTTTTCACTGCTTCTGTGCTGCATTCTGCACAGCCGTGACAGTGTGTGCTTCTGCAGAGATCGGTGGCAGGGCTGGCACTGGCTGGCTGTCTGCAGGCTGCAGCCGCAGCATCGCGTCATACCAACACGGCCATCAGTAGGTTCTCCTCTCTTGGGGCGGTAGGGAAAGGCTGCATTCACAGACACATTGAAATACCCAGACCTAAAGGTGAAATTCCTAAAATGTCTGCATAGTAACTTCCACTCTGGAAGGGTGTGAGTTTGTGTGGGCTTAGCTTAGGTGTTGAATTTTTCCAAGATAATAGAGACTTTATTGCTAAACTAGTCACTGTTCACCTGCCTTTAACTTAATCTGTGTCACCAAAGGGAACTAAATCAGTAAGTGTTTCGTACTAATATATGCTGGCAAATTGATTGCCTCTAAGAAATGCAATTACTGGATTTTTGCTCACAAATACTATCAGAGAAAGAGGCAGTAGAGGCCTTTTCTGTGTCTGTAGAAGTCTTTTGTTCAAATCAGAGCTAACCATAGAACTACCATTAAAAATATTACAGGATACCAGTTTTCTATTGAAACTAGGTCACTTTGTATAAAATGATTAAAGATTTATTGGTCCTTAGGGAAGGACCTAGATCTCTAGACTGATGTTTGAGTCTCTCAGTGGAAAAAAATAAATCAGTCATTTGCTGGGAAAGTATTGCAATCATTGTAATTGTGTGAAGGGCTGTTACAACATGGTCTTTCAATTGCACCTAAGGATAAAAAAAAAACAACACCTGCTTTATTTTTTAAGAAAAGGCCATGGGGATCTGAACCACAAAAGGGGATATAGAGCTCTATTAAGTGGAGATGCCTGCTGTAGGAAATCCTAGTCACAGAAATACATCTTATTGCCTGTTTTCTGCTGAGGTTTGTATAGAGAGGAAAAAGTGGACTTTCCCACTTATTGTAGGAGCAGAGGAAGGGCCAGAGGCTGCATATTCGGGATGTGACACTGCAATTGCCAAACACTCTGCAGATCTACTCTGAAATCATTAATTGAAATGTAACACAATCACCATTATCACATGGTGCACCTTCCAGCAGTTCAGTGTGTTGCCACCTCAAATATTCACAATATTCTTTCTGTTAGAAGCCATGTCCATTTTTTTCCTTCTCAGTAACATCTTCTGGACAGTGTTGGAAACCATTACTGTTTATATCTGAAATCTGCTTAAATGACAGTAACTTGAATGCTGAGAGTACTGATAACCTAAGATGCTTCTTTACTTTTGACTGATCTTAATTCACTGGGTAATTGCTGTTGTCCAAAAAATTGCATTTGTTACCTGGTGTGAAACAAGCCAATAATTACACATTTGAGAGAGACAGTGACTGTTTATTTCAGAGTTTCACAAGTCTGGGTGCTCAGGGGTGTTCCACAAATCAAGCACACTAACTGTCAAAACCTTTTACTATTTATACAGTTCAGCAAGCAAAGGCATTAATGTTCGTTGGCTACAAGTTGCATAGTTCTGTTATTAGTTACTGTTCTATCTTCTGTTGGTTAATGATTCTTTCACTTCTCATGCTAACTAGTCCACATGCTCAGTCTTTCCCTTCTTTTGGGTCAGGGGGTTTCTTGGCACAGTGGTCTCTGAGTTGGTGGTCAGGATCTGCCTCAGCCAGAATTACCTTTTACCTGGTTGGAACTGATTCAGCACAGTTTCTGAGTTGTCTTTATTAGTCTCTTCCTTTTCTTGGGAGTTCTGCCAAATGTCCTTGCAGCCTGTAAATTCTGCATTCTTTGTGTCCACTATCAGTGGTACATCTTTCTTCCCAGGCTTTGTTAACCTCCCACTAGGTCTGAGGTCATGGAAACATGTCAAGCCCTAGACCTTAACAAGGCAATTCTACTCTCAAGTAATTTGTCTTTCTAACACCTGGACGTCACTTAGAGCTTGCTTGGTAGCTGCTCTCTGTTTCACATGTTGAATCTTCCTTCTTGTTGACTAGGCTGGAAAGTATACAAAGATCGAACATCAAAGAACATCCTTTCTTAAGAAAATTTTCACATATTCCACATTTTACAACACTGGAATAGCAGAGCCATAATTAAAGCAAAATATCATGAGTTGTATCAAAAAACAGTGAAAAGTTTAATGGCAGATTCTTTATCAAGTGCTCCTCATTCATTCAGTCATTAATTGGAAGTGTTACATATTAACCATATTTAAAAAGAGAGTCTGCTAAGTGACAGCAGTTGGTGATAGTTCTCAACTGTAGCAGAACCTCAGAAAGTAAAACAAAGCAGCGTAACACTGTCATTAAGAGAGGACTTGATTCTATAATAGATTGAAAAGTTTACTTTCTACCTGAACAGTGAAGTAATTAATTTATTTTATTTTTGGTACCTAATTTCAAATTAATGGAGGTACCTATGTACTTCAGTATCCAATACTTTCTCTGTGTGCATGAAAGAATTTATTTTAGGAATTTTTTGGAGGGTTTTTTTTTCCCTCTAGCTGGAAACATCTCTCATTTTTACCTGCAAGGCTAGTTGCCCCAGTTGAGTAACTGATTCTAGTTAGCTTTCTGAAATGCATAAAAACCCGTAAATATAATTCGTTGCAGTTCTCCAGAAAAATGACACTAAAATATGTTCTCTGTGCATAAAAATGTAGCATTTTCTGGTATTCAAGCACTCTTCTCCTTTGAAGCACTGTACTTACTTCAGTTTTATCCTGCTGTAATAATTCTCTCAAGGTTTTTCTTTTCTGCAAATATTATAAACTCACTGGACTGTTGGGGAGGACAGTCAAGATGACTGAATTTTCATTTTCAATTGTGTTTTCCAGGTCAGCTCTTCTGGGAGAGTTTGTATACTGAAAGAACATTAGGTTTTTATTTTTGTTTTGTAATTTATATTATTTCAAGTGGAACAATTTCACTATCACTGGTTGGAAATTCTGATTGTACTCTAAACTATGGTGCTGTTGATACGACAGAAGGAGGGGATGCCATCCAGGGGGACCTGGACAAGCAAGAGGGCCTCAAGTCCAAGTGCAAGGTGCTGCACCTGGGATGGGGGAATCCCAGTCATTAGTACAGACTGCCAGAAGAACTCATTGAGAGCATCCTGCAGAGAAGGCTTGAGGGCTGTGATGTAGGAAAAGCTGGATATGAGCCAACTGTGTGCGCTTGCAGCCCAGAAAGCCAGCTGTATCCTGGGCTGCAACAGAAGAGGAAGAGTCAGGGCAGGGGATTCTGGCCCTCTATTCTGCCCTTGTGAGACCTAACCTGGAGTGCTGTGTCCAGCTCCAGGGCCTCCAGCACAAGAAAGATGTTGCCCTCTTGGAGTGGGTCCAGAGGAGGCCATAAAGATGCTCAGAGGGCTGCTCTGCACCTCTGCTGTGCAGACTGGCTGAGAGAAGTGGGGTTTTTAAGCCTGGAAAAGAGAAGGCTCCAGGGAGACCTTACAGCACCTTCCAGTATCCAAAGGGGGCTTATAAAGAAGAGGAGGAGGGACTTTTTACATGGGCGGATAGTGGTAGGACAGGGGGGAATGGTTTTAAATTAAAAGAAGATTTAAATTAGATGTTAGGAAGAAATTCTTCATTGTGAGGGTGGTGAGACACTGGCATAGGTTGCCGTGAGAAATTGTGGATGCCCCATCTCTGAAAGTGTTCAAGATCAGGTTGAAGGGAGTCCTGTGCAGCCTGATCCCTGCCCATGAGAGGGTGGTTGAAACGAGATGATCTTTAAGTCCCTTCCAAGCCAAGCCGTTCTGTGATTCTATGATTTTATGATTTTAAACTTCTTCTAAAGTAGGAAGATTTAAGAAGAAATACCAGTTGTGTATGGAACTGTAGATGGTAAGGGTTTACAGTCACCAAGTATGCTAAAGATGATGCTGACATTAAACTTTGTCTTTTGCCATAAGGAGGAGGACTGCAAACAGACTCCTGAACAATTTTTCTTGTAGAATAAGAATAGTTACTTCTTAATTTGAATTTTAAAAATACTTTGATTTATACTGTGTCATGATAAGGTTGTATCATTACATAGTTTACCCCATCTGTGATGTAATACAAAATTAAATTGTATTATTTAATGACTGTTAGATTAATTCTTCTCCTCTCTCCTCCTGAATACATCTTCCCATAGGCAGATAGTGTGCAGAGAAGTGGTAGGTAGACGTGATGCTGTGATACCATTTTCTTCTAGCCTGGTGCATGCAGCAGTCCCCACAGTCCATTGGAAAGCAAGGCGGGGCTTGCAAGTTAATGCCTGTACCTGGGAATGCCGTAGAGTAAGGACATCCCTTGCAAACGAGCACATCTAGTTATGCAAGGCTCTCCTGCTACTTTGTGTTGTCAGGAAGGCAAAAACTCTTCTGTTTCTGTCAACGTACCACAGCAAAGCAGTCTTTCTGCAGGATGATAAATGACAGATTTTTAATACTTTTTGACACAGATGCATTAATGTTATTGCTGAAGGAATGAAAATAATTCTTGTTAATTTTGTGAGATGAAATCACATTATCTTGTAGCAGGATTTGGTTTAGACGGGAAAGATTATATCATGTTGCTTCTTATAATACTTATTCATCTGTTTGGGACATTGTTGTTTTGATTTGAAGCATTTGCCAAAGTGTAGGTTCTTGGCTGTGGGTTGTGAGTATATAGGTATTTGTCCCATAGTAAATTTCACTCTCCTTCTACACCTGAATTAATGCAGAAGAGAGTATCTTCTGCTGTGATGACATTCTGGCAGAGTAATAAGCTCTCGGATCTTACAGACAGATACATAGAATAGCATTTTTTAAAATTGCTGGAGAACTCTGGTTATTCTTGTGAATAGTTGGAACATTGATATATACTATAATTTATAAGGAAGAAAAAAAAATAGGATGCCTTTTGTTCTGTGGTTTACTGGAGTTTGAAGGACAGTTTGTTCAAATACATCAATTTTGTGACAAAGAAGCATTTTAGCTAAGTAGTGTAGCCCTTCTATTTCATAACACAAAAATTTCATAGTGATTTTAGAAGTCGGTTTTGTAAGGCAAATGAAATATTTTCTTCATTTTTTCATGAAAATAAATAAATATACATTCAAATATGTTAAGCCATTTCATACAAGGAGTAATTGTTTTAAACTAAAAGAGGGTAGATTCAGACTAGATATAAGGAATTTATTTTTTTTTACAATTAGAGTGGTAAAACACTGGAACAGGGCGCCCACAGGGGTGGTTAGATGCCCCATCCCTGGAAACATTCAGGGCCAAGTTGGAGGAGTCTCTGAGCAACCTGTTGTAGTTGAAGATGGACTTGCTCATTGCAGGGGGGTTGGAATAGATAACCTTTAAAGGTCCCTTTTAGCCCAAACTGTTCTGTGTGATGCACAGTGTTAGTCCATCCTGTGCCTAACAGCAGATACCAAAAACCCAAATAAAAGCAGGAAAACAGTATTTTGTTCATCTGACTGCATTATCTCTTCCTACTATTTTTAAGTTTCCCAATTGACTGCCCAATGTCTTTACATCTCTTCGATCTTTTCACACCTCTTCAGTTTGTGAAGGAACAAACTGCCTCCTGAGATAAAACTTGAGTCAGATATTCCATTTAATTCTTAAATGGACTCAGTTGTAGATGCTTTTGCATATTGCCCTTGGGTCCTGTCATAGCTGCTCTGTTTCTCTTGAGTTGTGTAACAGGAAAGTTTGTCCCAGATAGCGAATGATTCCAGGCATATTTACTTCTACTAGGGTTGGATTGGATTTGTGTTCTTCAATGCACTATTTTTTTAAAAATAACTTTGCTATTCTTGAAAAGCACAGAGCAGCTTTCCAACGTGGTTCTAGTGTGTCTCATACTCAGTCAAAAGGTAGTAATCCAAAGTAGTTCAGTGTTCATGTCAGTCACTGAGTGCTCTGAGATGCAGCAGGGTCTCCTTGTTCATGGTTCTCACCAAGAAGGAAACACACTATTCCACAAATGAATGAAATGCAGTTCACTCTTCTGACAGAAAGTGCACCTTTCTTGTTTTAAAGATAATTCAAAGCAAAGCACCAGTTCCAAATATTGTTTTCTCTAAATACATACATATCCTAATAATTCAGATAACTTCCCAACCTGATCATTGGACTATAATCACAGTGTTTTGTTGACAGAATTCTAAGATAGTTAGTCACCTTGTAGATGGACAGCCAGATCTGAAGTTGGTATTTTCTAGAAATGCAGAAGGTTGCTCTTTCTTAAATAGTGCTTCAGATGACATGAACTGTTTAAAAATAGCAAAACCCAACTGCTCTGAATTTCTTCTGCGATGTTGAACAATGACACTTTGTACAATAAACTATCATAGAAGTCAATAGCAAAGTTTTTAATGTTCTTGATGGAGCCAGGAAGTTAATAAAATTATTCAAAGCAGGATTTGTATACTGTCCAAAGGTAGCAGCGTAACCAGGATAGAAAACAGGGTCTTCACTAGTCTCTTCCTCCTACCTGGATTATGTCTGTCTGTAAGGAAATTTATATTAAAATAAGAAGCATTGTGAATCAAGTGTTTGGTTTTAAAATATCCTCTACTGTAGGAATTCAGTTACTTACTCTAATTACCAGTATGATTTTAAGTGGCAAAAGACTGTTTTTACTTCCCTCTGGTACTTCTTAGCTTAGGAAGCATTTATTTTTCTTTTTAAAGGATACATTTGATGAGAAGAAGACCGCTTTACAGAAATGCTGTATTGTAATTCTGCTTTTAAAACATATTACCATTTAAGTGTTTAATTTTTCGCAGTCAAGATATTTCTCAGGAGTACTTGCCTTTTTATTCCTCCTGCACTTTAAAAGCATTAGAATGGATTATGTCCTATTGAAATACCAACGAAGGCTTTTGGGGGGAGGAGGGTTGTAGGGTGTGGCATTCTGTAGTGCATTCTGCATCTCAGCTGCATGCTGCTGTTGAAGAATGACTTGGCATTCTTGCCATTCAAAAGTGTGTGGTGTTTTTGTAGTACTGAGGTATTGATAGATTTTTACACCAATCATCTCAGCTGATTTTTGAGATGGTTACAAAAGGCTGGAGGGATGTGACGCTGGTAATGCCAAGGCCAGTAAAGTGCACCTAGAAATACCAGACTAGAGAACTGCTGATGCCTCACCTTGCCTGAGAGAATTGCTGTTTCCACTATACATAATACCCTTAATTTCTTTGGACAGAGGATGTCTGATGATAACCCAGGATGCTTCTCAGGATTTCATCAGATTAATTCACACTTACGGGAAGCTTAGGGAGCCTTCCCGGTTGTGCTGTCATATGTGAGCTGTTTGATTTCGCAAAGAAAACTTGGCAAGAACAAAGATGGAACAACACTACTGACAATAATTATCTCCACCGTAAATCATCAATAATGTAAAAATTTATCTTATCAATTGTATGATTTTGTTGCTGTTGTTAGGAAAGCGTACTGTTCTTCAAACATTTGGAGACTTTGATTTTTTTCTTGGTTTTTTTTTTTTTAATCTCTGATTAGCTTATAATGTAAGTGTCCAGTACCAGAACACGGTTTTTTCCAGAGCTGAGAATACTCTCCAGATCTTCACAGGTTTTAAGAAAGAGTTAGAGAACCTTTTGTACTCACTAACATTTAGATATATTTTCTGGAGGTTTCTCAGGAAGACCTAATATAATGAGAAATAATATGTTTAAGACATTGAAAAATAACAACTAAGAAAATACTACACCCAGTCAAGCAAAGTAAAGTTGTCAGAAGACACTAGAAACCTAGTTAACTTATTTAGAGATTTTGTTATTTAGGATTTTGTTATTTATCCATCTCTACCAAAAGAGGTAATTTACATGCATAAAACAATCATAAAAGAAGTTCTTATTAACAGCAGCCTTAACCTGTCAACTCTGTGTGTAGATGGTTACAGGAAAATAGGAATAAATCTGCACAGCTAGTGAAAAGGGGGTAATGATTAGGCAAAGTATTCTAATATATTTAATAGAACTCCCTTTCACATCTTACAATAAATGAAAAATTGGTAATGCTGCAGATATAAGTGTATTATACACTATCAGGATCAGTAATGCAAAAACTTAATTGAAAATTAGCTTCTGGTGTAAAGTGGAGCTTCTGAAGAGTTGTGAGATGAATGCATGCCAGACACTGCAGGAGGTCTTAAATGTGTGACTTGATTCTTATGGTGCTATTATGAAATAAAAAGAACTCACCATGCCGGGGGGCAGCCTGCCAGTGAAAAAGCAGACTGAAAATTATCTCATTAACCAAATTCATCAGCACCTGTTCTGGCACTTTTGGAGCAATTTTTAAAGCAAAGAATTAACCTGACTGCTTGGTTATTGTGGTTTCTTTGCCTTCAGGCTACCCGTCTTCCCAGTTAGGAAAATCCTTATGTTCATGACAGCTGTCTGTCTTCCCCACTAAGCAAATCAACAAAAAAATGTCCCCCATAAACCCATTTTTTCATCAAAGGGATTCTAGTTAGAAATAATGTGGAAATCCAAGAAACGAAGTCTATCTTGGATTGCAGAAATGCTGGTTGTTCAGTTGGCAAGATCCTTGGCAATAAATAATCTCTCAAGGTGTGGGGTGAATCTCCTTAAGCTTTTTGTTAGTTTGAAACACTCTGCTTTTTTGTTATTTCTGTAGAAGTCCGTTCTATATAATGTTTTCTACACCAAGGGAATATTTTTTGTGTGCACACAGAAATGCACTTTTTTTTTTTTAAATAAAGAGGATTGGATTTTTTTATGTGTTTTTTTGCTTCTGTTCTTTCTTTTCAGGGCTGGCAACTAGTTAGGGAGAGCAGGAGGTACAAATGTGTGTTATGTGTATAAGAGGAAATAGATGAAATAAATTATTTGGGGAAAAATATTTCAGGTTTTGTTACTGGCCTCTAATGAAAAGATGTTTTGTATTCTTAAATGCTACCACTTTAAAATTCCTATAGGAACTTAATATTTGGGGTCAGGATAAGTGTATATGTGTTCCAGTGTAGTTCAAAGATTTATGGGCTTTTTATGTGAAAGGCTAAGTTTGTGATTTGTGTTTGCACTGTATGAAGGGTAAGTGATCAAAGTATCAGTTACGTTTTTCTCTAGAGTACTTGTGACCTGATTATCCTTCAGTCATGCAATTCTGGTGCTTTCGATTGAACATCCTACACCTGCACCGTAACTGCAGATAGTAATTTGAACTCTTGAAAATGAGGTGTATATCCCTCTTGTTTAGGGGATGATTTATTTGCCTAAAACTCCTTTGAAGATGAAAGATTTTGATGCCTTGCCTTGCTACTTAGCGCTGTTACGACTATTTTATATCCTATCTATAGGATTAAAATATGGGGAATACTGCAGTCTCCTAACTGCTGTAGGGAATACTGCACCAGTAGGGAATACTGCAGTCTCCTAACTCTTTCTACAGCCAGCTAAATTACTGGTTTGCAACTTAAGCAAAGAGATCAGCTTTAGTTTTTTTTAACTTTTTTTTTTATTTTTAAATTCTGCTGGACATGAGGATGAAGCTTAATATAGTGTTGTGGATCTGTATGAAACCAGTAACTTAAATACACTGTAGGGAATGTATGCTGGTGCATTAAAGTTTCCTGGATACCACTAGTAGCTGCAGATACTAGCAGTGAGTTCGCTGGCTCTCACAGGGTTGTCCAGGAGGACTTCCTCTCCTTTCTAAACGGCAGATACCTTCACACCCTTGCCTGCTCTCTCTCTCTCATGCGATCCTCCTTGATTTTAGCTACTTCACCAGCTCCTCATTTTCTTCCAAGCACCACTGCAGATTCAGGAGTCTTTTACATAGTGGGAGATACAAGTCCTGTAAATCAATGTATCTGAAACTTCAATGGCAGCTTAGCAGAGATGCTGTTTCTCTATTGCTTTATGGTCTATTTAATGTTGATGCAAGTTGTGCATGAAGATTGGGGACTTTTATTTTTAAAAAAGCGCAATTCTGCAAGCTAAAGTATTAGCAAAGGTGATACTGAAGAAGCAGCTAAACTTTTATGAAAAAGTGATATGATATAATGATATGTCAGGAGGTGTGGATTTGAAAGTACAAGTAATTTGTTTTTTCACTGGTAGCCCATAATCCTCTTCTGTAAAGAAAATGAAATCTTTGTAATTAATTTTTAAAAATTAGAGAGAATGGAATGGACTAAGCCTCAGACGTGCTCTGAGTTTTGAATTTTTTTGCTATGAAAATGGTTTGAGAGTTAAAAGTGTTCTGTATTTTTGACAGTGAGTTATACTTCTTCATCCCAATGTATGCCTTAGGATTTTCCTTTGTTCCCATGGACAGAATTTATAGTCATTGGATGAGGTTATTCATAATGTGAAAAAGTAGTTAGAAATAAAATATGTTGATATCTTCAGACAAAAAAACCTCAACATGCCAACTTCTGAGACAGATTCTAAGTACCTTTACACTCTTCCATAGTGTTTACTGTAAAGTCTAATGGGATATTAAGAGAGGAAAGTTGAGGCAAATAAGAAATTCATGCCTTACCTCAAGCAAAAGTAAGGCTTTCATAATAAGATTAGTAACAGTTGTTAATGATGAGATTTAAAGGGATTGTCCTAGTTTGTTCTTTCACAGACTGCTTGTGTAATCTTGGGGAGATTTTAAATTCTTTCTTTGCCTCAGTTCCCTATTCAGAGGATTCCTCGTAGAAAATATAAGCAATGTCTTCTTTTTTATTTTTTTTTGTTTATTTGTTTAGTTTCGTTGAACCTTTCAGGAAAAGATATATATTTTTTTTTTTTCCACATGTATATGTGTATTTAAAAAACCAAACACCAAAGAACTTTTCACAGCTTTTCTCTCTTCAATTCTCTTCTAGTGAAGTTTCAAGGTATTAGGGCATAGGATTTCAATAGAAATACAGCGAGAGAAGCTATGAGACAGTGTGATTTATATAAAAACTTGTATTTTTGGGTGATGCGATTTATGGTAATTTTGCTGATTAAAATTATTGAGGTATGTGAATTGTTACTTGCATAACTGTGTTCGTAATTTTCCCCCATCAGCTCTGGCAATATGAGTTTTAAACTGTTATTAACTTTTCGGAAAATTGAACAACCCTGATAAATGTCATGGAGTAAGAAAAATCATGCCATACCTTAGCTAAGAATTTTCTTAAGCCTTCACTAAGAAGTAGTTCCAGTGATCTTCAGAAAAAGATCTCAGGGTATGAGTGGAAAAAACAAGGTGTATCAAACAGGACTTGTTATTCCTATAGCTTTAAGAAATCTGCTGTATAAATTACTGTCAAATTGCTTTTGCTTTTCCCTTTTGTGTTTTTTTTTTTTTTTAATGCATTTCAACATGACAACTTGACATGATAATACAAAGATTGTAACCAGTCTTTAGGTAGTTATTTCATCCCTCCTCTTCCCAAAGTGTGCTTTAATGTCCGTTATTATTTTTTTTAAACTAGAAATAGGCTTGTTCTCTATTCTTATCCAATGAAAAAACTGTATAAACAGTTTGCTTGGAAACAGAAAGAAACTGACAGCACAGTCTTTTTCAAGTAGTACTTTTAAGAGAAAATCCTTAAAACTTCACTTGGTAAAACTCATATTTGTAAAGAGATGTTCTAAAAAAACCCCTCATAAATGGTCTTCTAATCTCTCTGTCATCCAGTAACTTATATCTTATTGAAATAATTAGATTCATGTAAAATAAGACATAAATTAAGGTGAGGTTGTTGGGTTTTTGTTTTGCCTTTTTTTTTTCCTTTAGTAAAACACTGAATGTTTGCAACTGAACCACTGCAATACTGGAAGCCTGCTCTTACAGTACTGGCTGTAATGCACAAATCCTTAGTTTAATATTTGCTCTCAGATGATGACCAGAACCATAATGTTTCAGAGAAAGAATCAGAAACCTTAAGTAAAGTGTCATTGTAATCTTGAGCTGACCCATTTTTATATGTTTTTGTAATAATTAAAGAGAAGTTATACTGTGTAATAATGAATTTTATCCTAACACAACATGTGGTGTTTCCTGAGCATTGGTAAGCTGAGTCTAGGGTAAGAAAGAATTAAAGGCAGGACAAGAATATGAGACACTTCCCACTTACACTTCCATTCTCCAGCTCTTGCAGCTTGGTGGTTTTGTGTACTGAATGTGGTTTATTTGTATTTAGGAACCATCACTGGATTGTTTTTCTACAGAACAGTGTCCATTCTCCCTCTGAAACCGTATACATTTCTAGAGCAACAGGTCCTTTCAGTTATTTTCATTACATTGCTGCCTGTTTCTTGAAAAGCCACCTCTCTTGTTTTTTTTGTAAGTCTACATCCTACTACACTTTTTTCCTGGAAGAGAATGGCCTGTTGATTCTTAAACATCTACATGAATATCCTCCAAACAGCTTCTCTTCTGAGCTGAAGAGCTCTACACAAATTTTTCTTGCATGGGAGCTCTTCCATAATTTTGCCTTGTTTTTCCTCATTTGCTTTGTTCTTCTTTATCCCAAGGTATCTGTTATTGGATTAGTACCCAGTTAGTGTCAGAAAAGTAGGCTACACTAGGTGATCTTGGTCTGAGCCACTATGCTTAAGTTCAACAGCCTGTGCTCTTGTCTACCACGGCATATTGCATAAACAATACAGATGTTGAATCTGTGAGCAATTTAGAAAAATACATGCAGAAGAAAAAGGTCTGGCTCTCCTACCTACAGTAAAGTTTACCAAGGTTTATATTTGGCAAGAATTCTTCAGGCATTCACTGAATGCTCATGTTAGGGCCAACAGTTTGACCAGACTGTTACTTGGATATTACACAGATTTTGGTCGATTTTTTAAGACATAGTATCCTAAATGGAATTCTTCTGATGTATTTGCTATGACGGAAAAATTCTAGGGAATCTTTCTTGTGTGATGACTCTCAGTGAATATTGGTAATTTCTTTCTACCCTTTCTGTCTGCTTGTAAGTGGCAGTAAGACTTCTGGCAAGTTATACACAGACAACAAAGATCTGCAAGCTCTTCATATCTGAAAAAAAAGATGTAAGGTTACCTTTGTATTGTTTTTTTTATTCCTGTTGCATATCTTTCCAGCTTATGTCTTTGTAGTGCAGATGCAATGTTAGTTTGACTGGGGCTGGTGGAAGGAAGGGAATCCCTTGGACTCTGTGTACTTTGCATTCTGAAGCACTTCCAAACCTTTTTTTATTCTTTGGTATGTTGGTTTTTTTGTGGGGGAGGGGTTTATTCTTTGATAGGTATTGAAGATCCTATAATGTCTCTTTTGCATTTATTAGCATTACTGTGGAAGTGAGATAATTTCCTTAAGTTCACAGCTCTTAGGCTTTATTGTGTGACCTCTGATTTTTAGGATCTCTTAATGAACTTTTCTCTCTTCAAATTAATTTTCTTCTTATAATTTGAAAACTAATTTGACTTAGAGCTTCAGGTGAGAAAGCTGCTGTAAGTGGTATTATAGTTATGAAAAAACAATGCTGTGCACCATTTGTTAAAATCCATTGCATATTTAAAAAAATACTGTATCGTCTATATATTTAGTATGAAAATTCAGCTGTGTGATTTGACTGTCATACTTGCTGTTTTGACAGCACTGTTCGTTTTATGCCTGTGATTTGTTGACAACTGAATCTCGGCATTCGTGTGATAGAACTTACATCTTTCTAGTTATGCCCTGATGTTTCAAATGGCAATGTGTAGAATTTCATTCAATATTCCAGATTATTTTAAAGTCTGATTTTGGATTTCTTGAGATTATTGGTTTAAAAGGAAATTCTTGCTCATGTTAGAAACACAATGGCAAGAGAAAGAAAATAAAGGAATTGGATTCCTGTACCACAGTTAGTACCAATGTGTGATGATCTTCCAGATACCAGCTGTGGGCATTTTATTTTTCATGTATCTATTCTTATACATTGTTAACCTTTTCGGTCGGGGAAAAATGGTTTTGACTGCTGCTGTCTTTGTAGGGTGGTACAGGTTTCTACCATTCCCTCCACATAAGAAAGAAGCAGAGCTTGATTGCTTATTTATTTATTTTTGTCTCTACAGTTTAGAGACTAAGGGAGACCAAAGTGCTGCCAACATTATTTGCAGTATTTGTCCAGGTTCTCCATATCTGTTATTTTAATATCCAAATGCAGACATTTCATTGACCAAAATCTTAGCTTTGAGCAGTGAGGAAGCATTAATGTCAGTAGTAAGTACTCAAATTTCTTTTGCATGTGGTAGATCCTTGTTGAACACAAGATCAGGAGCTTAACTTCTGTAATGTTTGTTGTAAAGGGGGAGATAGCTTTAAAGACTGAACTAATTACCTGGTTCTTTTCAGCTGGGTCTCTGATTCCCAAGTGTGTCTCAAAATCCCCCTTTCTCCCTCATGTATATTAATAGAGAAACGTGTTCTTTGATTAACAGTTTTACAATACGGGTTTCCTTAACAAAGATCGATTCATCCAGGCAGAAGTGCAGTGTGGTCGTAAGATATTCTTGTAAAACAGAGGAATATATAATAAAAGATGAAAAAGAAATCAGTGTGGTGACCTGACTGATACACCATAATCAAGCTGTGTCATAAAATGTGCAAAAAATTGTTTGGAATTCAGTGTTTCCTTCTAATACCAGTAAATAATAGTGATATGTAAGAAGCATAGAAAGTGCAAAGCTGCTGTTAATTTTCTTTGTCAATCGTGAACAAAGCAGGTAAGGTACAAAATCAGATCTTTCAGTGGAATTTTTCTGTTTTCATTTCTTACCATGATAAAATATATGACCTATGAAAGTACCAACAATTTTCAACTCCTTAATCCACTCATAAAATGCACTTTATAAAGGCAGATCTGTCAAGCAAATGTGCTACTTCTCAACCTGTCAGGTCAGTCCTGGGTGCTAAAGGATTTAGTTTTGGAAAGTCTTGAGTATTGATAAGTCTTTTGTAGTGAACGGGAGTTTATGTTCTGTGTTTTGCTGTATCAAAGGTGCTGTAGTTGGACTGTAGAAATCTGCAGTTAGTTGAACAAACACAGCATTTAAGTATTCTGTTCCACCAGTGGAATTTTGCCATTTCCAGAGCAATGCCACTTAAATTAGAACTCTTTGTGTGTGTGCCTTTTTTTTTGTTTTTTCTTCTCAGAAGTTAGGCTGCTGAAAAGCTTGAATAATTATAGAGAAGTCAGTAGAATACTGATCAATTTTTTATTGTATAATGAACTGATACTTACAGAGCAGATTGTCTTTATTGTCCTTGAACACATAACGAAAAATCACTGCTGATGCTTGTGGCCAATAGGCCCACCATCGTTTAAGATTTGAGGTGATAAGGCAGATGCTTTTTGAGTTGAACTACATATTGAGATGGAATAAATTTGTAGCAGTTGTTTCAGTGGGTTGCTTATCTCCTCCTCCTTGCACTCTGCTCATGTATGCCCAACTATTAAATGTTCATAAGCTCTGTTGTTTGTGCTAATCTGCAAGGGTTTAGAATAACATCTCTCAAGTGGAGCAGAATTTTTTTTTCTTCATTTGCATTTGATTTTTTTCTATTCAGATGAAGGATGTGACAACTAATTCTGACCCATCTGCCCTAAGATCTATGACAAAGTGGTGTTATTTTCAGCAATAAAGCTGTAGAAATGTTACAACATTTGGTTTTGTTAAAGTGTTCATGGTGTATTTCAAAAGTGCGTGAAAAGTGATCATTGTTCACCACCTAGGTGTTTACACAAATAGTATTATTTGTCTTCTCATCTCCCCTATCCTTTGACTAAATTAGCGAATTAAAATGGAAGGATAATGTGATCAAGTGTAATGATGGAAAAAGGTCAGTGAAACAAAGTGATTTGTGTTTGGTCTGTGGGTATTATCTTGGGCTAGGTAGTAGTAACTGCAGGTCCAGTGTCCAGTAGATTAATAAGGAATATAGGAAGGAGAATATAGTCTGTGTTAGTTGTCTTAGAGGATACATTGTAGAAGGTCTGCAGGATGCATCCCTGGAGGCTTTCAAGACAGGCTGAATAAAGCCTTGAACAGTCTGGTCAGACCTCCTGCCCCCCTGAGCAGGAGGTTGAAATAGAGAACTCGTGAGGTCCTGACAAGCCATGCTGTCATCCTACCCTGTCACCTGGATAACCAGGAATTCTGTCCAACAACACTGCACACTGTTAACCCTCATGGCTATCCAAGCATGTGAAGACTGATAATACCAAAAGAATAAAAATCATCTTCTGATTTTTAACTATTAAGCTGGTTCTGTAATAGCAAACTTGACTTTTCCTTCCTACCCAGACCCTCACAGTTGACCCAGACCTGGTTCGTTCAGATGGAGCCTATACAGAAATATAGGAATCCAGCACTTACCCCAGGAGCATTCTTCTTGATCTGCCCACTGCAGCTGTCATGGTCTGGTAGGACTGGTGGTATTCAAACCAAATTATTAACATGAGGTTAACAACTCTGACATAATGTTCCCTGCATTGTTAAATTCAATGGAAAACCTGTATTTTTTGTGCCTATTTCTGTGAAGAGCAATGGCTTAAGAATAAAAAGTATGTTTATTACAAAGTCAGTATTGTCAACGTGTTGGTTACATTTAGTAGCTTCCCACTACAGATACTCAACACCAACCTGCCTGACAGCAGCTGTGAACTTTGAGGTGATTACCTGTCACATTAGGAAGGCTCAGTCTTGCCAGAGACTTCTCGGAAAACAAAAATACTATAGTCCTACCACCTGTTGGTGTCTTGTATCAGAGCAAGGTGTACTGTCAGAAAAACTAGAATCAAAAATGTGAAGAGAAAAAGAAAGACAAATATCCCACCCACCTAACTGGTTACTTGGTGGTTCCTTTAAAATGTGCCAGGATATGTAAGCACATCTATTTGCATGTGTTTTGTGTGTCATGTACAGCTGTTTTCAGAAGGTTTTGAGTTAACAAGTCCTTGGCATTCTTGCTTTGCCCATGCTGTTTTCATCTTGATTGGCAGCTCATCAAAATATAAGAAAGTAGTTCTCAATTGTTCTGTAGTTCTGTCATTTATGTGTTAATAGAGTTCAAAAAAGGGTATACAAGGATAGGAAAACATGGTGGATTTTCTGCCTCATTCAACAGACACTTCAGGGAGTAAATTTAAATCTGATTTAAAGTTTAGTTTTGTAGGTGTGAGGTACATAATGACATTTTCTTTTTATTTCTTGATGAATCATAATCAGAAATTATTAAAAACAGTTGAATGGAAAACCAAGGATTTTTAGTTGGTTGGGGTGTTTGGTTTTTGAGACATTCTTAACATTTTGAATTCAATGAACACTTATAGACTGTTTTAGAAAAGGAAGATTTTATTTCTTGTGTAAGATGTGCAAGCCCAGGTGATTAAAGATACCTGGTCATAAACTAAATTGTTAAAACCATTGAGGAGAGAATGTGTGGTTTAGATTGGAATTTGGTACCCTGGCTGATTTCCCCCCTTAAAAGGAGAGAAGCCTTGTTCTGCAGTGCTGTGTTTAAAGCATGCACAAAAAATATTGCAAGTATGGTGATAAGGCCAGTGGAGTGAACATTAGATAATGGCCCTTTAGGAATGCCTTGAGAGTCCTCTAAACAATCAAATTATCTTAGCATGGCATTTAAGTGACTCATAAACTAGTGGAGAGGCAGTTGAGAAATACTCTTTCAGAACTGACATGCCATGCAGAAATAAATTTATATATCCATACTGCTTTCCCCCCCACGCCCCCCTGAAAAAATTTGTGAAGGAGTAAAAAAATGGATTTGGACATTACTTGCTTTATTGTTCTTAGCAGTAGGATGGATAGATAAAGCACCACTATATATTTGTTCAACTTGTTCTTAATTGCCTGCCTGATGGAGGTGGCTTCTCAGAAAGAATTAATAGGTCTTTTTAGGCTGCTTCTTTGTAGGTTATCTCTCTCTGGTTAGCCAGTCTTATTGCTTTCCCCCTCTCCCTCACAGTATCAGTCTTGTCTTACTCCTTTATCATCTGCTGCCCAGTGAACCCAGTGAGGATTTTATTCATTTTTCTCTTGGTTACAACCTTTTACAGATACAAACACTCTTAACACTTCTTTCTCTTCTTTTATTCAAGGTTAACAATTCCAATTATTTTCAGCCATGCCTTCTTGTGGCCTCTATCTAGATGGCTTGAATGGCCTATTTCTGCACAAAATTGGATGCAGTACTTTAGACTGAAGGTAATGAAGGGAATCGCCTCACATGCGAGGTTTATTTTTGAAAGATGGGAATCCAGTTCCCCAGTACTGAGCCCTGGGGAACACCACTGGTGACTGGCCCCAGCTGGATGTAGCTCCATTCACCACCACTCTTTGGGCCCGGACAGCTACTCCAGTGCACTCATCCAAGCCATGAGCAGCCAGTTTCTCCAGTAGAATGCTGTGGGAGACAGTGTCAAACACTTCTCTGAAGTCTAGGGAAACTGATGAATGGCTTCATTTCATCTTTCTTTAAAGGGAATTCCAATTTGGTGTCTTACACCCTGCTGGCAGTCAGGTGAGAAATGGGAAAGCTGGTGTTAGGACTCATGAAAAACGTGTTTAATGCCTTTGCTCAATGTGTTTGTTGGTTTACAGTTACCTGAATTCTCCGGGAAATGCTCTGTTGTGCATGATGCTGTGAGCAGTGGTGGTGATTTCTGGGTTGGGCAGGGCACTGGAGGTGCTTCCTGAGCTGGGCAGCTGCCCTGGACACAGGGCTGAGGCTCAGGGTGTTTGCCCAGAGTGGTGCCCTGCAGTTGACATTCACCGAGAGGCGCTGATGATCCAACAAAGTCAGCAAGCTGCTGTGCTTAATACAGTTGTCATCTGTGCTGTAGAGTGGACTTTAATTAAATTCCTTAATTAGGCCAAAATCCAATAAATCTAGAAATAGTAATTAGCAGGAGCCAGCTGTTTTATAACTTGTTATCTTGCTTTTGTAGTTTAGACAAGATCTGACTTGAATAAAAGTTGTTCTATCTGCTCATGTTTGTTGTAAAAAAAATTACTTGCTCATGTTGTTTTAATCCTTGCCTCATTTTGGAGACCATTAATTTTTTTTAAAAAGGCTGTAAATACAGTATGTTTTGTAAAGATATGTTTTGTGCTATATTAGAATATTATGTATCAACTTTCAACCTGGATTTTTGTTGATTTACACATTCACATTACTGATTGAAGTGTCTTTTTATATCTCAGAAATTTATGGTGCTGGTTGTGAATAAATACCTCAGTTCTAAATGTTCCATCATCAATTTTCTCAATTTCAACAATTTGTTATTGAGATTATGTAAATACTTCTTAGAAAGTTTTCAATAAATCTGTTTCTTAACAAGAATAATTGGAGATATTCTTCAGGTTTAATGCAATCCTAAAGAGCGGTTTAAGGGGGCTTCCATTTTATTTCATGCCTTCACCTGTGGAATTAGAGCAGATTGCACTAAAATTTTGAAACACAATTACAAAGTTTCATGGACCTTAGAGTAACAGGTAGTGTATGCATAGGAGAATCTAGTTATGTCTGTGTAAATCATTTTCCTCCCTCTGCAAACATGGTGATGACTTGCTTGTATCTGTACTAAGTCATATTTTATAAACATCAAAACCAAATGGGAAGGGATAATTTATCATATTGCAGTACAGCAGGCAGAGGATCTCGTGGAATAAAGTGATAATTTGCTTTCCGTAACCCTCTGGGTGAAATAGTGCCAATAAATATCAATTATCTTATAGGTTAATTTTATTTTTTCCCAAATGCTACTGCTTGGCTTGGTGTTTAAAAATTGATGATAATTAGATGGCTATGTCACACATATCACATCCAATAAAGCTTATTCAAGTTACTTTTTAAAATTTTAAAAACAATTTTTCCTTTGTGTTAGGTATTCAGTAGTCTGAAATTAATTAGCTTTGAACTCATCGAATCTGAAATACAGTGACATTTCGTACTTAGCAATATTTTAGTATAAAGTTTAACTTTGTTTGTTACAGCAGCTGCTGTGCTTTCAGCAGAAAAATTGTGTTAGTTGAAGAGTATTGTGAGGAATCCCACAAGTATTTAAAAAAGCTTCTAGGTGAACATTGGCTGTATGATAGAATAAATTTAGTGCAGGTTTGCTTAAAGTGATGTATTTGGAAAGGAAGAACTGTGATATCTCTTGGATTTTAAGTCATAATGGATATGTGCAACCTAGTGAACAGCTTCCTTAGAAGCCTTTGGGCTGTGCTGAAACAAAAAGAATGAACCCAACAACGTGACCTTTAGATGGTAGGCAGAGAGTGGTAATTAGGACACCACCACAGAAATGGTAATGTCCACAGCATTTGTCCTCTATAGGCCTGCCTTTCAACAAAGGGAATCTGTGCCAGAAATAAGAGTTCAAAGTATACATCTTCCCATTTTAACCCCTTAAAGGACTTCGAAATGACACATTATTAATATATTTTAGAGATAAAATGTGTAAGAACTGCCATGTTGGTAAAAGAAAAGTCTTGGATGTGTGTATGTGTATATTTAAATATATATATCTTTATATATATAAATATATTTATAAATTATTGCTGTGTAGATAAGGACTAAGTATAAGCCAGCTTTTACATGGCTTCTTCAATATATTTTATCAGTGACGTGCACTTCTGCTGATGGTTGCGCTTTCCTTGCCTTTACTGTTCCATTGTGCCTAATAAATACGGATACTTTGATGTAGTAGCATGCATATGTTAGTTCTCTTTTTCTAGCATATCTTTGCTGACTCAAGCAGAAACCTATTTCATCTGAAACTTTATTTACTGGGAGGTGTTTATTTAAATACGCAGTAAAAAAAAGGGTGATATAAAGCTAAATGATTTATCCAGTGTGGGAAAACCAAAGGGAAAAAACCCCAAAAAACAAACCTAAAACCAGACAAAGAATTTTTAAAAATATTTCTATTCAGTATTTAAGTTAGAGGTAGTAAGTAAGTGCACAGTGTTTTGAGCAACCTGGTCTAGTGAAAGGTGTCCCTGCCCTTGACAGGAGGCTTAGACCGAGATGATCTTTCAGATCCCTTCCAACCCAAAGTCCTCTATGATTTTATGGTTATTTTATGCTTTTCATTAAAGATGGTATTATAAAGAAGGTGAAAAATAAATGAATTTTTTTAACTGTCAGGAAAACAGATCAGGTGATAGTATTACAGATAATTTTATTTGACATAAACTGTCTTAACTGAATTGTAAATAAAAAATACTTGGTACAGTATGTTTGGTATTGCAAAGAATTTCACTTGATATTTCGTAACATAATGTTAGAATATTAATATTAAAATTAGCTTGTTGTGGAGGAAAGAGGTTTGAAGCAAATTTCTCTTGGAACTGGACTTACTTTAAAAGGAGAGTTCACTCTGCACAGGTGTGGGTGGAAATGACAGAACAGCTCTGGGCTGCAGTTAGGGATGCTGAATTTGAACTTTGTGAGCTGGCAAAGCAAAATAAGCTGAGCTCTGTTAGTGCAGTCAGTGCAGCAAGGATTGTAAGCTCAGCATATGTCACAATAATGAGAACTCCCTTATGGGAGAATTAGAAACAAGTTTGTGTCTTTTTCTGGTCTCCATACTGGTGTTCTTGAAAGGTGGGTATTTTGCATGTTTGTATGAACAGGTCTCTGAAGTGCTGAAGGAAATGTAACAAATACAGGAACCCCGACCCTGCCAGGGTATGTCTTGTATGCATAAAGCCCCTCAGGCTGCCTCCTCCCCGTGCCACCCCTGTGGAATATGGATGTTTTACTGGGATATTGCACATTCCAGCGCAAGTTCTTCCTGATCTTAGTGAACACCAGTGTAATGCTTTGGTGGGGTCGCTGCATCTGAGGCTCAGCCCAGGGTGTTATACATCCCAGAATTGAACTTTTCCTGCTAAATCTATAGCCATTTCTGGCTACGTCATTTAATGACAGCATCCTGTTCTGGTGTACAGCATATGTGTTGCTGTGTGTATGTGAATTTATATGTATATATAGGAGAAAAATGTGTGAGGAGAGGAAGGAAAATGGATTTCAGGCTTTGGGAGGTGCGTTTCTACTTTTAATTTACTTAGTAGAACAAGATTAGTTTCTCTAATGTATCTTGAGAAGGCCATGGCAGCCATATTTTTAGGACACAGATTTTCACAGCTGGTATTTTCAGCTCTTGCTGGGGAGGCTAGAAGCAGACTTTGATGATGTAATAATGAAGGCAAATCTGTGCCAAAATAAAACTCAGTGGATTCCTATCTTTCAGTTCATTAATGACCAAAATTGCTCCAACATATTTTTCCCAATTCTGATTGCAGATGTTTACTCCTCAAGAAAGGTCAGTGACTCTTTATACTGGCAAGGCAATGTCTGCAGGCAGGGACACTCCCCTAACCTTTGTTAAATCCAGCTGATGTCAGCGAAGAGTTAGACAAGGTCTTGGGCACGCAGCCTTTTAATCAGGTCTGAAACACTTTGCTTTTTCTGTGCACAGAAGTAACTGGGACGAGTAGTGTTCAGTCTTAGGGACTGAAAAATCTATGGTAGATCAGTTGCACTTATAAACATACCTTGGTGCCTATTTTAAGATATCACACTATCTCTTTGCATCTCTGAATATGTAAATACTTCTTGACTGGAAAATGCATTTTCAGTAACAGCTGTAAAATTACAAATGTTGTGAAGTGTGCCATTATCAGACATGAAATCCTCACAGCAGAGACCTCTGAGGAATTCAGCTGGGTAAATAACTGGACTGGAATTAACAGAGAACTGGAATTTAGCAGCCATCATGCTTACACATTACAGCACTCCCTTACAGTGCTCTTGGCAAAATGGCTGGAGAAGGATGTCACTTCATCGCTGGGTAATTGTTCTATAAAGGCAAGTACATGGAGAGCATTTAGGTTGATTTTTTCCCTCCCATCCCCCATTACTATGATTTTAATTGGAAGCAGCTCTTTGTTCATGTAAAACTAGCATGAGGTCCGCTACTGAAAGATAGTGATGTCTTTGTATTAAACAGTGCTTGTTTCAAGCTGTTACGCTTGTCACTGTTTAATTGAACTTGCTGAGGTTTCTGGGAGAAGGAAACTTTTACCATCTCCTCCTGCGAATCACTTTAACATGCTATCTCTGAACAGAAAAAGATCCCATTTATGAGTAGGTGGAATAATAGGCTATCTGGATTCTGATACTTATTAAATGTTAAGTCTTTGTCAAAATCTGCAAGAGAGCACTGAGAAGCACGGAATTTGCAGACGTACAAGCTCGTGTCATTTTTATTATCATTCTGAAATCTTTATTGTGCGCACAGCAACTTATGTGCTTCATAGAGAAAACGTAGGCATTTGTAACTTTGCTGTTAGAACTGAAGCATTTACTACTAATAGGCTACAAACCTGAGGTCACTGAGGTTGCTCAGTCTGTGCCTTAGCAGAGCTAACAGATGCCGTGGGGTTGGGAGCGCAGGTTTCCTGCCGAGGCTGAGCTGCTGCTAACATCGAGCACAAGGCTGGGCTGCCTCGAGTCCTTTCCACAGTTTGCTGCTGAGTCACTGGGTGACCTTGTGTAAACCTCTTCCCTTGGCATACGCTGCCTGCAAAGGAGGAGCACCAGCAATGACTTGCGCAGTTCTTCTTGGGTGAGGAGTTCAGTGAAGCTGCAGATTCGATGTAAATTATTTGTTTTGTTTCTTGCTTTATTAATCTTGCAATAGGAGCTGTGTGTCGATAATAAAAAGAAAGATGGGGGTACATGTGTTAAGGGACAGAGAGGAGAGAGCTGGGATGGAGGGTTGATAACTTGTCTGAAGACAGGGTGTCAAATGGCCTTATCTTTGGCTACCTGGATTTCAGAGTATATGTTAGTTGACCCTGCAATACTGATTCAAAATTAAGAGGGCTGTGTTTAGAAAGCAAAACGAGTAATAGGAAAAGGCACTGCTGAAATCTAAAAATCAAATTTCTCCCAGCTTAATGTTACTTTTAACTTTTGATACGGCTTCTTCTACATGTCTTGAACATGTCTGTTCTTAGGATATACATATAGAAATAGAGACAGTAGCATCATGGTGGGCTGTCTCTGTGACAGATCTTTGACATCTCTCCCCTCTTGACAGATAATTTTATGCTGTTCAGAAAGAATATATTTTAGATTTACAGATGTTTGATCTGTTTATATACTGATCTGCCTTTTTTTGAACTAAGTTCCCAAAAATTATTGAGTTACAAGTGTTTGTAAACAGAGCAGCCCCTAAAGCCAGGAATTTGTCTAAAATTAATGAAAAAATTAAAGGAAAGACTGTGTGACCCTATAAGATTTTGTAACATTGTACAGCAAAAGGTTATACTTTTCCAGTTTTTCACATGATACCAAATTCCAGCTGGCAAAGATCTTTGGCATAGCACTTGGCTTTCATTTGGGTTGAAATTTTAAATCTACTAATTTCAAATCTTCCCTTATTGAAAAACATATTTTTTAAGATTTCTGGTAGCTTTAAGGATCTGGCTTATAAGGGGAAGGACTGCCATAGAGCTGCAAGAAGAGTTTTCTGACTAGTTTGCCTGAAAACTCTGAAAAATAAAACGCAGACCATGAAGTATCACTGTTATGATGCAGTGCAGATTTCTCAAAGTACACAAGGAAATTAAAAGCAAACACTATTACTTGTTGCAATGGTCACATTTGGCAATTTTCAGACTCATTACAAATACTGATGTGAAAATTTGTTACTTTTTAATGAATCATGTGAAAGTTAAGTTTCGTAAGTGCATTTGTGTAAGCAAAACTGCCTTTGCGTAAAGGATTTTCAGTTAAGGTATAGGAAACAGATTTCTGGTTGTTCAGATTTAGGAATGCAGTTGTTTCTTTATGGTGCCATTGTATGTATTTGCTTGTACTCATATAAATGTAAAATGAGTGTCATACATATTTATATACTGCATGAACTGCTGAGGCAAAGCAGCAAATAAACAAGCCATATGTGAGAGAAGCTAAAAGGCCTCAATAGCCCAATAAATCTTGCATTTGACTTATATTTTATAAATACTGGGCCCTGTGGAGCACCATTGGAAAAATAGGAGTTCTTTTTGGATGGTGAAACCTTTGCTTTTCCATTGTGTGAAGGACTTTGGGCATGCAAATACATGTAATTGTTTCACCAGTGACATATGTATGAAGAATCCTTGTTCAGGCTTTAAAACTGAAAAATCTCTAGTATCTGAAATATTGAAGAAGAGAGTGAGTTGGTGATCTTACATCACTTTGATAAGGCAGCCCTGGACACTGTGTCTGGAAGTAGGGAAGAAAAATGGTCTTTTTAACCTTCGTTGCGTCAGCCTATGTCTGTGAGTAAGCTGTGTAAGAGCAAAACAAAATGACTTTCGTTTCTGGGTAAGTACAGGGGACAAAAATTGGTGTTCAGCAGCTTGAAACTGATCTAGAAGCAAAGCATTGCCAATACAGACCAATGGCACATCTCCCTTAATTCTTGTCCCATTCCACTGAGGAGCCTGCAGAGCTGGACTCCCTGCTGCTGTAGCACAGGCAGACAGAGCATGAGGTGTCAAGCCAAGGGATGAGAGTTACATAGAACTATTTTTGAAGCCTGTGCTTGGCTGGAAACTCTCTCTGGATCTGTTCATCAGTCAGAAAAGACTAAAGAGAGTGTGTTGAAGAGCATTATTTGATCTTAAAAGCTCTCAAAACTCACTGGTGTTTAATTAAGACTGTATAAAGAAAAGAATATTCCTGCAAGTTTCTTGATGCACTCGACACTGCTCCTACTGAAGTGTTAGACCCCCCAGTTTTATACTTTGTGAGATGATGCTGTATGGATGATTGTATAAAACATTGCTGTTCCCATGTCTCTTGCATTTGCATAAATCGTATGGTAACATAAAAATTTATGTTAACGTAAAAGAATAGTCTGTTTTATAATGTGTGAGTAGCCTAAGACCTCTTTTCTGTATGGAACCTGTCTAGAAGCTTATTTTGTGTGAGAGAAAGGGTCTTGGAGGGGAGAGCCTCCAGGGAGTAGGTTGGCTCCTTTGACAGACCTGGAAACAAAAGAGCCCACAAACATTTTAAAACAGGCTGAGAGGTGTCACCAGTCTTAGCCTTCAGCAAGGAAATCTGTTTTGGGGGAAACATTTTATGTTGACTGATTGTTTTTTCTTTTCTTTTAAATGTATAAAAAGACTGGTTCTTAGCATTGGCGAGGCTGTGTAGTCTCTGGCCATGCCCACTGAAAGCCCACTGAATCTGTTTTTTAAAAACTTTAGTGTGTTTGATATTTAATGAATACAGAATGCCATTCATAACCTTATTAGTTAATTATTAATTATTGGTAGGCTTAGAGGACATAATTTCACATGGATAGTTTTCCCCCCAATTGCTACTTCATCCTGGTCATCTTACTGAGAAAGTTTTTGTGTAACTATTACACATAAGCACAATGTAACATAGAGAATACAGATCTGCCTAATTCTGCGTGCAAAAGCAACCCTGTCCTGCGGTTTGCACACCATATGTGTCACATAAAATCCAGTAAACAGTGTAACCAACTTACTTTCCAAATGTGTTTTATGGTTTTAAATCAAAGGTACAAGCAAGTCACACTCAGAGTCTTCTGAAACACATGCTCAGGAATTCCTATTGCCTCCTACTTCAGAGAAAAACAGAAAGAATAGGAATATTTTTCTTTGCATTGGCAATCCAATTAAAACAGTAAGGTGTCAAGAATGATATCAATTCCTCTGAAAGCACTGTTTCAGTCATTGGTAGGCCCTCCATCTGGGAATTGTGGCATAGTAATCTGCAGCAAGGCAAAAAGAACAACATGGAAAGAAATTTGAATTGTTGACCTAATTTTAGTAGTCCACCATTGCTGCTGACAGAAGTTCAAATGATCCCAAAGGGTTCCTTATTATGAGGATGTCAAAACAGAAGGATGTAACATAAAGGAGGCAGGAAAGTGAATGACTGCTTTTATATCCGTCATTGGTTCTAGTATCCAAATAAAGGTTCTGTATTTTGTCCACCAAAGATGTATTTTGCAATTAAAACGAGATGAAAGCCGATCAGGAAGGTTTTCATCAGTATTCCCTGGTAGTAATGAAAGAAGTATTTATGGGCAAGAACTCACTGCTTGTTATGTCTTTGATTTCTGCTATATTAACTTCAAAGTTGATATTAAAAAAAAAGAAGAGAAAGTTTCTGAAGTCCTTTCATGCTCTTTAAGTTTGTTCACTACGTAAAGAATGGAGATTGTGGTTGCACATTTTGCAAAGTGTGTGTTGCTCAGGATATGTAGAGTGGTCTATAAAGGTCATGCCACGGTATTTTCCTGCTGTTAAGTCTTTCTGTTGAAAGGGCATGATCTGTGCTATTTCTTCCTTGGGACATGATGCATTCACATTGAAGCCTCCCTTTAGATTGTCTTTGCTTTCAGGGGATTGTTTTAAATACCTCTTTTTTTTCTTCTTATGTATTTTTTTCTCCTTTTTTCTTTTGTCCCAATCTGCTTTTGGTGCAGCCACAGCAGAAGGCAGTGCATTTCTGGTTGTAATACTGTGTATTAGGCAGAGACTGAATGGGTAAAGGAGAGAGCAAGTGGAGTATATTGGGCATAAGTGTTTGTTGCTGGCATGTTCTGGCTGTTGAAATGTTAAGTCTCATTCATGAAAGGCTGCATCTGTGCCACGGTTATTTATGTGAAAGTCTTTGCTCTGTTGGAAATCCCAGGGAATCTGGTACCAAAGTAAGTATTACAGTCTTAGAAATCAAAGAGCAGGGGCAAGAAGGGGAAGATGCGGTCTCCTTGCATGTGTTTTGTATGCCCGACAAATAGATCTCTTACTGAAAAGTTGCAAATCAAAGTAATATTATGGATGGAAAGCTTTAGAGTAGAACACAAGGCACCACAACAAAATGTCATAGGTTTTTAAAAAGAAATATGCTTTTTAATCCTTGGACATTTGGTTGTACGAAAGAACCCCTTCCCTCCCTCCTCTAGCTGTCGATTAGAGTAACTTCTGACAAAAAGCCAGCGGTAATGTACATATTCCCATTACAAAGAATTTGCCAACTGAAATTTCTAGAACTACTGCAGAGAACTCACAGGTGTATTCAGCACTGTTTTCCCAAAGAAATTGCCTTTTATTTGGGTCAGTGTTGTTTTATGCTTAGTCATTTTAAAGCCAAAAAGCCTTGTTTTGAAAAAGTCTACAGAATGTGGATCAGCTGTACAAGGACATAGGGAGGGCTTCCAAAGCATTCAGGGAAACTGTTTTTCTGTTACCATATGCCAAGGATGTGATTGCTCTTTTTTCTGCTCTGAGGATTACAGTTGGACTCTGCCTGTTCCTATTTGAGGTGTGCAGGATAGAAGGAAGGTTTAGTACCACTCTTCTACAAGACAAGGTGTTCTTTTAAGATCCCCACCCCACCCGTTATATTCCACAGACCCTGCATGTGTGGGCTGTACACATTACCCCAGTTGTCAGAGGAATTGTCCTCAGCTGTTCTGCTTTCCAAGAAGAAATCTAAAATATATCTGTCCACCTTAGTTATTTTTTAAACCTTCTGTAAGTAATGCACTCTGTTTAAGAGTTGAAATGGACTAAGATGTCCCATGTGAACAGATCTGGCTAAAATCTCTGAGAACCTGAGTGCTTTGCCTATTTTAGGAATCTCAAGGAAAGGATGGAGGCTGTCATCAGTGTTTACTTTCTTACCTTTAAACTTATCTTGCTCTCAAGATGTGATGCCACCTGAAATGATGGAGGTTAAAGTGTGAGAAACAGAACTTTTACCAAAGATTACACGTATTATAGTTTGTAATTAAAAACCTGAACAAACAATCTTGAATACTTTCCAGCCTTTCCTAACTGTCTGGGAAATGTTGACATGTGTTGCAAGTCTTTGCCATGTAAACAGAGAAAACACTTCATTTTTATAACACTGTATTTTGTCTAGAGAGCCACTATATGATAAAGAACATAACTGAATCAACTTTCTCTATTTAGTATGTGCTGCCGTAACTACAGGATATGAACATGTTGGTGACTTCATTACACTGAGTGAAATTAGTAATGTATCAAACATCAGCTCATCTGTCAAATTTTTTCTATCACAGTTTTGGTTCTTTGAGGTTCTTCTAGTGTGTGTGGTGTATTCTGAATTCTGAATGAATTTGAACAGCTGTAGTTTATGCTCTGTTTGTTTGTAGATTAACAGCTACATTTCCACAGTAATAGCTTCCCCTCTTTATCCTTCCTCTCCACCATTAGAAATAGATTTAGCTTAGCAGTTACTGGAAATGAGAAATTAACTATCCAATTATTTGAAGTTATTTTTGTATTACCGTATCTTTTAAGAAGCTATAGGAAGATTACAGAAGGATTATTAGGTTGTAGTTTTCCAGTGGTTGCTGGTAATTCATTGTAAATAGCACTCTAACAACTTGTACGGACTGGCATAATGAAATGTTTCAGATTTGCCCCAGTTTTTGCAAGATTTATTGCCAATTAATCTTCTTTTTTAGTCTCACTGGTATGTTACGCTACTGAAACATCCACTTTCAGAAGCAGATATTGTCACGTTACTATACTACTTCTTTTTATATGCTCTTATTACTGTAACTTAGGTTTTAGATCTCTGTTTCATTCTTCTCTCAAAACTTTTGTGAACACTCTTCTTGTTATGTAGTGTGGCCAGCTGGCCAAAAGTATTATTAAGATAGTTTTTATTTCCAAATTTACTAGAGAGTTCAAATAAAACTATTAACCTTAATGATTAGCTTTTTAGGATCTAATAACTTACACTTTAGAAGAATTGAGATTGCAGAATTAGTAGATATGCTAAAAGGTAAGTACATTATTCAATGTAGACAAATTACCCAGATAACTTCTGAATTTGGAGCTGTGCTTTTTTGTCTTTTTTTTCCTTTTGAGTCTTGTGGGTATTGGTCTGTTTTGTTATCATCTTATTGGCCTGATTGCTGTCTTCACTTACCTTTTGCAAGTAAATTCTTGCTTTGTCTTAGGTGTTTTTTTATTGCATAATATGGGAAAATTTTCTCTTTCCCTTTTATTCAAATGTATTCAAATTGCTAACTGAAGGCCAGAGGAAAGCAGCAAAATGTTTTATGTGGAATCAGTGTTGGAATATTTAAGAATAGGGCAAAAGGATGATTAATATACATTGAAGTGAGACATACCTGACGTCATAAAAAATAGAGGCGCTTGGCCTGAGGAGGTTTGTTACTATATAAATAAATTGAATTCCTCTTTTCCAGTGTTTTGTGCTACTTAAATATGCCGACTAAGCTGTTTCAGCACTTTGATCTTCTGCCATGATCTGGCCCTAGCTGTACTTTCATCCTTTTCAAAAGTATTTCTCACAGCAGTGAATTTGGCCCTAAAGAAATGAGGATGCAGATTTCCTTTCTCCATTAAATACGACCCAGATGCCTGTCTATTGAACAAATAAGCTAGTAAATTCCCTGAGGATTTAGGTTTTAAGCCACTAACAACAGAATCCACTGTGTCACCTTAAAGAAACTGCTGGAGAGAAATGCAGTATTTCCCAGCAAGGGAAATGGTTTAGAAGCTATGTTTTTGGGACCAGTACTGTTGGATGCAATCCTGATGTATTTTATGTGAAATACAGTTTTTTGTGAAGATTTGAACATTGTACATGATAGTAGTTATATCCATCATGTTTCAGTGCTGTTCATCTGTGGTATTCTGTCTGGCTTCCAGCTCTCTTGCCCAAAAGGCAGAGAGTTTGACCCGTTCTGTGTCGTGTCTGCCAGTTCTCTGCTTTGGAGACCCCCACACGGCCGTGTCTGCTTAAGACATTGCTGAAATCTCTTGGCCTTGTTCAATTCACTTGTCCTCAATCTCTAAGACAAAGGGTGTATCAAGAGAAGGTTTAGTACTGAGGAGACTTTACTCCCTTTTTTTTCACTCCGTGGTGAAAAAATGGTGTAAATAAAGGTGCTGTTAAAGGTGTTTAGAGACTCTAGGAAAACTCAGGTAGATGATACTCATTAAAGAACTTGAATTTCTTCCAGTCATTAAGCTTTCAGAGTGATATTTTCCATAAAGATACCTCCATAATAATTTTATTTCTGCAAATTTTTCTTTGCATGGGAAATATCAATTCAAGTTAACATGCAGTGAACCTCAACAAAAATACAATTGCTTCTGTTGTTTCTTCTTGTGATCAAAATACACGGAAATATTATAAAGAAATATGAAGTAAGACAATATCAAGGCCTTGTCCATTGTCTTTTGATTGATTGTTTTCAGAGAGGAAATTGCAATCATTGCCTTCAAGAACAGAATTCAGGTTTTCTGAAATTTGGTCTTGTCCTCCTTTCAGTATGACACGATAACTTCCTTATGTAGGTATATTTTTGGTATTTATAAAGATTCACAGCAGTGGCCAATCTGTGTGTAACAATTTATAGGTGGCCACCATGATAATTTAGGCCTGTATCCCAAAACCCAGTAACTTGTATTGAAATGGAGTACAAATTTAGTGTTAGCTAGGCAGAGTTAACAGTCTAGATTGACCTCATCTGATTGCCAAGAGCTTAGCAGCTTCCATCCTGCTTTCTCTGAGGACCATCCGGCAAAGGCCACCACCATTGCATGTGTGTTCTTTATGGAAAGAAGGTGCCACAGTTGCAATTTTGTATGATACCTTATTCTGTTGTATTTTGTTACCCGATGTAAGTATATTTCCACTGCATTGCTACCATCAAAGCTGTTAATCAAATCTGATTTGTATTAAATCTCTTCTCTTTTGTTTAACAGATGATGTCACTAATACTGCTCAGGAAGCCCTCCTTGCTGATGAAAAGGAGAACGTGCCAACAGGACTAGGAGTTGTGGTGTGGAAAGTCCCAGAACAAACATAGCTCGTGACTTAGCTACCAGTGCTGCTCAGTCTTCACCTCTTTACATTAAAACCAAACACAACTGCCTCAGAAACCTGTGGACAAGAGAAAGGTAGTGTGCATTGCCAGTGTGTTGGTTGGGTAGGAAAAGAATAAATCTGCTATACAGATATGATACTGTCATTTTATTAGAGACAATGTCATTTGAAGCTTCAAGTTTGAAATTCTTTTTGTACTGTGAGAGACTTTTAAACCCAACCAGATTTCGCAGTAAAAATAAATCAAATCCATATGAAGCTTTTGTCTTTTTGTGAGGTGCTTTGGTTCTCTTTACAGAGATGCTTTCTGGATTCCCTGAACAGATTCTTAATATAAACATTTTCTTACTTGTGATTTCTTTTCTTTACTAATTTTTTAAGTTGTTCCCTCCCCCCTTGCCCCTTCGTGGCATCTAAGATGTGCAGTACAGAAGGGTGCTTAGAGTCTTCTATTTATCATATGCTTGCTAACTTGACCACTGTGTTACCTCAGCTGTGTCGGTCACCATTAATAAACTAGGAGGGCTTTAGTTGCTTTGGTCGCAGTCAAGAGAGCTAAGCTCCTGTGATAGACTTTCCCAACCTTCTGTTGACTTTTATGTGTTTATAATATGCATGTCTGGGTATTCAGCAGGCAATTATATGTGCCATGCATAAACCCCAGCACAATATTTTGTTTGCTTCAAGCATCATCTTGAAATTACCTGTTTCCTCCTATGAGAGAAGTATGGTAAGGATGACAGTTTAACACAGTGCCTAATTTTTTGTTTTTTCATCTTCTGGTAGTCCTGCATTGATGACAGAGTTATTAGGATTAGAAATATTAGGAAATAGTAAACTCCCATTCTGTGTAACTGTCCCTTCTGCAGCAAAATGCCGCTGGTCCCTAGAAAAGACATTTTTATCTAGAAAGATGTTGAGAATATAATCAAGGTTTGCCAGAAAACTGTAGTACAGAAATAAAAGCAGAGCAGCAGTAACCCAGGAAATATCCTTTCCCAATGGCTATTTTGGAGTTTGCATATTGAAATTTTTGCCTCTTTGCTACTCACAAACTTTGCTTGATTTGAAATATACCTTGTTATATTTAGTATAGTGCACAGTGAACACTTCCTTCTCAGCTCTGAAAACGAAAGTATGACACTAAATAAGGCAAATGCTATGGGAACGGATAGCTGTAGAATGCGTGATCATTAATGAAAAAGTCACAAAGAAGGAAAGAATAAAGTAAAAAACATCAGATACAGAATGAGTCTTAAGGCCTACCTGTTTTCTATAACACTCAAATACAGCTACTAGTTCATTGTAGTATCTTTGATTTTAACACTTCAATGAATTTCATTGTAGTATAGTCATTATAAAGCAACATATGAAGAATGAAAAAGTATGTCTAAAATAATTTAATGTTTGTTAATGTAATTAACGTTTACTATAGGGAATAATTACTCTAATTTATAATTTCTAAATTTGTTCTGGGGGCAACAGATAAACAGATGTGGCTCCTAAATTCTCTCTTCTGTACCTGGGAGGGTAGTTCATCCTTTACTTCTGACTGGGTTTAACACTTTATGGTAAATGCATGAGGAACATCATTCATAGATGTATCTAAAAAAAAAAAAATCTCCATATCTACTTAATAATAACAGAAAGTAAATGATACTGATCATTTCAATTCTTTTGAAAAGAATTAAAATGCTGAACTCTAAACCCAGCTGATGAGTATTATAACTTGGCTTTCTGTGAAGGTGAATGTATTTTAATTTTTAAATTTAAAGTGAATGCTATTTAGAGATTATTTTCCCCGTTGTCCTTTAGACTGTTCTGTTCTATACATCCAAACAGTTGAACATAGACTAAAAAATTTATTTAGACTTAATATTTTGTTTAGGTGACTCTGCATAATAAAGATGAAGTGTTCCAAATATGAGTCCAATGTATTTTGGAAAGTGATTTTGTCATATGCAAATTATCTAAATCTATCCTAATAGTTGGAACTAGCTTATGAAAATTTGAACAGTGGGTTTTCATCTTCTGGATTGCTCATGCACATTTGCCCAATGCTACAGGAAAAAAAATCCTGCCTATCTGGTCCCTGTTTCTCCTATTTGATTAGTCATATTTCTTGCATATCAATGTCTTGTTATTTGTCTAGACTATTCCTGATCTCTTCCAACTGTCTCCTCAGAATGGAAGTGTAAACATAAGCGTTCATGCAGGAATGATGCTGCTACATTATGCAGCTGTGAGCTGGCACTTTGCTTTAGAGAATGACTGGCTGCTTCTGTGAAAATTTAGGATTGCAATAGGGCCAGGAACATTTTTTAAATAACTGTTTCATTCTTTTGCTGACTGATCATGAAATCTACCAAAGATTGCTATTTTCCCCCTTTCTTTGAATGGTGAACATTAACATGAGATAAACTTCAGTGGTGCTCTCATATTTCCATTTTTTCTCCAAGATCCTTTGAACAAACAATCTGTGCTGACTAATCCTCTGTACAAATACTACTTAGGTTCACTGCCTCATGATTACAGATCCATTATTCTGCAAACACAGAAAACAAGTACTATAACATGCGTGTGTCTAAAGAGTTTCTCTTACATTTGGGTGGCTGATAGCTGTGCAGCTGCTGGCAGGATTCCTGCATCTTTTGCCATTAGATAAGTCTGTGGTTGGTAATGGTTGTGTTGAGATAAGATAAGGGACGGACGTTGCACTTAGTCATCTAGAAGTAATCATCTATGTGTTGAGTGTTTGCGAAAGGTCTTAAAAAGAAAACTAGACAAACTTTTCTGACACCATGGAAAGGACTCTCAAATATATGACTTGCTGTCCAGTATTAAGCACAGCAGATCTTCAGTCTTTTACTCCTTGTATGTTCATAAATGAGTATGAATGGAAAAAAAAGGTATGAAGGGTGAGAAACTTGTAGCCTATGTGGTGTGCATTCAATAAACAGTAGTGAGAGGCCATAAAATCGGCAGTTCTGAGAATTCCTTTGGATATACTAGTTTTGCAATATCTGGTACTTTTTCTTGATAAATATGCTCTCTCTTTATTATGGTTGTCTTTCTAGCTTTTTGTTTGTTTTTCTCAGCTCCTCAATTCAATTAATTTGTAATGTCAATAGCTCTAAATGATGTTTTGAATATTAAAGAGCTTTGATAATGGGCTTTTATTATGGCAATATATGTATGCATGTGGGGAAAAGCCTGTTTTGTGCATAGCATTGTGTAAATGTTGATTTCTAGGAGAAAAATTTTGAAGGACACTGATTTTAGTCTCAACACCTGCAACTTATCCTTTCTGAAGGAAATCCATCATGTGCACATATGTACATGCTGTATTTTTACAGGTCTGCTGGATGTTATTACAATACAAGACAAAAATGTGAGATTTTTTAGTAGAAGGGAGGGGGAGAGTATTTGGGAATTTCAATTAACTTCCAACAATCAATGTAAGAATTAAAAATGCACACTCTGGGACAGTGAAAGGAAACACATAACCTTGTTATTTACTGGTGAAGACTTGCATATCTCAGAGAAAACATCTAGTAATGTTCTATTCTTAATCCCTTAAAACATTTGGGGAGTGTTAGTGAAGACTTTTTCGATGCTTCCAGATGTCTACTGCAAAAAAAAAAATAATAAAGAGTATGTGTTTGTAGCATAGCCATTTGAATCAATATGCCCTGGGAGGGGAATGAGCATGGTTTCACTTAACAAGTCCCGGTTTTCACACTGTTCACTGAAACAGGCAGCGTTTCAGCATTTCCCCTTTCAGGTACAAGGGCAGTGTACGCAGGTAACAGCTAAGTTTTGATTTACATGTAGCTTTCAGTTTTGCTAGTATAGGTTTGCTATGTAGGAGGTGAAAAATTGGAGTTTTACTGCCATAGCCAAGCTAACCTTAATCTTAAAGCAAAACCTGATTCACACTTTCACCTAAAGTTTAGGGAGATGATGTAGAAAGAATAGTTTTTGGCAATACCTATTTCCGTATTTTTCCACTGAGTTTTCATTAATACTAAGTTTGTCTGTAAAGCCACTGCCAGCACCCTAAATTTGAGGCTTCCCTCTTTTAGGGGATGAGGTGGGAAGAGGAACAGAACTGAATACTAAGATCAATTCATAGCAGAAATTATATGAACATACTTTTACACAACTGGATTTATAGACAGGATTGCAACTGTGTCAAATTTACATGACAGTACAACTTGAATAAAGATTTTTGTCCATGGTCAGAGATGATTTACAGAACCATTTAGACCTTCCAGAGAATAGCCTTCTTTGCAGGCACCATGGCAAGAAGGAGGTTGTGTTCTGAAGCAGTGAAGCATAAACATTTTTCATTTAACCATTGGGACTTCTGTAAGCTTTGGGTGACATGTCTTGGCTTCAGCTTTATGCAAAACACTGTACCATCTTCACAGTCTGCTCTCTGAAACAGTATAGTGAAATGAAATCTTGATTTCTCAGTGAAGGAGAGATGTTACATAGGTAAAGAGAGATAAGGATGTTTTCTTCAGAGTGAACAACAAATCACTTTTTAATTCCCCTAAGTATCCAAATCAGCTTGACTATGACAGAACTCAGCAGTTTAGGAGACACTGCTAGTAATGCTGTGCCCCCATAAACTGGATACCCCCATAAGTTGCATACACAACTTGCATACTAGAGAGCTCGAAGCTGCATGTGCAAGTAGTCTGGTTCTGTTTAGCATTATCCCAAATTTAGGAAGCTTTCAGGAAGCTTTATTTCCATATATATCTATAAATATATATATATATAAAAATGTGTGCATTGATTAATATCTGAGCTTCAGAATACTTTGGGACAGTCTCATCTGGACAACAGAAAGTGTCACAGTCTATAGTGATGTGTCACAGAGTGTTTCTGGAGATCTGTATTTATATCTGCTTGCCTGTTTCTCCCTTTTTAAGGTGAACCATGACTGAATGTGTCTGCTTTTTAACATTCTGAGGGACGCTATCCTTAAAATTATGATGTTGATAAATGTATCTGGATGAATATATTTTCTGCAAGTCTTCGTGGCCACCATATTCAACTTTAAGTATCTTCAAGAGAGCACATTCGTATTTCTGGTGGCCAACGTGCCAACAACATTTCCAACCAGTCTGGAATGGTTTGAATCAAATTTTCTGGCAGTTACCAGGAGGGTATTTTATTTGTAGTCTTCTCACGGTGGCGAAGCATTCTCTATTTGTGGATATTGGAAGATGGTTACAGAAAGAAAGCGTTTCGTTCACAGTTTCTCCTCTGTGCTTTTCTTGTGCTTTGTCATGTTTGTCTCTGTCCTGTTCAACCAGAGAGAGAAAAAAAAGTTTGTCTCCAGGCTCTTGCTGTGTTAGTATCTAGCTGTGCTTTTTACTGCCTGTAGTTTGAAGCCGTTGCATAGCTCCCTTTCAGAGAGTTGAGAGAGGAAAGAAGCTGCTGACTGGCTGAAACACCCAGTTTAAGTATTTTATCCCAGGTGATGCAGTTGCATCGGCCAGTTATCAGAGAGACTTAAACTCTGTTTACTGCAATGAACATTCACTCAAATACCAGTTTTAAATTTGAAATACCAGTTTTAGCTGGCTGATTGTCAGAACACTGCTGTGAGAAAGTTAACAGATCTTCCGAGGGAATTGCAGTTTTGTGGGACACTAAATTCGATGATTCGTGCCAAAAAAATTTGCTCTATCTAGGTCTCGTAAGTTTCATGTCTCATAACCAGTATCCAGTCTCTTACTTCATAATATTGTCCTCAGAATATATTTCTGATAGTCTTTCTGCAAGTGCAATGCCCACTTTACTGAGAGGTAAGTGATTTGGTAAAGAAAATACAAGGCATCTGTGACAGAACTCTAGATGGAACCCAAATCCGTCAAGCCTTAGCCTGTGTGTTGCCAATAAGATAATAATAATTACTATCCAGTTAGATTTGAAATTAAATTTGAATGTGGGGTTCAAGAATATTGAAGTTCAGCAGGAGTCCTTGATGCAGTAATCAAACACAAGATTGAGGTCCTAAATTCTTGAGCACAGATAGGTAGTTTTTTGGGGGTTCTATCACTTCAAAATCTAAGTAACAGCACTGCCAGTTCTGTAGTGTATATATCTACTTTGATCTCTGGAGCTAAGGAACTTGGCAAAGTGGACCACGATGGGAGCTTTGGAAAAAATAAAGCATGTTCCTTAGTCAGTCTTCCTGTATTACTGGAATAGGCTGATATCTTCATTTTGGCTAAGAGTTGTGATTTTAATGAGAAGTTGTGTGAAAGTTGAGCCGCCCCTCGGTAGGTGAAGAAGTTTTGTAATTCTTTTTTGTGCTGAATGATGTGCTCGTGCTGCTCTGCACAGAGCTGTGTGATTCTTCTGTGCTGGAGCAGTGAGGGGGGAATGTGAGCTGTCTGGCACAGTATGAGGTAGCTTGCAGACTTAGTGAAGGTAGTCAACAGCACAAAGTAATTATTGAGATCAGAGACTGGAATGAATTCATGCCTCCTCTGTTTGCTTCACTGTTCAGCTGGTAACTAATATCACATCCAGAAGCACCTTTTCTCCTCCTTACACCTACCTGACCTCTCAAGTCTGTCCTATTGATTTACAAAATAATAATATTCAAGATGCAATGAAGTGTTAGACTACCCCAGGTTTTCTCTCATTGAGGTTCCCCCTCTCTCTTGAGTCATTAAATTGGGAATCTAAACCTCTTCCTCTGAACCTGTCAGTTGCCTTGTACATTTACTGCCCAGCTGTCATTCCCAAATTTTTAGTTTTTCTAGTTTCAGGTTTTAGTTAGTCTAGCTCTTTAAAATAAAATTAAAAAAAAAAAAAAAAAGATGGTTTTAAAAAAATACCCAAAGGAAGATTCCTGCAAAAATCAGATGAGTAGCTAAACAAAGCTGGTCCAGTATAATACAATCCAAAAGCCTAAATTTGACAGATTGATTACATCTGTGGGGTATCAGTAATAGTCAAGAAAGATATTAGAATGTCTCCATATTTGCCATTCATCTACCCTTAACTGAGAAATGCTATAACTTGCCCTTTCTTCCTCCTTCTGTTTTTGCTCTTAATTGTTCTGCTTTAATGAGAATGCTGCTCCTCAGTGAGAGTGCAGGATCTCCCTGCATCACACCCAGGGCACAATGAGAAGGTCCAGAGGCTCATGCACTGTGCCAGAGAGCAGGCATCGGGTCAGGTCTCCTGTCCATGCTGGACAGAAAGGAATTGGCCCAGAGATCAGAGGAACAGCTCTGCCTGGAGCTGCCTCTCTGGAGTTGCAGTGAACCCAGCACCCTAAAGCATCCTGGCTGTGTAACAGAGCTGAGTTGTGAAGGTTACGGAGGGAGGGTTCTGGGGTACCATTTTCAGTTGTGTTTGAACTTGGCTTTTCTGTGTTCTCTTTTATTTTATATGTGTCACAGGACTCCTGTTTGTAGCATTTTTTGTCTTTTAAGAGGGCTAATAGAGCAATTTTAATGATTAATGATTTGATAAATCCTTGAAATAGTGCTATAAGTGAAATTAGGTAAATATTAATAAATAATGTACATTCAGTGAAGCCAGTGAATATGTTTTATTTACTTGAAAGTCCTGGAATCAAGCTCATAGCTTTCTGAGGAGGGATTCAGGTTAAGTTTTCAGTTACAATTCCTAGTGTATGAAAGTGTTGTGTAGTGCATAAGGGAAGTGCAGAATCCCTTCCCTTCTTCCTGCCGTGTCCTCTTCAGCTCAGAAGATTCTAAATCTAAAAAGATTCCTTTTTACTTGTGAAAATTCCTTTTAAATTAAGAGCTAGTTTTTTGGGGTTTTTTTTGGTGGGCTGCTTGTGTCCTTTCACTGGAATGAAGCCATTAATATACTGGATGCTATCCAGTGGCATGCAGTAGTACCAACTGAAAATAAAAATTCAGTGTCCCATGGTTGTTACTAGTAGGTACACACACATTTGTGTGTGTGCATAGAGTCTAAATGAGTTTAATATACTTACTTTTTCTTTTGTTTTTCTTTTTTTTTTTT
>VZTE01005128.1:543736-587504 GCA_013397775.1 Eulacestoma nigropectus | reverse complement strand
TTTGTTTTTCTTTTTTTTTTTTTTTTTGGTGGTATGCAGTGACTTGGATACACATTTTATTTGCATGTGTTTTAACAGATGCACATGTCACAGGCAACCAATTCACTGAAGAGAAAATGAATACTTTGGTGAAATTCAGTCAGGAACTTGCCAAACTAGTTCTGTTAACTAGTTGTGTTGTGTATAAGGACCTGGAAGTCAGTGATTTGTGGTGAGAAGGTAAAACTTGGGTATTGATTCCTGGGGGCATTGGGAATTTTCTGAAAGGCTGTGGAAGGACAGAATCACAGATCAATTGCCTTTGCCATTGAAAAAAATATGGAAGCAAGTGCTAACCTGGACAGAAGATCCAGTGCTCATCCTCAAGATGTCACTTGCTGTGGAAACCTGAGCGAGTGCCATAAAAGCCTAACTCGTGCTACACTGTAACCTCTACCAAGGAAAGCTCTGTTCCACATGGCTCTGCAGGATTATGTTAACTGTGAGGTCTTTCGGCAAAAAAAAGATGAATTATATATAAAATAAAATTTCTTGGTGATTGCTTTCCATATAGTTTGACCCTATAAGGTGTATTCTTATTAAAGCAAGAATGGCTCAGGACTTTAGGCTGTGAATCTGAAAAAGTGAATGTGGAGCTGTTACTTAACAAGAAAGATGTTTCTGGTTTTATCCATCAAAAAATTGCAAGTGACATTTACAAAGTGTTCCACTGTAAGGAAACACTATATTTCCCTAAGTGGCCTATGATTTAAAATAACCCTCAAAGGTTCTACTGTTACAGAAATAGATCTGTCTTTGTAGGTGGCTAACAAAGGGGTATCAGGAAGGTGACCAGTCTACAGTATACTTAGAAAATTATACTGATAATTTGTATTTAGATTGTTTGGCTGGGAAGAGTATTATTTTACAATCCTGTAGAGGTTCTTCTACTTTTATCCATTCAGTAATGTTTTATTACATAGAAATGAGAATTGAAGCAGTAAATGTAGGTCATCTGAACCTTGTGAGAAATGTGCCTTGGGCAGCTATGAATGTTGACTTTCCCATACAGTCACTGGTTGATTATCACTGGTTTTTTAAACTGTAACATAGGTGAACTGCGAGTTACTTCTGAAGTTAGCATTGTACCTGTGTCCACTGCATTTACTACTGTCAGATGCTACAGTAATAAAATTTGTTTTAAACTTCTTGAATGCACAGAATTGTGCTATGCTGAGAATGTACTCAGCATTTGAGAATGTACTTACATTTCATGTTCACAAACACAGTGAGGGTTATGGGTAGCTTGCACTAGGCTCTGCAGAATTATAAGAGAAAGGTTGAAATAAAAAAAGTTGAAGTAAAATGATACACTATTTCTGTGGAGGTGCAGTGTCTAGATGAAGAAGCTTTATTATTTCCCTCCAGTACCTGAGTTACGGCTTGGTGTTTCAGCTGAGATGACTCATTGACAATTTCACCTTACAAAGATTGTGTTGCAGCTGAATAATGTTGTTGAAGTCTGAAATAAGGCTGGAATGCAGAAATTTGGTTGATACAATTTAGTAAATTTTTCATGTTACCATATTATCCATATTTATTACTTGATTTTATCGATTCACTTACTTTTCCTGTTGATTACTGTTTGTTAGCGAAAGACTCACTCTCTAAAGATATAACTCCCTGCATATTTTTGTGTATTTCATACAGGATCATGTTTAAAGACTTGCATTTCTTTAAAAGGACTTACTTTTCAATAGGAAATATTGGGTTCCTTTTTTCCTTCCTCTTAGGTAGTCAAAATTCTTTGATGCTATGCTTTCACACTTTTGCAGTAACTGCTTTTTCTTTTTTTTTCTAATAAGTTTTATCAATCTTTAACATCTAGAATCTTCATATAGGAATTAATGACATAATTTGAGGTCTTGTTTGATAAAACCAGGGAAGAGATTGAGGTAGTGATAAAAAGCATCCTTTAAATCCGTTAAGCAATTAGAGGAGAAATTGGAAGTTAGGACATTGTTCAGCTGATTGGTTCTCTAGCATGTTAAAAATTTAATGGATTTCCCAAAACATCTATAAGACAAATCTTGTTAAATATTTTGATCTTTTACACTCCAGTCCCCCAAACGATTGAACAATTAATTCAAATCCAATCAAGCTTATTTATTTTGTTGTTTTTCTTCAATGACAATTGCCCCTGTACTTATCAAGTAAAGTGAGAAACTTGGTATGTTCCAGACACTGCTGAAAACATGACTTGTGATTTAGAATCCATTACTCTTTCCTGTCCTTTTTTTGATGTGAAATATAAAATACGTTCAAATGATTCCAAGGTTTGCAAGAAGTGTGTAGAACTCAGAGTGCAGGAAGTGGCTATTTTTATTCACGGAGTGATTGTGGGACTGTATCCTGGTGGCGTCATGAATTTGCCTCTCAGCAGACATATGGTGAGTTAATAAATAGGTTGTTGGTTGAAGCGTCTGCGTCAGTAAAATTTTGTTAGAGTGGAGTATTTTTTTCCTTCATTTTTTCTCACTGTGTTTACAAGTTGTTTGGTGGGGTTTTTTTATTGTCCTGACCTTCATCCAAATATTAAAGGTGGGTAGTCAACTAGAAGGGAATCTAGGCACTCACTGGTTCTGTCCCTTTCATCTGGGAATCAGGATGCGCTCTCTGCTTCAGCCATTGTGTGTCTGGGCTCTGTGCCTCTCTGAGTGTATAGATAGGCTTTGTGTTGCCATAGCTCCTGCTTTTGAAATAGGTAGGCTAGAAGATGTATCTAAGGAAGAGTAAAAATGGAAACTTTTATGCCCACAAATGCAGCTTGATGGGTGGTTGTTTCTTGGTTTGGGTTCTTTTGTTTTGTGTTTTTTTTGGTTTGGTTTGGGTTTCTTTTGTTTGCTTTTTGTTGTTGCTTTGGGGGGTTTTTTTGGTTGTTTCTTTTTCTTTTGTTTCATTTTGTGGTTTTGGAAGATTTATTATGTTTGGTTTGGTTGGGAGGTGGTGTTTTTGCTCCCCTCCCCACTCTCCTTCTCTCAATGCCTATAAGAGAAGAGGGTGATTTTCTTCAGGTTCTGGGTCTAAGCTTTTATTTTACTTGAAAGGTAAAATTTTCAAATGCTGTGAGTTGAAAGAAAAAGATTGAGAGCAATGCCTTGAGAATTTTTTTAATTCTAAAGAGTACTTCAAAGAATAATGCTGAACTCTCTAATTTTAAAGGCTAATTTCAGTATTAAATGTAATTTAAACAGCTTTAAGTAATGCGTATTATATTTAGACCTGCACATTTTCAAATACAGACAACAGCATGGTTCTGGTACCTGATTGTAGGACTTTATTTTTTAAAGTCTCTGAGTGATGGTGACTCTGTGACAGAATATGAGCTTTGAGGTCATTGAGAGTTACGCCTGACCAGTGCCAGGCATCTCCTGATGTACATAATATAAGTATAAATATTCACACTGAATGGCTTAGTATCTTCATAATATATGTGGGGACATGCTACAGTCAGGGGACATGGTTATTACTGAACAAAATATGCATGGTGACTCTGTTTCTGGACGTTGTCCATATTCACACTGAGCACAGTTACTTCACTTTTCTCATTTTGCTTATGGAGAAGCAAACACTTAGATGTTGGGGTTTTTTTTCCCAACTGTGGTATTAAAGGGACAGGGAAGGATCTAATGAGGTTAAAATTCATGTTGCCAGGCCAGTGAGGTATAGTTTTGGTTTCTTTAACTAAGTTAATCCTATATTGAATTAAGTCATACATAATGTGGCTGCATCAGAAATTCTGTTTTAGAGATGTTTTCAGGAATAATTCCTTCAGAGAATCTGAATACCCCAGATAGCCTTTGAGATGAGGAACAATTAATTCCCATTTGCACCTTGTAAATACTGTGGAATTATTATAGATTGGATTTGCATAGCTATGGTTTTTTAGATTTTCTTTACAAATTGTCCAGGGAAGTAACACTAGCAACTGATTTTGAATTCAAATTTTCCATACAGTTGAGGATTTTGGATGAAATACAGTGCTTAGTTTTAGTCTTTAGCATCATAGAAACTCCATAGATTAATAGCATGAAATTCCTTTATTAAAAACAGTAATTCCTTACATTTCTCCTACACACTAAAGAGTTCCTTTTTTTAATTTACTGTAAGAATATTGCTGATTTGTTTTTCTTGAATCAATTACTATGTGTAAAATCACAATAGCACCAGTGTTTGTTTGTTTTGTAAGGTAGGTCTGATATATATTAAAATTAAAATTTATTTCAGTTCCTGTTTTTTCATAGATTATGCATTAAAATGCTGCATATAATGAATATAAGGAACAGATAAAATTTTATTGAATAGGATAAGTAGATTATTATATTTCGAAGGAAAGATATCTGATATTAGAGTGAAACAACTGTTTCACTTGAGTTACTTCAGCAAATAATTAGTAAAATTTGTCTTTTTTTCACTTGCTTTTTTATGAATAAAAGAACTGAATGGGAGTATCATCAAACAGACTGAGACTTGGTGTCCTGAGTTCTGTTCACTTTTCATCTGATTTGACTTGTTATTCTGAGCAAGGTATTTAACTCACCACCTGTTTACCAGTCCTTGAAGAGGAGAACAAAACTGAGCTGTTCAGTTTGTCTGTATACACCTGAGATATTGGTCACTAACCCTTTAGAAAGTATGTACTAAGGAATGCATGGGATTCTCATTCTAAAATAACTCCCAGCAGTAGCAGGTTTGAAAGAGCAGTTTATTGTTTGAAGGCAATGTGGTAGCAATTTTCTTGTAAATACAGTACTCCAGTAATGTTGTTCAGTTTTAAAGTAGGAACCTTTCTGCTTTGTTACCAATTTAATGATGAGATTGTGAGGATATTTAAAATGAGCAGAGGACATGGCTTTGGAAACTAGTTCAGCATTGACAGCACTTGCTCCTCAGTTTGTTCTTGTGGAGCACCAGGTTATTCTTAGAGGAAAGCAGAGAGGAAAAAAAGTCACAGATTAAACTTCTGTAACTACTCATGAAGCAAACTAATAATGAGATTTCCTAATTATCAGAATTAGGATTCTTTGCTATTGACACTCTCTTTGAATATTACATAAAGCTGATTTAAATAATTGAATATTTTTTAAGCTTAGAGCATGCTGGGAAATGAAAATGAAGTTAAATACCTTCTTGTTTCCATTATAGCTTTTCAAACAGTATCAGCCCTGAACATAAGCAGGTTACTTATACGATATTTTAAGAAACATTTTAAAATATTTTTCCAGTTTTGTGGTACCTTTTTAATAGATGCTGAAGGTGTGAAACTCGATGATAATTATGAATAATACAATTATTCATTATAAGTGATACTTTAGGGAGATAAATGCTTTCTTCTTAGTACAGGAAGAAGTACTATTCCCACTGAAACACTACCTCAATTAATTGATGGTTTTCTCTGGGCCTCTTGGGAATCCTGAGCATGGTTCTAGTCAAGTCTTGAATAAGATATGATTTCTGTTTATATGCTATATTGACCATAACTGTAAACACTTTTATTTCTGTGAACATCAGAATACAGTGGATAGAGTTTGGAGATGGTGAAATATTGTGTAACTTCTTATCTGTTTCTTTCAAACTCTGGTACATTATGCAGAATAGTATAATTCAAGGAGGTTCAGTGTGCTTTAAAAGTGGATGTTAAGTCTGATATTTGATTCTGCTTGATGCTGTAGCCTAATTCTGTTCCCACCGCTTTCCTTCTTCCAGGCCATGAGAGACTGCTCCCATGATGGCAGAGATTTGTATGAAAGGTTTTGTTGACCACTGCACAACTCTTAAATGCTAAAAGCAGAAGGCACTAGCTGGTAGCTCAGTGTGGAGCAAACATTTTATTTTAAACTTCAAAAACAATTATGTCAAAGAAAAGTCGTGCCAAGGGAGAGAAGTCTGACATGGAGACTGAAGCCCTGCAAGCTGCTAATGAGGAGCTGCGAACTAAACTAACCAACATCCAGATAGAATTTCAGCAAGAAAAAACCAAGGTATTTGTCTGTCTCTATTTTGTGATCATTCTTTTAACAGTAGCACTGTTAGAAACCAGCAGAGTTTGATAGTAAAATGTGTTAGTCATAAAAGAAGAACATGATGTAGAAGTGAAATCAAAAGAACAACTGATAAACTAAAATTGTTGCCAACTCTTAAATAATGTGCAAAAGGAAGCAAATATCCCCAAACAGTCACTGAAATTTGCACTCACAGCAATACAAATAGCATTAGCTTACTGACAAGGGAGTTTGGTATTTGATCATACTGAAAATTGTATGTTGTAAAAAGAATCGTCTTCAAAATCAAACATCAGCACCTTATTCAAAACATGTCACTTTAAATGCCTATGAAAAATATCAATTAACTGGAAACTGTGTGTGTGTAGGAGTCCTGATCTGATTTGCTGAGGTTATGTGTGGCATTGTTCTGAGCTATTCAGTGATGCATCTGATTGCTAATGAAACAGATCCATCAATATTTGTCTGTCGAGCATGTGTTCAACAGGTATTTGGGCAATCAAGAGGACACATAGGAGAAACTATCAATTCATCAAATACATTCATATTTATAAAGATCAGCATTTACTTTTATATATTTCTGTAGGTGTTTTAAAATATGGACAAACCAGTAAGGTTATTTCTATTCTGCTAGTTCATTAAAATCATTTAGTGCATTTGACTTTGCACAATGCAGTTCTGGAGATGAATCCATGTGCAGGTGGGTTTATCTGTGTTTGACTGGGGATACTGTAGTTACAAGAGTCTCAAAGACTTACCAAGTGGAGCAAGTATGCACTGAAAATGTGTTCTCTTTATGTAACATATCTTTGTTGTAGCCTTTTTTCTTTATATCAGTGTAAAATGTGGAACACCTGAATAACAACATTTCTGTACATTGTAGTTTCATTAACATCCTTGTGTGATACTCAGCTTTGAAAGGTCTTATTTTTTACATTTTAATTTACACAGTAAACCGGAAAACCACCAAGAAATTTAATCTTCAGAACTTACTTCTTACAGAGGAAAAAGAAACCATAAAGGCTTAATTTTTGTTTGAGTGATGCAATAGGTTCAGAATATATCAGCAAACTAGATTTGTGTTGCCTGGGAAATTTTTCTTCTTAACAGACTAAAGCAAAAAGTCAAATCTCTTACGGGTCAGGGGTATTGACGAATGAACTGATAAGTCAGGGGTTTTGATAGTAGCTTCCTCATCCAACTTCTCTTGGTCTTGTTTGTTATAATGACAACAGATTTTAAAACAAGTGGCACAAACTGCTTGTGCTTTTTAAAACCACTCACCATGAAATTTAGTAGTGGTTAATACCCTTTATAATTTACTGGTCAATAAGTTGTATTATTTCACTGTCACTTTTAGTGTCTCAGTGCTTCTGTTTGAAGACTTAAGAGTTGATGGTAGATTACATTTACACTAGTAAATTTTTCTTTTTAGTTATCTTATTTCGTATTTGTTCTGTATAACTTTATATGCAGAAATATGGATGTGAATTTTATTGTGATTTTTAAAATTGCATTAAAAAGAGCACATAATTATAAAGTTATCTTATACCTTGGATAGAAAAATGATTTAATTTTGAGTCCTTAAATTACTCTGATTAAAACAAGGAAATAAAAAGAAATTACATGAACACTAGAAAGAGTTTAGCCCTGATACACTTCCAGGTTTGATGCTTTACCTGTAATAGCGTCATGTTTAACTCTGGATTCAACTAAGAATGAGGTGTAAGTACAAGACCATGTAGCAGGAACATTTTCCATAACTAGTCTTCTTATACTATATTCAGTCTAGGAAGATTTGCTTCAGTTTGGTTACTTGTTCACCTTTCTTCAGCTTAAAAATTTACTATTTTCTAGTGTATTGAGGTCGTTACTGGAGACAGATCTGTGTATTGTGTACGTATGTGTGCAGAGAAATGGGTGAGCTCACATATGTAATCTGTGAAAGAGGAAAGAGGAAATTACAGCCAGAGTGCTCTATAATCCTACTAAGTGTACATTACAGTCTGTAGTAAATTCTGCAGTGTGTTGGAGTGCATTTCTGTGAGGATGCAGACAGGGGAAGAGATCTTCAACCTCTTTCCCTCATCTTTGCTGTGGTGCTTGCTCTAAATCAGTTAACTAGAATTGAATGTGTAGTTTATTTCCCAGCCTACTCTTGATCTGTGCAGCAGTTACAGGATGCCTTGACTGACAAGATGAGTAAATCAAAGGCGTAGATATTTTTCCTGTTTAGACTGTAGTTCAAAAATAGTAACAAAACCAAGAGAAATTATTTCTTGGCATCAGAAAAGTAAAAGCACTGTACCTAGAGAATTCTAAATAAATTAGATATGTTTACTGGTGTAGAGGTAAGAGAGAAGTATTGAAGCTGCTAAACAGACAGCTCTGTGACCCGTGGGACATTAAGTGTATTAGGAAAGGTAACAAACTCTTATGGGGCCAATTTATTCAATTTAATTTTCCTAAACTATTTTTTCCCTCACGTATATGCCTATATTAATGATTTATCTGAGAAAGAACCTTCTAATTGATGAGAGACATCACAAATGGAAATTAGCCTTAACATACTTTGCCTGCAAAATACTGCTTTCTCTGAAATAAAATTTTACCCAAGAGATTCAAACCTTTGGACATATTTTCCTAGTACATCTTGTTTCATTGGTTGTTGATCCATGTAAACAAATGTCTTCTGTAAAGTTGTTCTACTGCATGTTTATGCAATACCTGATCCAAAACTGATATGTTTGCAGGTCTTTGGGTGTGCATGATTGTGGATCTTGCTGGTGGCGTTTTGGCCCTCAGACACATGAGTAGCTGGGTTCATGTATGTTGCCTAAGGGGTGAAGCAAACGTTGTGGCCCTGCCTTGGTTCCCATGTACTGTCTCTTGTTTTGGGAACACCTGTTTGATAGCCTTGGGGAGCCTGTTGGATACAGGATGTCCTCTGGGACTGTAGGTTTGCTGCCATCTATGGAGAGCCTGGAGAAGGAAATGCGTGAACTGAAGAGGGGCTTGCATACTACTACTCTGCTAATGAAAAAGCTTTGTTGGAATACATCCAGCCTTTGGGTAATGAGTAACAAAAGGAGTTGATCAAAGCACAAAAATTATACTTATTTTAACGTGAGTGGAGACAGGACTCACTCTGACTGAACCTCAAAGTCCAGTGCTATGAGCACAAGGAGCTGCTGTGAATGAGCATGGTCTTGGCAGTCAGCTCAGTGGTTTTATAAAAGCTTGTGCGAAGATCCATGAATATTTAGGAACATGTATTCCAAAGTAACTATTCCCACTGAGATAGTTAGGAAAAATTAGAAGGTATTCTTCCGACATTTTGAGTAATACTTTGTTATTGATGGCAAGATGTTATAGTGGCTGTCACTCCATCTTCACCAAGTTCAGTTACAGCTTTTAAATATCCATATTCTGTTTGTGACTGTACATTTGTAGGCTTGAGATTACAACATCTAGGAGTTAAGATAAATGAGATGTTTCATCTCTGTTGCCACTGTATCACCTCACCGCTGGGAAGGGGAGTGATAGAGCGGCTTGGCGAAACTTCGTGTGTTTTGGTTTATGGCCATTGCTCCTTATCCTGTCATTGGGCACCATCCTCTTGACACTCCTTGAAATATTTATATGTATGGACAAGGTCTCCTCTCAGTCTTCTCTTCTCTAGACTAAACAGGCCCAGTTCCTGCAGTCTCTCCTCATAAGAGAGATGTTCCAGACCCCTTCTCATCTTTGTGGCCCTCCACTGAACCCCCTCCAGTAGCTCCTTGTCTTTCTTGAGCTGTGGAGCCCGGAATTGAACACAATACTCCAAATGCACCTCACCAGGGCCGAGGTCATTGATAAACAAGTTGAATAAGGCTGGACCCAGCATTGATCCCTGGTGCTCCCCAGCCTCCAGCTGGATTCTAATCTGCTGATCACGATGCTCTGAGCTCTGCCATTCAGCAAGTTCTTGATCTACCTTGATCCACTGTCCATTCATCTAAACCACATTTCCTGAGCTTACCTACAAGGATGTTATGGAAGACAGTGTCAAAAGCCTTGCTGAAGTCAAGGTAGACAACATTCACTGCTCCCCCCTCACTGACCCATCCAGCCATGCCATTGTAGAAGCCTATCAGAGTGTTCAAGCATGATTTCCCTTTGGTGAATTCATGCTGACTGTTCCTGATTACCTTCTCTTCCCTTACATTCAAGTTTGCAGTTCCTGGCAAAAAGCAGTGTGGAGAGTATCCCTCCTGTGATTGACCATTGTGCCACAAACTAAAACCCCCTGCAGTTAAATCCAAGAGAAAGAAATGAGGTAGTCCTGAATAAGTTCTTATCGTAACATTTTTATTGGGCCAGTGGTTTGGTAGCACTTGGAAACACATATGATTTAATAGGTTAGTGTCTTTCAGAAATGCATAGTTTTAAAATTATTCCATTTACTCCAGTCATAAAGCTGAACTATTAGTTTTCTCTCTCAAGTATGCAAAACACCTTGTCATAGAAAACAACGCAGATACAAATATCCAAGGAAAATATAATTATATTGTTTTAAAGAAAATCCTGCTTTCAGGCACTTTTTAGACATAAGAAAGGAATGAAGCAATGATGCTTAGCATTATTTTTTGAAGAAGCTAACTTCTGCTATAACAACATTGTATCAATGTGTACCAATTATTAAAGTTTTGATTTAGAAAGGTAGAAAATAACTGGCTTATTGGTGCCCTGATATCCTGCCTGACTTTGTGTCCCTGTTGGCTTCATTTCTTGGATAGAATAGCTTTCTTCATATTAAAAAAAAGATACAGAAAGAGTGCCAGAAATTAAAAAAGAGAAATTGCTTTAAGATTTAAGTTCTTTTTGAAAATGAGACTCAGACATATGGGAAAATGCCACAGTACTATTTTCATTCAGTCAGTTACTCTGGAAGCCAGACGTGTACAGAACTGCGCAGTGTGCAGGAGAGAGGGACTGAGGGGTACGGGAAGGACAGCTTGTGGCTTTCAGGGAAGATCTAACAGATCTAACTTTCCATCTTCTCTGACAAAAAGCAGAAGTAAGAAATTACTTTTTAAAGACCTTGATAATTGAGATGCATTTTTTTTTTTTGTGGGTCATGAGGTGTGATAATCCAGGGTTTTTTGAGGGATTCTAATTCTTCTTGTTTAAATTGCTCTTGCTGAAGCTTTTAGGTAAAATTAGTAGCGATATATGATATTACTCAGTTACTCTGAGTAGTTAATACGTGTTCTCACAGACAGCAACAATGCATATGTGTGTTGCCTTGCCTTCCCTTAATTCAGTGAAAGGTGAAAAAAATTGAGCGAGTATGCTAATTTGTGTGACTCAGTGCTCCTCCAAAATGTCAAAATCTGTTTCTCATTTATTAAAAATGCTTTTAGGAAGTTACGCTCGTGAATGTGTTGTATTGAAAACTGCCTTTGAGTGGTATGCTTTATGTACAATATGATTAATTTAAAATTACTGTAGTTCTGGAGGTATAATATCTGTGTTTGTATGTGCCATTATACAGTTTGTTTCCCCAAGTTGTCATTAGTAGGTTTCATTGCTCAGTTTCATTTCAATTTTCTTGGCTCATCAGGAAGGCAGTAAGTAAATAATGAGTGTTGTTTCACTTGCAAATTTATCTATAAACTAATCTGTTTACTTCTGACAGTAGATAGGTGAGTAGGTGACTTAGCTTTGTTACAGCATCATGAAATGGTTTTGCTTGGAAGGGACCTTTAAAAATCATTTATTCCAACCTCCCCACTGTGGACTCTCCTATGGAATTGGATACCCTAATGCAAGCACTGAAAATGACTGCTATCCGCTGTAGGCTTGGAACTAAATGTCATCCCACCAAAAGAAATAACACATGGATATGTCCTGCAGATAATTTCCAATAGCCAGATTTACCATTCGGGGAAAAAAACCCAACCTCTATCTCTCTTAATAAAGATACGTTCTCAGATTCATCCTGGAATAGAGTGACAACATCTATAAAATCTGCTTATGACAGTGTCTGATTCGGAGCTGTTACCTTTTCCACAGCTGTAATGACAGTGCTCTCCCAGGTGGTGTTTAGTCAACAATGCCTCTAGGTTACTTTCATAAAAATGCAGATACCTTTCCTCCAACTCCTGTGCCAATCTCTTTCTTTCTTTAAATCAAGGATAAGTTTGAGTTGGTTAATTCTCAAAGCTGCTGTTCAAAATAAGAGGATTGTAACATCTTCTGCATAGGAAAAGTCTACTGTCCCAGCTGTCTGAAGACTTTGGGTCAAGTTGTGGTGGGTTTAACCTGACTGGACACCTATCTGACCAAGTTGCAATTCTGACTTAATTTAGTGTAAATTAAATGCATCATATGACTACAGATCACAGCTTTGTGTAGCATAGATAGAAGCAGATGTGGCAGTGACTAACATTCTGCTGCTCGGTAGCCTCCTTTTACCATGAAGTGCTGTTTGGTATGTATGTTTGTCTTGTCACTCAAGGTTAAAACACAAGGTTTTGAAACCTCTGCCTCTGATAGAGGTTTTGGCAGTCTCTGTAATGGGGATAGTAGAAAGATGTTACTGAAACTATGAATGTTGAAATACATTATAGTCTTTCTGGTATACTACAATAGACAAGTGAGGCTTTCTCTTTTTTCCCCCTTTATTCTAAATTAACATCTAATCCCACATGGAAAAAGTATTGCTTTCCATGCAGCCTGCTGAGCATAATTTTATAATGAGGTTTCATCACAGTGGATATCACTATAATAGGCGATAACATTTTTCCACTACTCCTTCCCCAACCCTTAAGAGTTGCTGGCCTGTATTTTCTGAAATGTCTGGGGACATGAATGGTCTCAGTTTTGGGGTGAGATCTGAGGTCCATTGAGTAGACTTGATTTTTCAAAAGGCCAATTCTTTTGGCTTATCTAATGAGGACTTTCCCATTAAAATAGCTAAGAAATTAAGAAATACAAAATAAAAGTATTCCCAGCATAAACAGGAAGTATTTTTCCTGTTTGTTTAATTTTCCATCTGCTTGTAGAGAACAGTAGAGGAGTTACGGGTGAGAGTAGCCTGGTGTGGTTGGTATAGGAAATAAGGAGATAACTGGATTGTATGTTGCTCAGTTTTACTTTATTCCCTAAAACTCTGAGAACTCATTGCCAGTTGCACACCCCTATAGCAGATTCCTTAACATGCACATGGCCTTGTTCCAGCTCTGGTTCTCTACTTGTTCACTGGAGAGAGGTGTGCAGTCTTTGCTTTTGAATATTCAGCATTGGTTTTTAATAACAGTCTAGAAGCAGCTTCCTTAGTGACTTTTAAAAGTGGAGTGGTGCTTGTTAATCAGTATTTTATATTTTGTTCCAGGTGGGTAAACTGAGAGAAAAAATCCAAGAGGTTAAGCAAGAAAGGGAGCAGGAGCAGCATAAACACACTGCTTATGTTTCTGAACTGAAAGCCAAGCTCCACGAGGAGAAAATGAAGGAACTTCAGAGTGTCAGAGAGCTACTGATCCGGCAGCATGAGCAGGAGGTGGCGAGAATGGTGAAAATCAAAGATGGTGAAATTCAGCGTTTGCAGTCAACAGTCAATGTCCTGCGGGACGGGGCGGCTGACAAAGTGAAGACGGCGCTGCTGAGTGAGGCAAAGGAGGAGGCTCGCAAGGCGTTCGACGGGGAACGAATGAAGCTGCAACAAGAGATCTTGGAGCTGAAATCTGGCAAAAAGCAGCTTGAAGAGGCTCTGAACAACATTATGCAGGCAGATAAAATGAAGGCTGCGGACCTGCGCACAGCATATCAGTCCCACCAGGATGAGATCAACAGAATAAAGCGGGAATGTGAGAGGGAGATCCGCAGGCTGGTAAGTTCATTAAATAATGCTGCTTATTTCAGATTATGGCAGGTATTGGTATATTTCTGTATGTGCCCATAAATACCAAAGCAGTCTTTGGGAGTGACATCTTTCATCAGTGCTGATTGCTACAATGGGCTGCTATTTCCACTACTTTTTCCTCCTTGCAGAAAAGAGGAACCTTGGCTCCATAGCTTATCTAATGGTCCAGAGCTTTATGTCCCACCAAATAGAATACAAGTCAACTAAGACTTTCCTGAATGAATTTTCTCAACAGATCAAAGAAATAGACTTTCCCCTTCCTAGTTGCACAGCTATACTCCTAGTGACCAAAACAAGTCAGGGATTGTTCATTGGAAAATTCAAGAACGCCTTTGTGAGATGGCAACATTAAATTCTCGTAGAGTTTTTATATTTAAATTGGAGGAACCAATTGTGCTGAAACAAGACAGTATCTTGCTTCTTCTGCATCTTTATCCAGGTCATTCAATTTTAAGCATTGTTGCCCTTTCAGAATTTCTGTGTTTTTTCTATAGCAGCAGAAAAGTTAGGGCGTAGGACAGCAGGCTTTTTTCATGCTTCATAAACCCTAGGACTTCAGCACAGATGGCATATTATGCTGTTTGTATAAAATCAAAAACCAGGCGATATTTCCTGAACAGTGGGTGCCCCAAATTATTCAGCTTTGTAAAATGTAAAGAATCTAAGATGGGCTGTGCACAGTAATACATTTAGAGAGGTCTTCATCAAGTGACACTTCTGTTTGGTAACATGATATTTTCTATATATATGTATATATCTAATTGTTTATCTGCACAAACTAGCAGTACAATAGCTATGCAAATAAAATCTAAAATTGCAATAAGCATAATATTTATGTTATGTCAGGAAGTACAGACTTTGAATAGAATGAAACATCAGTTTCCTTAGGAAAATATCTTGTCAGTTTAAATTTGCACAGAAATGACCTCTTGTTTCTTGTATTCCTTAGGAGAAATTATGGTGAGGGCAAGCTACAAACTGTAGCATCTGTTTAATGCTGGTGATTTTCTATCTGAGAAAATGAAAGCTTTTAATGCAGTTAATATTTATGCTTTAAATTAATTGGATGTTGATAGAGTCTCAGGGGTATCATTTTGTTCATTAATTAAGACCACTGCAAAGACTGACAATGCGGAGTTTCTGCAAACATAGTTTCTTTCATATTTTTTTCTGTATTAGAAATGTAAAATTCTAAAATCATGACTATGAAGCACAGGTCATTATAAAAAGTGTTAAAGAGGAGAGAAGGTTGGTGTATTCTGGCTTGTGTTTCTCTGGAGGACGTTTTCTAAATGAATTTAACCTCCTCCAAGAAGGGTTTCAAAAGAAACACTTAACTCTTCAGTTTCAAGAGGTTTTCAGCTTACTGTGGTGCAGAGGTGATGAAGAAGGGCACTCTGTTTTCTGTCCGGTACAAAAATAAATCCTGTGAAGTAATTCAAAATTCTAATTGTAGCCTTGCTGGGCCTCTGTTGCTTAGTACATCTAAAAAGGTGAGTGTATTGAGAAAGTGTGTAGATAACTCTTGTTTCCTTTTCCCAGCACCAGAGGAAGCCTGCCACTGGCCTCATGGGCTTTTTCAGGAAATGTTTGTATCTTCCTCCAAGAGCCTGGTGCTGCCTTCTAGTGGTTCCATTCTTTTAATATAATGAATTTCAGTTTTTTCCTTAAATTCAATGGTTTGTGAGGTTTTTTGAGAGAAGAGTTTCTTCTAGGAATTATTAGGCAGCTGTTATTGCACAGGGCATTCTTTAAATCTGGGACGAGGTAAAAAATACTGCAGGGTTTCTAGATGCTACTCTTTTCCTTTGAGAGAGCACGTGGGATTATAGAATCTGATCATTGGGATATTTCCCTCTCTCCTCTCCCCTCCATTTAATTAGTTCAAGGGATGCTTGCCTTCAATTTCAGATTAACCCCATCAGCTCTGGATTTGGGGCACTTGGTTGGTTTCTACCCTTGTGGGATGAAATGATAAGGATGTGAAAGGCAGTGTTACTAAAATTAGCACAGTTCTGAAACTGAGTTTCAATTAATGTGCTCTTTTGTATGTGTGCAGTGTTTTATGGTACTATTAAGAAACCAGCATCTTTGGGATTAATGACCTAAATGGGCTGGCCATACTGTAATTCAAATTCAGGTAGAGTAATTCAGGATGCAGTCTGATTGTCTTGTCAGACTTGGCTAATTTATTTTGCATTTCAGATCACAGATTACTTTTATGAATGTATTTCTTATGGATATTGCAGCTAGAAAAAAAATCTGTATTTTTGCCATTAACTTTAATACCCATGACTAATCTGACTAAAATCTTACAATTCTTGGCTGTTATCAAAAAATAAGTTATGAGAAAGGAAAACAGCAAAATCCATTGTCAATGCATATATGGATACAATTATATTGACCAAATAAACAGAACAGGTTGTATTGTACAAATGACAGTATTTTAGAAATATGAGTAATCAATTTGGGTATTGTTTTCATAGTTTTGAACTGAGCCATGAAAAATAACCAACAAACCTCAACAGAAGCAAGAGTGAATGGGTAAGGTCCTAGTGCTTAATAAGAGAAAGTAAAATATCTATTTGGCAAAAAATATAACACACTTTTTCTATGTGCAGTATAAATTATATTGGAATTTTTCAGTTCCTGTAATTGAAAATGTAACAGTGATATAAATGTTTTCATTCATTTAAGGAATGCTAATTGCTGTGGATTCTATCCTCCGCCCTCCAAGAAAATACATCCTTGTATATATGCATCAGCACAATGTGCTGGCAGCTATGAAACCAGAAGTAAAAATAGCTAGTAACAAACTGGAGGGACAAATGAAACAGATATTTTGAAAGTAAAGAGGCCCCTTGGAGAATAAGATAAGAAGCAAGAACAGCTATTACTTATTTTTTTCAGTCCCTACTATTTTCTGAGTAATTGAGTCTGAACAGTTGTATTGTTCTGTAGAATGCAAACTGTACAAAAGTACACGAAATTGCAATTTCAGCCAATTTTTCTTAGACCGTGATTAAGCTTGCCATTTAACTGACTTACTTGGTTTTAAAATCAGGTTTAAAGTTAGTTTTCAGAGGGAAGTAAAGTTGCTCTCTTTTGCCTGACAATCCTGAAATAGCCTGTTGACATTGTTGGTGATCTGTGGAAACAGACCAGCCTTACTGTGTTACCAGCACAGGTGGGAAGGAAGGCATGGCTATTGACTATAGCATATTTGTTAGAGGTTACATTCATTCTGGGACCACTTGGACACAGTTTTTTAGCAGGCCCTTACATTGGAAGGCATATTTCTCTAGGTACCGTTTTTGCAGTGGTAAGATTAATGCACACTTTACAGTGCTTGCCTTGGAGAATATATGCAAAAGCCTGATCATTAAAAGGATATTAAATTATGACATCACTGACCTAATTTTTAGGATTGGTTGAGTAAGAAAAACCATGAATGTTTATTTTGTGAACACTTAATATAAAATTCGAACACTTAATATAATACTTAAACTTTGTAACAATCAAATGACACTTGCACCCTGCATTTTGTGGTGTATGTTTTAGTAAACATTGTTTCTTTTACTGGAAATGTCTTTAACACCAAGCCTTTTACTTATTTTACAGCTAAATACCATTCTACCCTATTAAAATATTTATATATGTGGTCTTCCTAAATATTCTTAAACAGCTTGGATTGAAATTAATTGAAAGACTCCACTTTAATATAAAATAGACTGAATTTTTTTAACCACAAAATCATTATAAAAGATTCCACTAGTTGTATTAGATGCACAATAAGGTTCCTGTTTAAGAGGGCACTCAGTATACCAGATGAATTAAAATTGCATATTTCAGTTGTATTTTTAAACAGCCTTATAAAAATTGTCTAAAGAGCAACGTGACAGTACTGCAGATTCATACTTGCAAGGCAAAAAGTCCTTTTGCTGCTAGGAGAATCAAAGGAAAAGAAATTGTTTTCAAGGAGCGATTTTCAGAAGTTCCTGATCCTGATCAGTTCCATGATTTATGGAGACAGATGCACTGTTTAAGTGTCCTTAATCTCCTTAGTCCAAATTATCTTGCTGCATAAATAAAAAACTCCTTCCAGTGTGGAATGCTTCTTTTGTCTGGTGTTTGCCAAATAAATATAATGCAGGACATGAAAGAATATAATTCGAACCAATAGATTAAGCAGTTTTTAAAGGTAGAAATCCAGGCAGTTTCACTGAAACTTCTCTTCAAGAGAAAAACCCTCTTATGGAATAAGCTCATGTACCATTTATATTGATTTTTTGAAATACTATTATTTCAGTTTTGTGTCTGTGTGTAACGCAACATCTCATGATTTAAGCGAAGGCTTCTGACAAATGTCTTTTCAGAACTAAGAATTAGATTATTCCAGTTTAGGACAACCCAAAATTTCAACTGACATCCTTCACAAATTCATATTTTCTAACCTTGCATAGCTCTTAATATGCTTGTCTGCCTGTAAGTCCTTAGTATGGATTATACTAATAAGGTGTCTATAGTCTTTAGTATTATTTAGCATTGGGAGTGTAATACAACTGTGGAAAAATTTTGAGGGTCCTCTCGAGGTCAGCTGGTCCAGTGTCCTGCTCGAAGCAGTGCTGCTTGGAAGGTTGGATCAGGTTGCTCCTGGGCCTCCTCCAGTCCAGTTTGAAAACCTCCCAAGATGGAATTCAACAGTGACAGCCTGCCCAAAGCCTTGTCATTGTGAAATTTCTTTCTTCCTCTTCTTTTGATTGTCACTATTGTCCTTTTGCTGTGTATCTTGGAGAAATATATGCTTTGTTCATCACTGTATTCCCCTTTGGATGGCTGAATGGATATCTGCTGTTGTAACTCATCCTGCCTGCTTCCTTTGGCTGGCTCAGCAAGCCTGGCACCTTCACCATTCCTTGAATGCTGGGTGCTGCAGCCCCATAGTGGTCTTACTGGCCTTCCTCCAGTAATATGGCACTTAGGCCAGTTTGTCAATACCTTTTTTGTGCTGGGGAGCCCAAAAGTGCCTGTCGTGCCCCTGGTGTAGTTTCACCTGTGCTTAATAAAAGACTAAATCTCTTTTGGTACACCCCTCCTGGTTTGGCCCAGTATCAAGTTAACTTCAATCATTGCAAGCTCTCACCACTGACCCATATCCGACTTGCCCTACAGGACACAAATTCTTTCCTTTTCTCTTTCTGTTTTTCCTCTTTTCTTTCTTCCCTTTGCAAAACTGCCAACTTCAATTGGCATCCAACTGTTGCAGGCACTTGAACTCTCTCGGGGACAGGACATTGTATCTTTTCTTAGGCAAACTTTATGAGGGTTTCTTGGCTCATTTCTCCAACATGTCATAAAGTTCCTCTGAATGGTGTTCCTATCCTCTAGTGTGGTAACAGCTCCCCCAGATTTGGTATCATCCACAAATTTGGGGAACAGTGCATTCCATTTCTTCATACGGGCAATTGACGAAGCTGTTAAAATGTGTTACTCCCTTCAGTTTTCAAGAGATAAAATTTAGATGAATGAATAAAATACTTTTACGTTCTAAGAGATTCAGCAGCTATTTTTCAGTAAAACATGAAAAATAGGAGCAGAACTTTAACGCTCCACCAAACCCTAGATTACCTACTGATGGGAACAGTTTTCTAATAACATTAATGTTCTAGTGCATTCCCATTACTAGGATTTTGCCATTTTAAGGCAGTGGAATTAATATCTTTATGTTACTTTCATCACTGGAGGCAATGCAGAGACATTTGTCTCTGAAAATTCTGGAGCAGAGGCACAGTTGGCTGCTGGCAGGGGCACTCCCTGATCCTCTGCTGGCCTGGGGAGAAGGATGGAGCCTGGCTTTTCTCACTTCACTTGTGCAGTGGCATGTGTGCATGAGTTCTGATTCCTAACCAAAGTCTCGAATTTTGAGACTGGAAAGCTGAGCTTTGAATCATCCAAGGCAGTTGTGCATGGTTGGGTAGAGCTGTAGTGTGCTTCTTCTTGGCCACTTAACCCCACATGTATTTTGCACACAGCTGCTGCTATCAAATTGTAGGCTGTTCCCTGGATTTTGCCATCTGTTTGAGACGCATGTTTCAGCTGCATTCCAAGGCTGAGCTAATCTGCAGCAAAGACCCACCACCTCCAGCTTTGTAGGACTGCAAATAATACTTGGTTTTCCATCCTCTGAAGATTTATGCTTCTTCTCTAAGGAGCTAACAGGGCAGCATTCCAGCCAGACGTTGTTTTTCCCTGAATCAAGCAGGTCTAATGAAACCTTTTTTATAGTGCAGGATCAGCGTTTTGTGTTTGTTCTTAGTATTTTCTAAGAAGTTAGGAAGGTCACAAATTTGACTTCTGTATCTCCTTACAAATATGGAACAGTATTAAAAACCCACAAAAGTTACATATGGTGTAGCATCCAGACAAAACATCTCCTAAAGTTTGTATTACTTAGTTTTGCTACATTTTTATCTTTTTGACTACTTGTTATAACAGCTCTGTAAATGAACACTTGGGATAGCTAATGGGAAAAATCCAGTAGTAGAGGTTGTAACTGGCTTTTGAGAAAGATTTGACAAACCTCCTATCAGTAAGTTCTGTAATTTTCTGCCCATGTGCTGTTTCTTGTATAATTAATCAAAACTTCTAATAAGATTTACGCACTTCAGAAAAACATGTGGGAAAAGCTACTGGAGGAAATTATTGACTGTTGATTTAGAAAAATTACACATGAAATTAAGAATAAGTCCTATCTACTTCTGTCTGTGACCCTTAGTACTTCACTGATTGGTTGGCATCTTTTGTCCCTTTTCCTCTTAAGTTTCCCAAATAAGCAGCAAACATTTATTTAAATAGCTGACCATGTCTGTTGTAGAGAATACTATGCACAACTCTGGAATATTTTAATTCTTTTCTCCATATGGGCTTTCAGCTTGGGATATTGCTGTTAGGTCTTAGTGTCCCTTTATAAATATAAAGAACGTTAATTCCATTTGGTTCAATCTTTTCCTAGTTTTGTTTGAGTAGCATCATCTTTTTGTTATCCATAGTAACCAGCAATCCTTTTGTCATGATAGCCCTATTTTCAGTGTCAGGCACTTAGTATAAAGGTTAATTAAATTCCTTCTGGAGAAGAGCACTGTAGAATTTTGTTCTGCAGTTGGCTAGGAGATAACTTTGACAAGGATGGGTAAAGAGGAAGGTCTTACACTTGGCAATGCAGCAGCTGGCTTTTTCCACTTTGGAAACTGAATATGTCATTGCCTTGATAGATGTGGCTTTTAATTCCCTGGGAATTTCTCTTTCAACTTCATGAGAGGCTAAAGTTCCCCCAAAGGTCTCTGACTTTGTTTTACTGCAGCTATTGAAGTGTGGCATAATTGGCAGGGGATGTTTTTTCCAATGACTGGCTTGGTTCTCTTTCATGTTTGATAAATATTATTAAAAGACTCATTTCTGCTCATTTCTCTTAGCTGTAAGGGGGCAGTTAGATACCTGTTCTTAGGCACCTGGGTAATTTTGACACAGGCTATAAATGCTAGTTCTTCATTGACATAATGCAGATTGTGTCTCTGTTCAGCATCTAACATTTGACAGCACAAAACCCCTGAAGAAATGTTTAAAAAGCTCTAATTTTAACCAAGAGCTCCAGAGTTACTTACACTACTCAAGGTGATTTCTCAGTAATTTGCCTCTGCAGCTGCTTGTGAATGATCTTATTTTCTTTAAATCCTCTTTCACAGGGTATTTCTGCTACTTTTCTTCTCAAGGCATATAATTGAAAATACCTTCTAACCTCAAGTTGTTCCACTGCCTTCCTACCACAGACTTTTTGTACTGACTTGTACCACCCTTAAATGCATAAAGAAAAATAATCACTGTTCTAAAGTACTTTGAAATCCATGCAAAACAGAATGTAAAAGAGTTAATGTGACTCTCTTTTACTTTGTAGCTGCAAAAAGTGGGTGAATTTGTTTTAGACTGAGAACAAATTTGAAACCTAAGCAGTCAGTTGGAAGGAATTTTTGGGATTATATATTTGATTTAAACAATATGTATGAGCCCAGTGCATGATTGGGATGTCATTGTGCTAAATATGTTGGAAGAAAAGATGGTATCTGTCCTTTGTATCTTAGTGAGAGGTCTCAAACGAGTTGCAGAACAGGCAGGAATCTGCAACAGCAGTGGTGGAAGTTAGTGCATGCAGGTTCCAGTTGCCACTTGTTGGTCCTTCAAGTACAATGCCATGGTAGAAAACATGAAAACGCTTCTTAATCTGATCTGCTGAAGGGCTTCTGTGCCTGAAAGCTTTCTTATCAACTCTGTCACTTAGTCTAATAAAAAATACTACTTCTCTTTAAGACCATATAGATTCTTAGACAGTCTTGGCTATGACAGCGTTGCTTCCACAACATGTGCTTGATTAAAATAGCAAGCAACAGGGAACCTGGATTAATCCGTTTTGATTCTCATTTGCCTAATGGAAGATATGCTTCTCCCCACTAAAATAGAGACCATAATACATGTGCCTAATATACATACCTAATTCATACCTAATTATATTAGGTTGTTTTCCTTTATGCTGCCAACTTTTTTTCCCTTCATGTAACAAACTGTGGCTCCCATGGTTCTCCAGTGGGACAGAATGGACATGGAGACTTTGTTTGATCTTTTACAGTTATTAGAATATGTAATACTAGGCTAAACTAAAGTCTTCTTCTATGGCAGCTTAGGTTCAATTTAAACCTAAACCATCTCTCTCTTTTTCCTGGTAATATACCTCCTCTTTCAGTGCCTCCTGGGCCCTTGACATACCATCTCTCCCACATGGAACTGAGGGAGGTTGCATTGCTATAAAATACTTCTCTTCCTTTTTTTCCCTGCTCTGGATGAATTTGTACTCTCTTTTAAGAGAGCAGGCAGGGAAGATGAACAAATTTTCTCTGCACCGTGCAAGGCTGAAAAAGATAGTTAGTCTTTGGGTCAGATTGCAGTTGATGTAAGAAAATTGAGACGTTAACTAGGTCGATGCAGTTACATTGGATAAATAAAGGGTGTAACTGTCCCCTTGAGAGAGCACAATTGTATTGACCCCCATGCTTCTGAAGCAGAATTTGGAGGCATTCTTGCTGCAGTTCTAGTCATATTTATCAATTTGTTTGAAGTTAGTTGCTTAGAAATTCTTTGTTCTGGTAGTTTGTGCTTATTAAAAATGAAGAGCTATTGCAGTGTTCTGTGTATTTGTGTGTGTGTGTGAGTAAGAGGTTCTCTAGTGCATACCTGTAACTTAAAATAGAAACCTAAAATAAAAAAGGATCTGCAGGCATTGCTGTTATATGGTATCAGTATTTCAAAGACTTTTATGTTTGACTAAAACTTGGGGCATTTGTTGTTTATGGAAAGATTCACCACATATAGATTTTTATGGTAGGAAAAAGAGTAGTAGGAGAAGCAGAGGAGAATTATACCTTCCCTTAACCCCCACCTCAAAGCCATGCTCTTTCATGGTATTTCTTTCTAATTTATGTGAGCTTGTGTGCTTTGATCAATGGAAGCATGGGAGGAGGGTGACATCGGCGTGACAGCACTGGTCACATCTGTTTCAGAGGATCAGTTCTGCGGCAGTTCAGCAAGTAGCAGACGTACCAAGATTGTTGCTTTCCTTTTTTTCTTCCAACTTAAAACCTATGTCATTGCATTTACCATTAAGTTGTGAGAATATGAAGACTATGAAATATGCTACTAATTGGATATCTGAAATTAGGGCTGCCTATGTAACCTTGGGTCTTCTTATTGAATGTGTGCCTTGCCTGGGTAAATTCCTGTGTCAGTTATATGGATGTTCAGTGTGAACACCTGTGTCATTGAAAGCGAAACTGTCCACAGTATTTAGTTACATGACATTTTTTCCTCCCGAGGGCTCTCTGATAGATGAGTGTGCATGACAGATAGCATTCAGTAACTGAGGCAGCTGCTTAATTTTTGTCATTGTTGTTCACTGCACAGTCCCTCTGAAACCCTGCATGTTGCAAATTCTTCCATTAACGGAAGCTGTATTCTTTTCCTGCAAGTCCTTTTTGGCATAGTTGGAAGTCTCACAAATGCAAATTGACATACTGGGAAGTATTGTTTGTATTTACTGTACAAGGAGTTGGGACACAGCAACTTTTCTAAATCAGGGAAGAAATCTCCATCAGAACCAATCTTCATCAGTTACAGTTAGAACTTCAGAGTAGTCTAGACCAGCTTATTAACTTCAAATCTGACCTTTTTATTTTTGATCATGGTTCAGCCAGGCCATCTCCTGCCAGTCAGGTTCTGTACACAAACTAATTTTACATGCTTTGTAGACTGTAAAAGGATTAAGGCGAGAATCCTGAAGAAGCAAATTGCATCCAATCATGTAATCTCATTGTGTTAATCCTGTAAATCACTTTGATTGAACTCTAAATTACTTCTGCAATTCTTGTGGACTATTACAAACAACAAATGTATGATTTAACAAGTTCATTATTTTATGTTTTCAAGTAACATTATAATACTCTTACTTCCAGAATTCCATGCATTTATGTTGGCCAAGAAAACAGTTTTTGAAACTGAAGGAGATACAGCACAGTTTAAATAAGTATATTGTTAATGGTTAGCATTCTTAAGAAATCTGTTTCTATAGTAACTGCTGCAGATTGTCGTTTCCTCTAGCATTTGGAATAGTACCAAAGTGAATTAACACTGATGCTGCGAGGGACAAATGCTATGAGAGCTGCAGTAGATCACTGCAAGCAATGTGCTTTATTTGGTGTGGAGATGTATGAACACAGTTCAGTAACCAGAGAGGGTGTTTAAGAACTGTTTCTTCCTAGCCTTTATTCTGTTGGTCTGTGTGCACTTACTTTTTTCCTTCTACACAAAGACGAGTCCTCATTTGAATCTTATAACAAGGGTGCATAAAATACTTAGGTATGCTTAAGATTTTAAGTTAAAATATTGTGCATGTATATGCTACTAATTTCAAATGTCTGTGAAGGGATTCACCACACGTGATTTTCACTAATAAAGAGGGAGTCAACGTGGGGCAAATGTGTGTGGCTCAAGCTTTGAAACAAAGCTGAGGTGAGTTTCAAAGGGTGTGTTTGTCTTTTCTTGTAGTAGCTGTTTCTTCTCTGAAACATAGTGAAGGGAGATTTTTCTTCTCCTTTTAAAAGTGTGTATCCTCAGATGAAGTGGATGTTTTCAGTGGCTATGTATACGGTTTCACTATGTTTGCATCTGGTTTTGTTTGTCTCTTGAGTTGAGACTGGACCAAGGAAACTCATGATCAAACCGAGGCTGAAACTTGTTTAAGGACAGAAAAAAAACTACAGAGGATATGTATTTTCTTTTTGGCAGCCACGGTTTTGATGCTGGTGTAATTCTGAGAGAAACAGAACTTTGTTTTTGCAAGTTTGTGTTTGCATGCAGTGAACACTTGGGGATGTTACAGAAACTTCCTTCATGCGTTATTTCTTTCCAGATGGATGAGATAAAAGGCAAAGACAGGGTGATTCTGGCTCTGGAGAAAGACCTTGGTGTCCAGGCAGGCCATACACAGAAACTGCTCCTTCAGAAAGAAGCCCTGGATGAGCAGCTTGTCCAAGTGAAGGAGGCAGAACGATATCACAGTAGTCCTAAGAGAGAGCTTCCTGCAGGAGTAGGGGATATCAGCGAACTGATGGGAAGTCCGGTAAGAAAATGGTGTTTTCTTCAAATGTTCAACTCTGGTTAATTGCCTGGGTGTTCACATTGGTTTTGTGGTTACTACTAGGACCAATTAACGGTAAATGGCCTAGTGCTGCACTGTGCTGTTTTACTGATGATTTACAAACTCCTTGGACCTCTTAAATTGCAAAGAATGTTGAAAAATTTGTGGATATGGAACTTCTAGAATTTACACTGTGATCTTCAGCTGTGAACCCCAATATTTTCTTAGTATTTCATTACTTTAGGAATATTTTAACCATTAGACAGTAGGTACTATACTTCTCAAAAACTGAGCCATGTAATTTTAATCTACATCCTTTACACTAGAACTATTTTAGCTGAGAGTAAGAAATCTGGTGAGAAGTAACCTGCTATATATGAAATATTATTTACCTAGCTAGTTGGTTTTTTTAATTGTTAAACTTCAGATGCATTTCACAAGACTCTCTTCATGAAGCATTTTCACAGGATGTTATTATTTAGTGTTTCAGTTAAAGTAAGTTTTCCAGACATTGATGTACAAGTCTGTTTTAAATGTACAGAGTACACTTGCTAAGCCATGTTACTAAACTATGGATAGTAAAATATTTTTTAAAAGGTAATTTTATAAATCTGTATGTTTTTGATGTAAAGGAGCAGCATTTGGATGAACGAGATATGCGGAGATTTCAGTTAAAAATCGCTGAACTGAATGCTGTGATAAGGAAGCTAGAAGACAGAAATACTCTCCTAGCAGATGAAAGAAATGAACTGGTAAATTAATTAATAATAACACAGATGGTGACTGGGAGGGCATCTTTATGGCGAAAGATGTAATGTTGGAAAGTCAGTGTTATAAATAATTTACAAGTTAGTCCTGGTTGGCCTCAGTCAATTATATCTAAATATAAGATAAATAGAAATTTATCTTGTGACCATAGAAGACATGGATGGAAACTTTCCTGTTCGACAAAAATAAAAATTTACAAATTTATTTTGGGGTCGCAGTAATCAAATTAACTGGTATATTGCCTGTAGCACTGTGTAATGATGTTGTGTAAAACATGCATAATCCATGCACTTAAATTGCTGTATTCATCCTTTTGAAATTTGTCTTTGTGACATGCTAGCTAGGAGTTAAAAAAACTTTCTTGTGCTAGTGATGGAAAATCTGCCATTTCTCAAGGGAAGTCTCTTAAGTAGGTGAAATTATCCTAGGGGATGGATAGTAACTTACAAAAGAAAGGATATGGCATGAATTTTAAGAATGAATTTTATTAGCCTTTATCACTTCTTAATTGCTTGTACTGAGGTTAGTGGTAAAATTCCCATTGACTGCGATGGGAGGTGAGTTTCACAATAGGAATTTTTACACGTCCTGTAATGCCCTAATTCTAGTGGCAGTGTAAAAGATTTTTCATTCTAAACAGGTGGAACCTATATATCTGATTCTAAAATTATGCTGAGGGCTGAAGTGATGCCATGTGTCAGTCACATAGATGAGTGAAACATTGACATCCTTGTGCAACATTGACATCTTCTTCCTTGTTAATCTTTTCTGTGGGCCTAAATAATTCAAAACATCCCTGAAGAATGCTGAAGTATTGTAATGTATCCGTCAGCATCCCTCTAGATGGAGGGCATGTATGACTCAGTCAAGTGCTCTTCTTGATTCTAGATTCAGTGGCATGAGAAATATATTTTGAATGAGATATGGAGCAGGTTTTATATTATGAGACAATATTGCACATAAAACCAGTAGTGTTAGCAAGGCCATGTGATTAAGCACTGTGAAAAATAATTTTCTCAAGAATGAAACAGAAAACCAAATACTCTGTGAAATCATCTCAGGAAAAAAAAATATTATCTCTTTCTCCTTTCCAGTTAAAACTCATAAAATTTAAAAATCTTTTGACTGAGAAAAATAGATTTTTTTTTCAAACCAAACCGCTCATGAAGTAAAAAGAGTGAAATATTGAATACACACAAATGCAAGAAAGAGCAGTAATTTGCTTTGTGTAGTTGTCTAACATCATAAAACCACAGGAACAAAATTGAGCAGCTTGAAAACGTCAGCAGAATGCTGAGATTGAATCTGTGCCCTCTGGCTGACTTTCTCATTGCTCTAATTATGCATTAGGTAAAGGGTTTTTTGAAGTACAGGAGGAAGAGTGTCCTCCTCATGAGGAGTGGCTAAATTGGTGAAAACAACTTGTCTAGAGACCTAGTTGGTCACATGAAGTTTATATGTATTGATATTAGTTTGTAAAGAAATCCTTTATGGATCATCATAAGTGTTTGCCAAGAGCAAAATCCAGTGACCAGATTCAGTGTTTTGGCAGACAGTACAAAAATGATACATCTTCCTTGTTTGTACTCCTGTAGTTCTTAGTTCAGCAGTGGTGTGTATCAGATGCCATTTAGCAGAAGAGCTAAACTTTCTGAGTTAAGAAAGGGAAGTGAAAACACACATATTTCTTCTTTCCTTCAGAGGTAAGCTGAAGCACAGCTAACTTTGTTGCTTTGCCATTTGCAGCTGAAACGTTCTCGGGAGACAGAAAGTCAGCTGAAGCCTTTGGTAGAAAAAAATAAGAGGATGAGCAAAAAAAATGATGATATGTTACAATGTATCCAGAGAATGGAAGAGAAAATAAAAAATTTATCAAGGGAAAATGTAGAACTGGTAAGTGATCATCTCTGGTAAGTAATCATCTCTGATGTTATGTTATAAGAACACATTGCACACAGTTACTTTGAGGTGGAAGTGCTTGTGAGGCTTTAATTCTAACACAAACAGATCAGTCTCCACAGTGGGATGGTGCAACTGTCAAATGCAGACAATGCAGCTGAATACTCATATTCTAAATTCAGAGTGGCATGTGCTTTGTGTTATATCAATTCACACTGATTAAGGGAAAGGAGCACAGATAGATAAAATGCTTTTGCAGGCTGTAAAAAGCTATGACTAAAAATCAGCTTTAAATAAATACTCCTTTTATGATTAGAAGTCAGAACTGAATTTGGGTGCATGCACTGTGCTAGACCATTGAGTTCACTTGTCTGCTAATTTTTTCCAAGACTCTGTTCTTTGATTCTGTTTTAAAATACCTTATGTGAGAGATTAACACAGAGTCATACAGAATGTGGGGGGTTTTTTTGTTGAAAGAGGCCTTGTGTTGTAGTCGAGTATGCACTGATGAGTTCAAAGAATTCTTGGTTGCTACATCACACTTGATAATTTTTCTCCTGTTGCAGCAAGACACTTTAAAACATTCTTTATGTTTTTTATTTTTGTAGAAAGAGAAGTTATCTGCACAACCAGCACTGAAGAGGCACACGTCTTTGAATGATCTCAGCAGCACACGAGAGGAACAAGAAATTGAATTCCTTAGACTGCAAGTCAAAGAACAACAGCATGTTATTGATGATCTCACAGTGGTAATGTTTATGACTGGTATACACATGTGCATGCACACACATCTATAGGCAAGCTAAAGATTTGAGAGGAATGTTTTAACTCCAGTTGTAGTAGTGATACGGAAATAGTTCTTTGTTGTCAAAGGGTTCTTGTTATTTCTCAGGTAGTGAATGAATTTTTTGGAATGTGTATGAATCTTTGTATTAAAAATATTTACCTATTATGAGCTGCTCGTGAAGAAAAGTGCATCATCAGCCCATTGACCTTACTTGCAAAACTGGCTGTCAGCAAATGAGGAGCTAGAATAAAGGACACTTTCCAAAATTTAATGACTAAAACGTGTTGGATGCAAATTCTGATCCAAACCCAAGCACTCCCCTGATCTAGAAGTTCTCCTAAAAGAAAGGAACATGATGGAGTTAATTTCACCTGGCTAAGCATCTCTAGCTGAGCTGGCCATGCAAGCTGTATTTAAAACAGATGGGGAGAAGTATGTATGGTTCATCAAACCAAAGGTAGCAGCATGGTTTAGTATTAGAATTGCACAGCTGCTGCCCTCTGACTCCAAAGGGTTCTTAAGGTGATGCTCATAGATGTTCGCAGTGTTTGATCAGGAATCCTGCAAGTTGTGTTTGATGAGGAATCTTGCAAGTTGTGTTAGAGGTGTCTAGTGCTATGTAGTGCAATTTGTTGTAAACCTTTCTAGTGCTGGCAGAAATTATACATAATCTCTCAGAGACCCTTGGCCTTCTGGAGCAGCATCTGGAACTCAGGCAGACTCAGACATCTCAAATGGCACTACTGACTGCTACAAAATGATGATAAGAATTTAAGAGCATTCTGTCTAAATAGAAAATTTAGCAATTGAATACATAATTTAAAATAAAATAAAAATAGAAGATCCAAAAAGAAAAAAACAAGGAGGTGTGTTATTGCTGTGTCTGGAACATTGTCTCAATTCCTGGCAATTCCTCTGAGATTTTGACCCAGGGTTTTTCTCTGAAATCAGTGCCAAAGCTTGATGTCTGTGTACATTCTCCAGTGTCACAGTGTTACAAGCAGTAGGATGTTACTCAGATGCTATGATTTAGGGTCTGGTTCACAGAGCGATGCTACTTTAGCTTCCAAGTAAAACTGCATAGGCAGGGATGGTGGTATGACATTAGATGTGCAGTATATGGCAGATATAACCTCACATATTTCAGTGTAAAGTGGGAATGAAAGGAATCTCTTTTTACTGTCTCAGCTAGTGATATGAGGAAATATATTGTATTCTGACTTTGGTCAAATAATATTAACTTGTGTTTAGTGTGAAAGTAAAATAAATAAATATTTTAAAATATTGTTTCATTTTTGCTTTGTTTCCTATTTACTGATACTATTCCACTTGCAGAAATTAGTTAAATTTTTAACTGGGAAACTTCTTTGGTTCCAGTACAAACTAATTGAGCCTTTGCCTTTGATGTGAATGCAGTGGAATTCTGCAGATTGTTGTGCTTTTGAGCTCTCTTTTCTGGCCCAAACCATACCTCTACAGACTACAAATGTATCATTGTTACCAAGAATGACCCAAATGTCCCATATCTGATTAACATAAAAATCATCAGCTTAACTCCAGCTGAGACCAATATGATACACAGAAATAAGAACGTTAGTCTTAGGCAGTAGGGTTGTCTGAGCTGATTAACAGTGTCATCTGTAGGGTATCTTTGATGCCGTTGAAACCTTGTCGATTTGACTTGTCTCACCACAGCGGTGTTGCGGTTAGTTCTTAAAAGAAAAGCTGTCAAGGTAAACGGAGATGACTGCAAAAGATGCTAGTGGCTTTTAATTGGAATTATTATTGTTCTGGTAGCTCAGTTTCTATTAAGGCAGTAAATTAAGCAGTCTTCTTATGAACAAGATTAGAAACAGGAAGGACTGGGATTTTGGAAGTGTTTGCCTGGGAGGCAGGATTCCCAAATTAAAGCAGGGACTGTGCCTTAACTAGGCATCTGAGAAGAGAGCACTTTTCTTCAACAGTATAAAATTCAACTGTGTGGTTTTGACTTTAGCTTAAACTATTATATTATTCTGCAGCTTGAAATACCTGCACCATTCTACCTTGGCAGTCATTACTTTTCCTTATTTTTCAAACCACATGTATTCAAGGTGCTATGTAAGTTGTTGTACTTTTCTCAGTTATTTTATATTTTCCAAAACTTAATTCCTGGAACAATGTGCTGGTCAATAATTTTATTGTGATTTCTACTGTGAGCTTCCTATTTTTCCAGTTTCTGAACTGAACGCAAAGCAAATAACTGAATAGAATAATACCATGCAGTGAGCAATAACTGCTAAAGACGCACTTGGAACCGCAATCTGTCTTTTAAAAATAGAGGTGCTGCAAACAAAGATGCAGAGCTAAGGAAAGAATCAGGAAAAAAACAAGAAGACGGAGCACCTGCCTCCTATGTTGTTGGGGTTTTTTTGCTTGCTCCTTCACATTTTTTACCTTCTCTTCTTCCTCTTCTCCTTTGGAATTTAAGGCAGTATTCTTGGATTTAGATGAACATAAATCTTGTGTTTCCAGTCATGACCTCCTCATGTTATGGTATAGTTTATTGTGATCTTGCACCAAAACCGGAATAGAAAAAAAGACACCAACTAAGTTGACACAGACTGAGAGTGCCTTTGGACTTGAGACTTTTGCCCTACAAGGACAAGTCAGATGTAACACTATGTCTGCATATGCATGCTTATATATCAGAGTATGTCTGATATAATGACTTTTAATTACTAAGAATGGACTCATTTTTTGCTACCAACCTGCTCCTTCAGGATGCTTGAACACTGGAGTAAGACTCTGAATTCTGTTTCTATAGTGAGCTTCTTGGTAAAAGAGTCAAAAGAACTGTCAGAAATCTCTGCTCAGTATTTAACAAAGCCTTTTCTTGCCAACTTCCCATCAAATGCGTGAAGTACATGGCTGAAGGTTTGTTTGCTAAAGGCATAAAGCTGCAGTGCAGTGTGGTGTAACATGGTGTTACTCAAAAGGATAAAGACATTGTGTTAGCTTTACCAGAGGCTTTAAGAAAATGTTCATGATATTTCTCTGTGTTAAGACGTATCTAAGTATAGTTTTAAAACAAACCCATACCAAAATGTTCTCTTTCCTTCTAGGAAAGAGAACGGTTATTGCGGTCTAAAAAACAGAGGAGGAAAAGTCTGAAGCCTCCAAAGGTGAGCAAACCTTCGGTTTTTCATGCATTTCTGTTGCTGTGAACAACACCTGTTTCAAATACTGCCTGAATTTAAAGCTCTACTTAATGAGTAAAATCCATATAATTCTTCTGCTTACTCTGGTGAGTGCTTTGTTTTTTTAGGGTAATTCAAGAGTTTTGTACTGCACACAAGTGATGTTGTTTCGGAGTTTGTTTTAAATAAACAATGAAATTACACTTTTTGCCACTGTAGCCTGAACATTCAAGTGACTTGAGGCATAAATGATTTAATGGCTTGAAACAACTAGGATTTCAAAGGAAAAATATTCATTCTGTTTTAAAGAACATACCCCCTTTAAACTACTCATACAAACCCAGAGCTAAATCACAATTAAAAAATAACTAATGCTGGAGATGTTACTGAAATAATATTTCTGTATGTGATATATAACTAGTAAGACAATTCTAACCATTATGCTCTAGTAACTTTTCTGCTCTAGAATACAAGGTTCAAGAGAAAAATTCAGATTATAAAACCAGAAAAGTTTTACTTCAGAAAGTACCCTTAAAGTTTATTGTAACATGTGCTTAAAGTAATTTGCTGAATAATGTTTTTTGTGAAGTTAAACATTAGCAGCCTGAAGAATGTGTGTGGGAGGTGGGAAATGGAGTAAGAGGGAAAAAATGGAAATGAAGAGTGGATATATCAGTATCATCTATATGATATTTTAAGATATATTGTCATAAATGGGTACCTTATGTCAGTGTGTTCTGCGTAATCTATTCCTGGTAACCTCCAGGTGGTGCTTTTTTATTGCTCTGCACTCTAATGCCTATATTCTGAAAGATTTATCCTTTGGGACTCTGTTTCACTGGTAGTTTCTTCAAATTCTACTTCTAATAATGCTGTGTCTTTTACATAGGAAAAAAGAAAACAATCAGAATTAACAATATATCCTGCCAAATGTATTTGCAGCAACTGTAACCATTCTTTCTTGATGTAGTATAACTGGAAGTTTGTGTTTTGAGAGCAATTTTAAGAACAGAATGCAAAAGTAAATGTATATATATATGCATGTAACTTATACTGTACTTTCTATAGTTCTCTCTAATTATTAGCCTTTATCTGTCTGTAAGTTAAATGTAATTTGCTAAATTGTAAAGTTTCTCATGAAACAAAACTAGTTAAGTCAATTTTTAGGTGTTGGTAACTGGTGATGATAATTTTCATAGGCTGAAAACTTCAATAAATATGCATTTATGTCTTAAAAATGTTCTATGTTAGTAGAACTTCAGCTGACATAGACTCTGTACCATTCATGTTTTGTCTTGAGCAACCTGGTGCTTTTTGATCTCTTCTTCTTTTCCTTACTGACCAAAGCAAGAGTTGAAAAACAAGAGGATGGAGAGAATGGGCATGATACCATTAAAATTTTGTGGCAGTGCTATTTTTTGTTTGCTAAGAGTGCTATAATGGGGGAAATTCTGCAGAATTTACTGCAAGAATTGTATGCATATGGGCAGCAGAGTTAGTCGGGGTGTGCTTCTTATTTAGGGTATGATAAATACACCAGAAAGAACAAATTAATCAGTAGCAGACATTTCTGCTACAAATTATTCCATCCCCTGTCCATTAGCTCTTCAGTGGCTGCAGTGACCATTTGAAATTCTCTGTGATGCTATCTCCTGAAAGGAAAAGCAGGACTATGAGACAAAAACAAGTGAAAAAAGAGTAAGTTGTGAGAGAAGAGTAATGGGATTATATGTACTATGGTAGTTACACCATATATACACATTAGTTAATATGGTTAATACATAGTCAATATATAACTGTATTTAAACTTTCTAAATGAGCTAATTCTTTAAGGAATAAAAGAAGTAATCAATAATACTACTGTCTCATTACCTGCCATTGGATAAATCTGTAGACTATTCACATTTATATGCAGTGTTGACTCAGAGTTTAAGTGCTGTTGATGTTAACTTCTAAAAATCCAATCCTGGCGTACAGGCTGATTTCCTTCCAGGCCACCTGTATGGTCCTGTGAAGATCAAAACCCTCAAAGGAAGCTGTGCTTCCCACAGTTTTCCAACAGTTTTTAATTTAAACAATATGTAGAATGGGGTGCTTACTCAGATTGGATTTTGCCATCTTCAGCCTCTCTGTTTTTACAGCCCATATCAGGAATCCAGAAGAAAATAGTAGAATTTATTTAACCGAATGTTGCAAATGTTGGTTAGATGTCACTAATGGACGTGAGATACAGACATCTCACTCTGGACAAAGTGGTAACATTAAGTGGTTGCAAGTAGATATCTAAATAGGACATATGAGTTTTGTCCTAAAATTGCCAGTTTCTCTCCACAGACTCTAAAGGCAGTCTAAGATGAGTTGTTTTATATATAGATATGCACAGCATAAGTGTATTTCTGTCTATTATCTGTGCAAGATTTTTATCTCATACAGATGATATAACCTGTATAGAATAGTAGTGAAATGATGTGTTAATCTGTCCTAACCGAAAACTTGGAAAAAGAAATTACTGGTCTAAATCTTTGGCTTTGCTTTTCTGAGGTTTGTTAAATGTAAAACTAGAATTAATACAGTGAATTAACAAGTTTGGCTGGTGGAGTTGTATCTATTTCCAGATGTGTCCCACTCCTTGTGACAAAGTGAAAGAGGAAATAACTCATGAGAATGAGGTTTCATGAAAGTGGTCAGATAAGCTCATTCTGGAAGGTATAGAATGATTCCTTTTTTGTTCTAATAACCGGGAACATGGTGCACAAGGTGAAGATTTACACTCATCTTCTCTTGCAGATTTTCCTAAAGGGGTGCTTTTACACTCCAGCTTCCTTCATTCCTGAAATGGTCTTGACTGCAGAGAATCTGTGGTTGTTTTCTAATGAGTCTGTGGTTATTTTCTAATGAGTATTTTCCCGACAGTTGTTTGTGTTATCTGGAACAGAATCCATGGTATGCCTTTCTCCATCTTTGAGACATCTTGTGTGAATGATCTGCCAGGCTGATCCAGGAGCCTTTACAGCCCTAAACATCATTTCAGCTGAGAAGCTTTTGAAAATCTTAATTTTATTTTTTGTTTTTGTAATTAGATGTCAGTGTTATTTCTGGAGCTTTGTAGGCGTACTAGGTTACTGTTGCTACTGTAGCTTTCACTGAGCGCTCTTTCAATTCCCAAGGGGCAGAGGAGTCCATGGAACAATGCTGGCAACTGGTTTGGGCTCCCCAAGGAAAGGAGCAGCAAAGGGGGATAGGCTTTATAACCTCTGTGCTTGCAAGGTGTTTGGAGGAGTAATGGAGTGACTCTATATAGTCAGGTACCTGATTTTTTTCCAAGGTGCTTTATTAATTTTTTTTTCCTATTTTTGTTATGAAATAACGAAGAATCTTCAGAAACAATATTTTTTATGTTTTGTTTATTTTTGACATGTGGAATTGAGTTACATTCATTCCATGATGGATGGAGTCATGCATTTGAAAGTAAGATATATTTGCCCAGCTTGTTTGGTAAATGCAGGACTCTATGGATTTGTGCCTTTTTTTAAACTTTAATAAATGAACTGTATTTGTGGTAGTGGAAAACCTGCACACTGGTGTGATGGAGTTCATATTTCTTGTTTTATATTTTTCTTTTTTTCTCTGCCTCTGTGCTTTGGTGTGCCTGTATTTTTCTGGCTGCCAAGAAATGACATATAAGCATGAAGGTAAGAAGTTACTGACGAGCACATCTGATTGCATTACAAGAAAATATATCTTGGATCATTTTCATCATGTTTGATTAAGTCTCTGAAAATGAGATATTTAAATGTAAAATGAAACTACTTTAGCAACAGAGAAATCAGATTATATTGAAATTTGCATATAATGTAGTCTGTGTTTCACTATTGATTTATAGTATTCTAAACTTTGATGTTTACTGAGCCCCATACTTCAGTAGAAGCATTAATACTTGAGTTATAAAGACCTAATGCATAATTTTACTTTGAAATGATGTGAAAACATTACTATAAATCCACATGAAAAATACTTGCTATTAAATGCATGGCAGTAGTCAGTGGAAATTAGAATTCAAATCAGAATTTTTCAGCAATTTACATGACTATTTTCTCAGTTAAGAAGTTGTGATTTACAAATAAGAAATGTGCAAACCAATATAAAGGAATCTCTAAGTTGTTAATTGAGAATGTTCCCATTTTTTAAAAAGTTTGAATGAAACTTGAATAAATGTAATTTATATAGTTAGAAAAATCCAGTGAGTATCATGCATTTCTATATACTTTCCAGAAACCATTATGGTTCAGCTTTTGAGCCATGTTTGGAATCTCCCTTGGAGTTTATATATTTATTGATGCTCCATTATTTATTACAGTATTTATCAACAACTGTATGGCATGTCTTTCTTTTGAGTATTTTTTTTTTCTGTCTCTACAGCTGTTCCCTTGAGAATTAATTTGTTTTGGTTTTGCTGTGAATCGGTTCTTGTAGCTGGTTGCTTCAGATACTCAATGATCAACAGTAAAACTGGCTATTTCATAATAATGTCATGAAGCAATTCATGCATGTGCAAGTAATATGTAATAATAAAATATAGTTAATACTGTCTCTGTTGCTATGGAAAGTATCTGCTCCACAACACGATAAATATACAGCTTCTCTAAAAAGGAAGGAATCTTAAAAATAAGTGGTTCACTTGTAACTCCAAATATTACAGGCAGTCTTCATAGCATTTAAAAGTTTTGACTTTTAACTCTCCTGTAAGTGTTGGGGTTTCTTAGTGTGATGGGAAATACTATCTTTTCTTTTTCAGAATTCCCTCACATCTAATAATCAAGTGGTTTATTTATTGATATATGCACATTATTTTCCCCTACTTTTGCTACTAGTGAAATGTTTAAATGCAGGTAGTATTTTTCAAAATAATGGCATTGCTCTAAATATCTTCTCCAGCCTATATACCTTTATTTAAAATCAAATCACTGTTGTTTTGCTAATTTGTTTTCACTTCTTGAAATGGCATGGGTGGGTGTGTGCATGCAGGGTTAAAGGAAGACACATGCTTGACCTGAGTTATGTAAAAGTGACTGTACAGCAGAGGTGTAGCAAAAAATTCCCGTAGGTATGGTCGTTTTTATTGTCACTTATAGCTAAGCTGCTGCTGACCTCGTGGTACTGTGCTTGTGCCATATGATAATAAATTGGAGTTCTGTTCTCCATCTTTTCGAAGTCCCTTCTACCAGCCTTTTCAAAGGCTAGACTTGTCACTTTGTCGGTCTTGAGACAATACAGTGCGTTTTGGTTGAACTTTCCTCAGGTGCATTTGTAATTTTGAGGCCAAACACCTTTGAAGGAGGAGGCATGAGCAGCGTCACCTGATCTTTTGGTCGATCTCTGGTTGTTTGAGTGGCTTGTCCTTGGCTGGGATCCTCCAAAGCCCATGGAGCTTCTGAGCCCCATCCACAGGAAGACAGATACGGGCAGAAGAGCAGGATATAGAAGTATCAGCATAAGAGTGCAGTTTTGGTCTGAATTTGCTCTCAACATCATTGAGTGAAACTTATCTGCACTGCAAAGTGAAGATATGGTTTGCATTATAATTTCTTGAATTTTGTTTACCTGCAACCATCTTCTTTACCCCCATAAAATATACCTTCCTATTTATGAAACTGCAGATCAGTTTGGATTCAGTAAAGTGAGTTGAGCTGGCTACTCAGATTGCAAATTTGTCTTCCTTACAACTTGAAGTAGCACCATTTCTTTAGCTCTCTTTTCAACCTCCAGTATTTATTTGTAGTATTACTGTTAGAGGTTGTAAGGTGCAACCAGTATTCAGTGAGGGAAAAAGCTGGATGGGCCATCTCCCGAGGACTAATTATACCTTGGTTTTTTTTGATAAGCCTTTGTACTTAATGAAAGAGAAGTCTGAAATGGTTTTAATTCAAGTGTGAGAAAATATATTAGCTTTCTGGATAAGTCTTTATATTTTTAGAATAGAGCTTAAACCTGTTCCTTGTGCCCTTTGTTTTGTTAAGTAGGGCAAAAAGGTGAAAGGATGAAACTGGTGAAAGGATTAAATTATCTCAGGGAACTGTTTGTCTTAAGCACCTTGGACATAGCTCTGCCTGGTGGAAGGATCACAGTGCTTCCTAAACAAGTGAGGAAAGAGTAATATCTTTCCAGCATTGTAGCACTATAACTGTGATCTTATGAATTCACAAAGTAGTAGTCTAGTAGCTTGCAAAAGGAAAGTTGTTTCTAAACGTTGTTTGGAAGCTCTTTGCCTTTGTGCTGCATCATATTTATCTGCATGTATATGGATAAACGTAGTCTGTTTAGAAAGTATATGGCTTTTTGGGTTTCTGAATGAAATTTTTGAAGTACTATTTGAAGGGTTCATCTTAAGTGAAGCAATTGAGTGATTCAGGACATGACCTTGGAGCTGTCTTTGGCAGTTTGAGTGGAATTAGCTGTACTGTGAAACTATTACGGACTTGTTCGGCTTACGAGTGATGAGGTTGTGACCTGGCAGACCGTGGTGACCCGGGCTGGAGACTGTAGATGGAGCACATGGTGTCATGCATGCAGGCGAAGAGTCACACCTACGAGCTTGATTTTTGGTACCCCTTAAATCAAGACAGAGTATTTTGACTACTCATGAGAGCTGTGCTGAGCCAAAAGAATATAGTGAGCATTACAGGGCTTTGTGAGAAAGACAAGACAGTTCTTATGTAGATATTGGAAAAGTCTCTGAAGTTAGGTGAGTGGAAAACTGCAGGGAAGGGTAAATATTTGGAAATCATCGTGAGATAGGGCATTACAGATAAAACCTTTCAGTATCATGAATTAAACTGGTAGATCACAATTCTACTCAGGCAGTTTGGCTCTGCTGAAATACAGGATTCATGATGTTCGGAATTAATAACAGCTGATAACTTTCTTAATCCTTATGGCTGTTTTAGGCTGTTTTATTGAATAAGCTATTATCTTCTCATAGACAGCCTGTGATGTATATTTGAAAAAACCCCAAACAACAAACTGTGATATCGAGATCTGTGCTTCAGTGTCAAGCAGTGGCAAAACATATAGAGATGGATACACAGATCTTTCTTCATCTTCTTACAGCCACTTCTCTCCACTAGCCTCCCTGTCTAGGCTGCTTCATAACCTGACTCCATTTTTCAGCAATGTCCTTTTAAAAAACATTCCAAATTTTCTTGCTTCTCTGAAATTGTGTTGGATTATTAGAATACTTGTGTGGTGTAAAAAGTTATGCTTTCTATTGATTAATAACAGTTAAAGACCTGGTTTTTCTAGTTACATTTGTAAGTAATTTTTTTTTGAACCGTCAATTTCCATGGAAATTTGCTGCTTTCTATGAGTATGTTTATATAAAAAATCACATTTTTCACAGCTGATACTGTACTCACTTCCACTAGCTACTCATTTTCTCTAAGCATGCATTTAATTGATAATGTTGTGTAAAATTTTTTAGATCTGCAATGACATGCTATTTTTCCTGAGGCATGTCTTTTTGGTTAGACTTAGTACTGGAGCAAACTTTGTGAAAAAAAAAAGAGAATGATGATATTGAAAAAATAAATGGTAAGCATTAATTTGTACTTTTAAGTAGGGTTTTCCAAAATAGATTTTTTTCTTTCTTTTTCTTTTTGCAATTAGTATGAGCAATTAAATTTGTTCCACATTGGTCTCCCGAATATTTTTTTCCGTTTGGTTGCACATCTTATATGTTGCATTGTACTGGCTTGCTTTCTTCTGAACAGATAGTGGAATTCTCTGCTGTGAATCTTGTAAGACTTGTGTGATTTTGGTAGTTAGGTTTTACAGTTTTGCTAAAGCATTATTCTATTGGCATTTTTCTCATTTCTGTGCTATGTGCAGTTCAGTTCTTGGAGATTCTTACACAAATGATGTTGAAAAAGTAGCTCATTTAATCAGAGAACAAGAGTTTATAATGGAACCTTTCTTTCTTCCTAAATACTAAAATAATCATCAGAGAAGACCTTGTTTACTGCTTACTGAGTCATTGGGGCTTGTCATCTGTTTTGCTAGTAACTAAAAAAACCTAATTTTTCAGAGGCATGTTGTGGAGACGTTTTTTGGATTTGATGAAGAATCTGTTGATTCGGAAACGTCATCTGTAACTTCGTACAACACAGATAAAACAGACAGGACACCAGCAACACCAGAAGAAGATTTGGAAGATGTGAGTAGAAACTGATTCGTTCTTCTTTCTACTTCTTGAAGTATAAATACAAACTTTTATTCAGCTATTGTACCACATGAACTGTGAAAGATTTGTCAGAGAATTCCTTGGGATTTTTTCAACTCTGGTAACATATACACTTTGCAATAAAATTAATAAGATAATATTCTGCCTGACAATTTTGACAGATATTGGGCTGAGAAATACGATTGTTTTTCTCAAACTCTTTCTTACTAGTCAAAAGAAAATGGATAGGCACATTGCTTTGCCAAAAGTCAATACTTACTAGACAATAGTTTGCCTTTCAATCTTATAATTTATTGGACTGTTTTGATACAATCAGGATTTTCTTTCTTTGCTCACAATACTCAGAGAGGCCTTTGCAACTCATGAAGGCTTAAATGATCATAGGTAGTAAATACCCAGTGACATGTTTTGTCTCAGCTCTGTGATATACGGTGCTACTGGCCTACTTTGGAAGATTGCATGCGTGAGGACAAAGAACAAATTAGATGCTCTTTTTCATCTTTCTTTCTTGTTCACTAACTTCTGCCTAATACTCCTCAGTCAGAAGAAGCTTCCTTTTTTCCAAGGTTTAATATCTAATAACGTTTTAATCTCTTTTCCTTAGAACTTGAGTTCCTGGAGCAAAAATTAATTAAAGTGAAGGACATTTCCTTTCCTCAGCAGTATAGGAGAAACCTTATAAGTGTTAAAGTCAGTGGCTCAGAACTGAAAGAAAATAACGACTTTGAAAATACTTGATATTAAAAGAATAAATTTAAGAAAATACCTTACAGCTTTTGAAGTGTAACTTTTGTGTCAGTGTGCTTTACCCTGGCATTGTAGGGAAAAAGTATAGGGAAGGAAGGATGGACTGCATGAGAAATAGAATGAACACCTCCTGAAGCCCCTGTGGCTCTGCAATTGGTGAAGACAGTGTTGCACAAAACTGTTTCCTCTCATCTTTCCCCAGACAGTTTTCCCATTTCTATAAATTGCTGCCTGATATGGTAACTTACACTGTCCTTAAATTGTGTGTTACTCGTCATCCTTCCTTCCTTTCTTTTCCACTTGTTTTAGGATTTTATACCTTTATTAAACTTTGAGATTTAGTATGAGTTTTGTTGCTTGTTTTGTTTGTGTCTGTCTCCTATACAAACCCATTATTATATACATTTATACAAATATATATATTTATTGTATATATTTATACAAACCCACTTTTTTCCCCCCTCTTCATTAAGAGCACGCCTAAAGAAGAAGCTGAACTCAGGTTTTGCCAGCTAACAAGAGAGTATCAAGCTTTGCAAAGAGCGTATGCACTGCTCCAAGAACAAGTTGGTGGAACCCTGGATGCAGAGAGAGAAGCAAGGGTAATTTTTTAACTGAAATTCCTTTAACTCTGAAATAATAGAAAAAGCTGAAACAGTTTTTAATAGCAGGAGGTATCTTTGCAGGTCAGTGAAATGCAAAGCTGAATGTTTTTGAGGATTAGAGGATATCGTAAGTAAGGCAATAATTTAGATTCATCTGGTCCAATCAGAACAAAGATGTCATTATGCTTTATTTTAGCATGTATAATATATTAAAGGTTTTGGTAGTAAGACAGTGCTGTTGAGAGTGATAACCCATTTGAACCTGCAATTTGGATAGTGACAGGATGGATTTTAAATGAATCACAGGATAGGTTGTTACAAGTACTTAGGTACTTTCATCATATGAGTATATTAAAGATCTGACCCAAATCTGAATCAAAAATCTGACCCAAATCTTGCTTCTGGCTTACTGAAAAGAGGTTTTGCACAACAGGAAGTGGGGTCTCCTGATGGACACCAAGTTGAACATGAGCTGGCAATTAAAAAACCCTTCAACTTCTTCCCTCTACAACTTCCCCAAACCCCCAAAAAAGGAGAAACATATGGCATACTGTGAATTATTACATGTTACTGCCTTGCTACATGTGGCCTTCACTGTACTGCGCCACTGCAGTGTGTTGCTAATAATGCAGAAAGACAATGATTTTGATGTATTTTAAAATTACTGGTGGGAAAGGACTCAACCAACCTACACTTCTTTTTTTTTTTTCCTGTGAAATACAGTTCTTATAATAGTAGAATTACTGCTTTATGGCTTTATTTGTTAGCGTTCTCAGCATCTTACAAAAGCCTAGTCAGTTTTGACACTCTCTTTTTAAGTAGGACACTTAGCCAAGGAAAGCAATAAAGACTTTGAAAATCACTTCTCAAGATAGAATTAGGGTGAGGGGCATAATTCCATTCACTATTAAAATGAGATTTCAGGGGCAGTCATCTATTTGCCAGTTATGAGAGGCCACTGTATATTTTCTTTGCCTTCATGAGCTTTTTTAAATTTTATTTTGCAGGCATTTACAGACTGTACTTTTTTGTTGACTTGGAAATTGTTGCTATTTCTTTTTAATGGCATTTTGGTTTTTTTGTCACATCCCTGCAAATCCATCTCTTGAGTGAGTCAGAAAGTAGCTTTTTGCATGGTTTATTTTGGTGGGATGAACATTTCCCATTACTTTTAGATGAGGCTTAAGGTAAACAAGGGCCCAAAGATGCAGAAGAAAATCCCTGTAGGAATATTTAAATTACTTGGGTGAAAAAGTACCTGAAGTAGGGTGGAAAAAATACTTGGAGTACCTAAAGGAGCCTCAGTGGCTGAGGGTCTCCAGAAACATGCTTTATTTTATATCCTTTTTTTGTTTAGTACCTTGTAGGATCCAGTCCCTTTTAGGGCATCACTGAGCCTAGGGGGTAATACCTACTGTAATGTAGGGGTGAGTGTAATAATTGTGTAAATGAGGAAAACTGACCAGCGTGTGCTCTTTATGGGATGTGTAAATTATCTTGGGTCAATATATTTTATTTACCTAAAGGCCTTTTTCAGTGCTTAATGCAAGTCTCTTTCTCCCTTGTCTCTTTTTTCCCAATTGCCTTAAATTACTAAAGCATATGAATAGCTTCTTAGAGCTCTTTCAGTTTCTAAATTTTTTTTTTCCCCACTGGTAAGAACTTTGTCACTGAGTATGTGATTTTAACAACTTTTTAGTCTGGGAAGGAAAAATTGTGTTAAACTGACAGTTTCAAATATTTTGTAACATAAACACAAAAACAACTCTTTTAATGAAAAATGTTTAAAGCTGACTAGACAGCCCATAAAATAGTAGAAAATATCTTCACTTTTGATTTCTTCCCCCCGCCCCCCCCACC
>VZTE01005128.1:511088-543678 GCA_013397775.1 Eulacestoma nigropectus | reverse complement strand
CCCCCCCCTTCTCCAGACTCGCGAACAACTGCAAGCTGATCTTCTCAGGTGTCAGGCAAAAATTGAGGACCTGGAGAAAGCTCTAATCGAGAAAGGACAGGTAAAAGGCTCTCTTAATGTCCTCTTCCACATCATTTTCTCCGCTGCATGCAGTGGTGCCCTTGCCATCTTTGTTGCTTACTGGTGTGTTGGTGTGAATGATGCACCTTAATTGCTACTGCAGCAATAGATTGCTTAAATAAAGAAAAGGATTTTGCAGTCTAAGAAAATGTCATTACAGACTCATTTTCTAACACATAATACACTAAAGCAAAGTATCAAAATAACCACGTGTGCATGCACATTCTGTTCCCATTGTCATTTGTGCTCCTCTTCTCCATTTTGTTAGTATTTGTTATAAATTCTAATAAAATAAATATTTTATATTTGTACTGGGGAATAGTTTTGGTGTGCACCAAAGAAAAATTTAAAAAAACCTTAGCTTCAGACACACTAGAGAGATGACCACTGAGCCTGTCAGGTTACTGGAAGCCACTTGTGGTGTTACTCTCCTGGGTTTAAAGTCTCAGAGGACCCAATTGCTTTCAGATTCCCAAACCATCACACAAAGTAAAATCAGGCCTTATGCTTCAGTATATATTAGATATGTAAATACTCACCAAAGATGTGTCTACTGATGCATATTTAATATTGTCTAGGGCCCTCTGAAAGTCCGATTAAGAGTTATGAGCATGCATTTGCAAGTTGTTCACTTGTGTAACTGCTAGAACACACAGTAGAAATTGGGAAGATGTTATTTTATGCTTTATTGTTTGAAATAAGAATTGAAGATTACAGGTAGCTTATAGTAATAAATAAGATAGAACTAGCTATAGATATACATTTCAAAGACTGATGATCCTGTAGCAGTGAACAAAACCAACCTACATATAATGCCAAATGAATGATAATGCTATTTTTATGGTTTATTCTTTATAAGAAAAAAAATCTGTAAGATTCTGTATAAATGCAAAGGTTTGGAGACCATATTCAAATTAAGGACAAAAATAATTTATGCTAGCTTCCACACAGATTTCAATCTGCTTAGTGAATTCCATATAAATACAATACTACTAAAAATTGAGAATATGTTATCAGTCTAAAAACGATGGCCCACTGAACTTCTGGAAAAACAAATGAAACCAAAGACCTCTCAAGCATCTACTGCTGCTATTTTGGTGTGTTGATGACAAAGATGTTGTGGGCAAATTGCTGTGTAGTTGAAAAATTAACAAAATAGTTGACTGTTACAGTGTATAATGTAAGTACTGTTTATGTAAATAAGATAAATGAATTTGGATAACCATGTAAGAAATTACTTCTGTGATTTTTCTTCAAGAGTGTTATGTCAAAAAGGTGTATCTGGAAATTAGAATTTAATTAGTTAGCACTTTGAGATTCAGAACCACATTTTCAACTTTGTCTCTTAGTAATCCTGAGAAGGTGAACAGGGATGTGACAAGGAGCACTGTGATGTTGTTTCTAGTGGGCTGGTTTGTACACTGAGCATTAGCTCTCCACAGAGGATATCACAATGTCTTCCTGGGAGCTCTAGCACCTGCTTGGTTCTCCTGACCTGTTAGTATTTGCATTCAACAAAATAAATGGTTGTGATGATAAACTGAATTCTTTGTCCACTATGTGATTTTTTAAAAAATTATTTTATTGTTACTTTGTCATTTACATGGTCATGGTAGTGATGATGATTTAATAATAATTGTGAAATGTTGATTCTGGGAGCCAGCCCCTAAAGTGTGTTTGTTAAAGAAATAATGAATCAAAAGATCCAAGTGTATTATTCCAGAAAATTTTAGTCTTTGCAGATTTAGGAAACAGAAGCAGTAAAGACCTTTACAATTTTCCTGAAGTCAAATTCAGAGCATGAGATTAGAAGCTTATTGTTAAAAAATTAGGTGAAGCTTGGTTTATACCACTTTATGTGTAGTTTCAAAGTAACTGTCAATGGCTTTTGTTAATCTCTCTTCTGGCTGGACCTGTCAGTATTCCCCCAGAAGTAACACAAAACTAATAATCCATTTCTGCAAGATACATTGAGGTGCATGCATAAGAAACTTTATGTTAAGTGAAGAAATTCTTAAAAAATATTAATAATGGTAAACAATAAATCTAAAAGTATTGGAGTATGTAACATGCCAGATGGATGAATCCAATGTGTCTCAGTGATCTGGTGTGTAGATACAATTCTGCTGGAGTTCAGGTTTTCTCAGAAAGTGTAGTTGAACTCCGTCAAGAAAGACACAGAAATTTATTATCAATAGACCAGATTGATCTTTTTTTTCTGCTTGTGTGAACTGGAGTACTTGAAGCTGCAGCTCTGACATACATAGCTGTTGAACCTTACCACATGGGTGTGTTTACCATATCCATGCATTGGGATATCCACCCTAAGTCTGTGTGTGCAACTCTTTGTTCATTGCTTGACCTTAGTAAAACACTAGTTAGATACTAAATGAGATACCAGATTTTATTTTCAACATTCCTTTCACTTGCCTCAAAAATTCTTGACGAGTGTAAATGCCTTGTCAGTAGTCATTTTAGTATGTTATGCTTATAACATCACAACCATGAAGAGCTTGTTTATTACATGAAATTGCGTTTTTGTGTATGAGTGAAAAAAAGAGAAAGAACAGTAGAACATGAAATTGTAGTGGACAGTATGTAGAAAAAGCAACCTTTTTTTAAAAAATCTAATTGGAGTGAATGTAGTATCATAATAGTTTAGATTGACATTTCAAGGATATTTGGTGGGCTGGGATATCCAGATTTCGTTGATTCCTTGTGCACCATCAATGTGCAAACACCATTCTGAAAAAGTATGCATCATCCTTAATACTATAGTGAAGGCATTTAGATTTTAAATAAATCATCCCTTGAATCTAGCAGATAATTTGGTCTAGAGTTAATATAGGATATTAAGTGTTGGATATTGTATTATTAAACATTTTAGAGCAGCGTGAGCAAGGTTATGTAAATAGTTTTCTCTACAGGAAAAACAAGAGCATATTTGGCTGTTGTAATCCATTAAATCTAAGTGTCCAGCTGTGGCTGGCCATGAGTTTTTGTAGCTTGGTTCTTTAAAGGGATATTTGATGAGGCCTTTTGAAGCCATGGGAAAACCTTAAAGGAAAGAAGTGTTTTTGAACAAGTGGTTAATTAGAAATACAGTTTCCAAATGGAGTATAGAATCTCTTACATCACTTCCCTTCCTCCACAGCTTTGAATTTCTTGTCACAAACACTGTATATTAGCCAGATTCTCAGATTTTTAGCAGAGGGTAATTAACTTTATATTGCTGAAGATTATATTTGGTCATTTGGGGTAATTAAAGGGGTTTTTTCCCTTTCTCTCTTTGGATTTGCATTGTACCACTTAAAATGGGATGATTTTGCAAGAAAGTTCCCAAACCTTTGTAATGGAAAGCAATAGTTTTGAGTTCAGCGGAGTAAATAATTTTTTTTTTTAAATGGTATAAAGTATGTAATTGTGGTGACCCACAATTGCTACATGTAAAGATTTTAAAGTACATGCTAGCTGGAACATACTAGGAAACAAAAGACTGCTACAGGAAATGAAAGAACTTTTATTTTCACTGCAGTATAAAATGCTGTACATCTTTAAATATTTATGATAGCTTTGTTTTTCAGTGTGTGACCACTTTATACTTGAATGTAAAAACGTCTGAAATTGTCTAATTAGTGTGGTCATTCATTTGTCTTGTTTAACAAAACATATGTATTTTTAATCCTCTTCTTCCTCACAGGATTCAAAATGGGTAGAAGAAAAGCAGCTGTTAATTAGAACAAATCAGGAGTTGCTAGAGAAGGTATGTGGGAATATTTTCACCACTGTTGCCCTTTATCATAAAAGAAATTGAATCCACTAAGTACTATAAAATCAGCATGAAATTGCTTTATTTCTCACCAGGAACAGAAATTCAAATAAAACTCTCTGGTTAAAGTACCAATATGCCTTTATATTCTTCAGGAATCGAAGCTGCTCTTTATTGTGGAGCTACGTGTATAGCCACCAGTAGATCCCAAGCTGGCTGATGTTTCTGGTGTCCACGAAAATACACAGTTACACAAAGATTATTATTATCCTGACCACTAACAAAATTGCCTGCTCCCTTCAACCTTTTTATAGTTTTTCTACATGTTAAGTAATACTGGTTGATTTAATGCTTATTACATTAACTCTCTGAGATACTCAGAACTGAGTGTCTGCCTTGTTCTTCATTCATAGTGGTGGGAAAGTTGGCTTTCACTCAGGAAGTCAAAGAACTATTTTTGTTAATTAGTAGCTTAATATTAATATAATAGGAATAAGATAACCAAATAAAAAATCATGACTAAAAGTAGCTACAGCCAGGTTTAATTTATTTGGACACTTACATGGGCGTTATAAATGTTAAAGTATATTATGCTAGATGTTATACTTCTATTTAGTTTCATACAAAGAAAAAGATTTCCCAGTTAAACTAGACAGTAAACCAGAGCTATTAGTTGGCATAATTAGTAGCCAGTATTGAATTTCTATTTTGTCATTTTTAGTGCCCCAAGGCAAAATTCTGGCAAATTAAAAAGTAGTCATTAAAACCATTCCATTGTTGTCTTTCATATACTGTAAAAATTAGATGTCTAATTAGGCAAAGACAATGAGAACAGTCTACCCAAATGTTAATGTAATTCACTTTAATTTGCTGGATTTTAAAATAAAACTTCTACTGCTTAACTTACTTAGATACAATATTCATATCACTTTTATGCTACTTCCAGATTATTAGTTTAAGAGAACATTGACCATTTTCTGCTGGCAGTTCTCAGAAATACTTTCTGATGGGATGTTCCTTTTTTATCTTTAATCTATCAATGTGTAATGAAAAATGGAAATAATTAACAGTTTTGTCTAAACCCCTGGATTGTAACTCTGTGCAGTATCTTTTCTAGTGCTTACAGGCTGTTACCATGTCATTTTTGTCTCACAGATTTACAGAATGGAACAGGAAGAGCACCAGCTGAAGAATGAGATGCAAGATGCAAAAGACCAGAATGAGCTGTTAGAATTCAGAGTGCTAGAGCTTGAAGTAAGAGATTCTCTCTGTTGCAAACTCTCAAATGGAGCAGAAATTATGTTTGAACCCAAGCTGAAATTCCTGTAAAGATTACTGATGTCTGGTGCATGTTTAAGGGAAGTCACTTAGGTATCTGTTTTTTAAATGTTGTATCTTGGGATAATGAAATTGATGCCACTGCCTTAATACGTTTTGGAGAGAATGCTCACTAATGTTTATAAAGATGTAATATAGCTAATATATATTGCATATAGTTTGGTTTTCATCTAATAAAATATTTTGTTTTGCAATATTTTGCCTTTTTTATTTGTTTCATTTCCATAACTGCTCCTTTCCTGCATGTAAAATCACTTAGTATGTATACTACAGCCTTGGCTGGCATTGATTAAATTAACACACCTTCTCACATCATGCATGCCGTGATCTGACTAAAGATCTGACACATCCTTCACATCAATGCATAATTGTTATAAATTACATTGATTTAAGAGTGACAATATTCATATGGAGTAAATTTATCTTAAAAAGAACACATTTTGATAGCAGCTTCCAAAGAATTCCTCTTACCTTAAATCCATTTTCTCATGGTTTAAAGTGGTCATGGACTGAAAATTTTTGGCATCAGTCAATGAAAAATGAAGAAAAACCCAAACCTCTGGCAATGTCAAAGAAAAGTGCAAATAGCACAAATACAACTTCTGTATGTGAAACTAATATGTTGCCTATAGCAAAAATATTCTATATTTTGCATAAATGAAATAAGCAAAATTATTTGTTATTAACACTTTGAACATGTAGCCTGTGATTACCATAGGAAGCAATGGTTCTCATCCCCTCACAAACTGGTTCATGTCAAATTTAGTAACACTGAAGTAGCTGTGTGTGATGCACAGTTGTCACATGGTCATATTGCCTGATGACACATTGTTCAGTTTCAAAGATCACCAGCATTCTTAACACTGCTTAGAATAAACTCTCCAAGAAACCTTTGTCATTGTCACTCCTCCATTTTTATCACCCAGCACGTTTCACCAAAAATCTTGGCATGTGTAATGTCTCTGATAAAGATGAAAATGTCATGTCTTCCTGTTATGTGGATGTTCTTTTTGTCTAGCATTTCTTAATCTTTTCTCCATCCTTTATCAACCATATGTTTTGATGTTGTAGCCCATTATATTAAAAATTATCAATTTAGGTTAATAGAATTTCAGTAGATGTTCAGAAAAATAAATATGCTTTCTAATACATATCTTTATATTTTATTAAAGGACTGCGAAGTAAAATACAGAACAATTTAGCATTTGAGTTGGCAGTTGCACTAGAACCTGCTTCCTAAAGTGTGGGTGTTCTTAGAAGTAAAACTATCCAAAAAAGATGTCTTAGGATACGGACAAATATTCTTCAATACATCCTTCATGAATGTATTTTTCACATGGAAGAATCACATCAAAAAGAGCTCAGTATGTCATGTCAAGTTTTGTCATGTGCCAAAGCTTTAAAAACTTCTTTCATGGAATTACAATGGAAGTATTTTTGTGTGACTGCAAGAAAAGACTTTTTCCTTAGTAGACAAGCATGTAGACAGAAATGTGACTGACAATGCAATGCTTTAGGAATACCATCAGTTATTCTGATAATCAGGACAGTATTTTTTAGAGCAGTTAAATTATTTCAGATGAAAATTAGATAAGGTATAAAACACAATCATTTGTTTATCAGTTAAAGCAAGCAAGTTTAGGTGAGTTGAATGCAATAGCAACTGATGAATTTGTAACTATATCTAAAATCATAAGTGAAGTTTGATAAGAATTAAGCTTCTGATTTTGGTTTATAACAGCTAAGTCATTTAAGCCCATTTCAGAATTAGACTGTTGATGTAAATATTATTTAAAATAAAACCTCTGAGGGGGAAAAATGCATAGACTACGGAGGTTTTTCTCTCTACATTGTAGTTTCAAATTAGGTTTAACCTAGTTAATGAACAAGATTTGCCATGGTTTGTAACTTTCTTAAGTGAATGGATGCAGCCTTCCAGCCAGATCCATTAAAGCACCTCATTTGAGGTTTAGAAAATTGAGTAGTATGGATGGTCATAGGAACTAAAATATTTGTAGTACTGCTCTCTCTCAGAAAATGAAGCTCATGTTGCCAAAGCATCCCCTTGTAGTATGGAGATGAAATCTGGTGTTTCTTGCTCATGTTATCATGGCCAGAGAGAATTCAGAGTAAGACCCTGTGTCTTGGTTGCCCAGAGCCTTCAGTCCAGTCATTTTTCACATTAATATTTAATTTAGGTAAAGTTGCTTGTTTATTATTTTATGTTATTTCTGCCTTCTGAAGAAATAATGGGTTGGTATTTTGAAGAAATGCATGGAAGTCATGTACATGGACTAGTTAAGTTTTAGATATACTCTAGCTTTAGACAAATGGGAATTAATAATTTTTAGTTTTGGCACAACGAACATCATAGCTATAGAATAGTGCTGCCTTTCAACATGTTCTGACATCTTGGGTTGTGTAGTAAATATGAATGGGGATTTTAACTGCTCTAATAGGAAGATAGACTGTAGAATAAACAGGGAGCAGGCACACAGGTTTAATTATAGTGAGAAAATCTTCAATAATGCTATTTCATGATGGAGTTTAAACTTTTTTTCCTGCAGATTCTTCTCTCTAAATTGTTTTATTGTTCCATGAAAGAAAATAGTAGTTAAATAAGGTTATAATCAACACAAAACCTTCAGAATGGCTCCAGTGAATTAGGGCCACTGTTGCAAGGGTTCTGCAGCTGGGAAGCGTCAGGTAACTTTGCAGAAGCTGTGTGCATAGAATCACTTGGCAGCTAACGCTATTTTTGTATTTAGCCAAAATTCTTCAATTATGGTAAAAGTAAGAGGAAATACCATAGATTTGGAATGGGAACAGGAATCTGCCCTTTTAATGTACAAGTATGTTTTGTAAAGGTAGGGAATAAATGTCAATGTATAATCACAAATGTTTTTAAACAAATCTTTCCTCAGGAGAGAGAACGAAGGTCGCCAGCCTTTAATCTTCATATAACCACCTTCCCTGAAAACAATGGAAGTGCTCTTCAACTGTTCTGCCATCAGGAAGGAATAAAGGTATATGCAGAACACTAGAAACAGTGGGATGGCCAGGAACCTTTTTTGAATGACCAATCTAATATCCAGACAAATGGTTTGACACTTGCAGGAAGAAAATGGGAAAAAATAAATTTAGTAAGAAAAGATATTTTTAACTGGGGTAACAGTTTCGTAAGACTATGTTCTGATCATCTGTCAGGAGTTCCTCAGTGAAACTGAAGGCTGGTCAATCAAGATAATTTACATTTGGTCTAGGGAAGAATGTGGATGTTGATGTGATTCATTGTCAGGCTTGCTACAGTACATGGTTCGTGATATTAAATGTCTTCATCTAAGTTCAGAAATATGACATTCAGTTCTTACTTTACACCCAATTTAGTGAAGCCTTTTGTTTGTTGAATGAATATGCTTAAGTTATTTGCCAAGGCAAGGTTCTTGAAGCATAAGGTGCCTGATCCAAAACTCATTCTTTTAGAATAAGAACAAGATAAACATCAGGATCTCCCTTCATTAGCTTCTGATATAAGGAAGCAAGAGTTACTCTTTTCATTCCTGTTCCCCCACAAACAGGCTATTTGGCAACTTAATTTTCATGCTGGTTCAATTAAGATTGAATTCACACTTGTGTTGTCAGTAATGTTGCACAACAGGCCAGGGTAACTTTTCTACAAGTAACTAAAGCATAATCTCAGTGCCACTCACTAGTGATTTATGGTCATATTTTTAGTTGTGCTTACAAGTCCTCTTATAGGAGGCTTGTTGCTATTCAGTGCTTTAATGAGCAAAGTATGATCTCTAGAGGAAATAAACTGAAATTGTTGGCTGCATATTTTTAGGAAGCTGACTAGTCTGAAAGAAAAAAGAGAGAGAGAGACCTAGAGATTTGGTTGGATACTCATCTCCCAAACCACACCAAGAGTCATCTGTTAGCATATAACCTACAAATAGAGCCAGACCTGCTTTTAGCTTATCTGTTATTCCAACCTGCATGTTGGCTGTAGCAGGTACAGTGTACCAGAATCCATAATTCCTATTTTCTTCTGTTGTCATCTGTGATATGCTTTAACAGGTAGGTTCTTTTCAATCTGCCTTTCAGTTAATTTACCTGGAAGGTGGGGCAGTCACCTAATACGGGCAGACTGAAATAGTTGACCTTTTATCTGTTTTCAGTGTTTTTCAAAATTATTAGCCATCAGTAGCAATGTAGATTCCTGCATGATGCAAAATCTGATTTGGTTTCTGATTCTTGCTTTATGCATCATAAGGAAATAAATTAATTAGAATGATTATTTCTGGCTCAATAGATGCAAAAACTTGCATGTCTTTCTTAGTAAATTCCATTCTTCACTAGTATTACTGGTGAAGGTAAAGAAATTTCTGTTTAGCATTGTCAGTGCTGATCATAATCAATAGTTTTGTTTTTAACATCGATCCAAACACAAGTGTGTTATGATCTGCACCATTCTAGAGTTAGTGATATGCACAATTTAATAGTTCATGTAGCATTTGGGAACACCCTTGAAGTTTATGGGAAAGGAGGGAGAGGACTTGTAAGGGTAGAACAACTTGAACACAGCATATGGCCCTGTGACATGTTGGCCTTTTCTAAGTGCTGAATATGAGTAGAAGTTGAGGGTGGGAGCATTTAACAAGGCTCTTTTGCTTTATGTACGTGTATTAAAGCATTTTGGACTAACATGAACTGGTCTATTCCCATGCTCTCAAGGCTTCCTGCCTTCAAACAGCATGGCTGCATACAAGCTGTCAGTGGAAATGATCCCTGGTCCGTGTTAACTTGCAGATCAAACTTGGGATAGCTCAGGAGAATGTGATTACCTCTGGTTAAACAGTTCCATGACCCTTTCCAATAATTTCTTAAACTTAATAGAGTTCTGGGGCCTATGAATGGACCCTGGCACAGCGTTAGATAGAGACATCATGTGAATTTTATCAGGAAAAAGTTCTTCACCCAGAGGGTAATTGGGCACTGGAACAGGCTCCCCAGGGCAGTGGTCACAGCACCGAGTCTGACAGAGTTCAGTAAGTGTTGGGACACTGCTCTCAGGCATATGGTATGACTCCTGGGGTTGGTGCTGTACAGGGCCAGGAGCTGGACTCAGTGATCCTGATGCATCCCTTCCAACTCAGCATATTATATGATTCTGTGATTCCATGAATTTATTCCTCTCTCTTTTGCATCAGAGGAGTGGTTTTCTGTATTTCAGTGGCTGAGCCTTAACAAGGATGGGTTGTTCATCTGAGAGCTGAGTGGCAGCAAAATGTGGCTTTCTAATCAGAAAGATAATTATGAGCTGATAATATTTGGAGGAGCATGTTCAGCCCACTGTGCACATTCCCTTCTGCCACTGTAAAGCTGATTTGAAACTCCATGCTTTTGTTTAACAAAGAAAATAGAAAGCAAACCACCCAGAAACCTTCTTAGCAATTATTTGTTCATGCTCTCTCCTTTTAACTTCAGTAGCTTGATGTGGTTGATGCTCCACTCCAAACAAACAACAAAAGCATTTTCTTAAGCCCTTTATCTTTGCGTCTTTTAAGCCTGTTTATCAGTTTTGGTCTTTCCTCCACACACAGTAGCCGGATGATATGTGAGTGATACAGAAACATCCTGCCCTGATGCACAGACATCCAGGTTGCTTGTTATAATTGAGAGTGATTTTTGGTTTTGTCTTTGAAAGTATCACTAACCCTTTCGTAATTGTGATGCAAAACTAATGTTTCACTTATTTACATTTGAAGTCGTTTTCGATGCAGAAGTGAATAAAGGGTGCATAAAATGTAGCATATAAAAACTGTTTCTCACCTACTTCATAAAAAGTAAGTGTTGAACGTCTTTTTCAGGACGTGAATATATCTGAACTCATGAAGAAGCTAGATATTCTTGGAGATAATGGGGTAACAATTTTTTACTTTTAAATGTACCTCCAGTTTCATGGTTAATTTAAAGCTTTTTTTCCCTACAGCAGATACTGACATGCAAGACAATGCACAGGATGATTTTTATATGCCTGTATTTATATGAAAAAGATGAATGGTTAGGAACTGCTTTTGCAATATGAAATTTTTTAGTTAAACTGATGGTTGTGCAAGGTGTATTTTTTTAAGGTAGGGGTTTGGTCTTGGCTGAATGACATAGAAAAAAGGCACTGTAATAGGCAAAGTGAAAAGATTCCAAACAGAAGTCAAAGCCAGACCAACTTGCTTGTGAATTATCCCTCCTGAGTAGTAACAGTAGCACCTTCTGCTGTGAAGGCTGTCACTGCCAGGAGTGGATTTTCTGGGAGAAAGGCAAGGATAACTGTCTCCCCTTTTTCCTCTTTATTGCTAAACAAAGTGTAAAATCTTGGTCACACATCTGGGGCACAAACATCCGGGGAGCTGGGTCCAGGTTATAGATAGATTTAACAGATTGAGGTCTTTATAATACTAGTTTTAAGTTCTATATTTGCATGTTATGTTGCAAGTCCTGTGCAGGTTTCTATGATACTTACTCTTTGCATTGTTTTCTTTAACTGGAAGTCTGAAGTGCATGAAGGGGAGATTCACTTGCTGCATGGCTTAGTCCAGTGAACTGGCAAATATAGGAAAAAATTGCAAAATCCCTGACTGAAACCACTTAATTTTCATTGAATGATCTGTTTCATTGAATGATCTGTTGAAAGTGTTGTGGGGCTGGTATGCTGAAATAGAGTGGAACTAAGCACCCTTGGTTTAAGTTTCAGTCATGGGATCCTTTTTGGTCATGTCTATAATCTTAAATGTTATAACTGATTTATTTTTTAAAAATACAGTTAAAATTTACTGATTGTGTTAAAGGATGAATTTTTAATCTAATTTAAAATGCATCTTTTTATATTTTAGAATTTGAGAAATGAAGAGCAGGTTGCAATAATCCAAGCTGGGACTGTGCTTTCTCTTTGTGAAAAGGTAGAATCCAATAAATATTTTTCTCTGCTAAAAACTGACCATGTCTTCTAAGATACCTCATAACTTTGCCAGGGAAGCATGGCTTTTCTGTTCAGGTCATCTGGATTGGAGCATGTATTTGTCCTCACATGAATGTTGGAATTGTGATGTCTTGAGGTAAAGCCAAACTTAAGAAAGAAATGCAGTTTAAAAATAAAAACATGTTTTGGAGATATTCCCTTGCCATAAAGTACTAAAAATCAACTTAACACAAGAGACTTCATTCCCAGAAATGCTGGTGTCCTCAGTGCTCTGGGAACAGATGTAAGGTGCCCATGGTCCCTTTTGGGCTCGTTTCTGTGGATGACTGAAAAAGCTCAGAGCAGTCAGTGGTCCTTTCCTCTGTAAATTAGTGGACATAGAGAAAAAGTAGTTTGCACAAGATAAATAATCAATCAGGTCACTCATTTCTGTATGGCTAGTTCTTTACTGCCAGAGAATATAATCTGTATATGAATAGGGGTGACATTTAGACTTAAGAAAGACTTGTGTATTTCTCTGAAGAAGCTCTGTGCATCCTTTTCATATGTTTCTATTAAATCTTTCCTGATGTATTGTTGAAATTCAGAATCAGAGATTTTAAATTAAAATGTGAGCAATTTTAATAATTGCTTTAATTGATATAATTTTGATAATCTACTTATCTAAATACCTTAAAGTAAATAATCTACATTAGGTAATTTAATAATCATTAATTAAAGTGAGTAATTGCTATAGGCAAAATAAAAATGGGGAAAAGAGCTAAAATCCCTATGATTTTCGCTGTGTTGTGGCATTAAAAGAGAAGGTGATGATTTTAGCACTTTACATCCTAAAAATGAAAGTGGAAGAACCCTGCTATAAAAGGCTAAGATATAGACTCCTAAAAATACATGGTTGTGTCTCCTGTGCACCTTGGTTCAGAAAGGCGTAGAAAGATCAGAATCAGCATTTAGTTTTGCATATCATTTGCATACCTTAAAAAAAATTAGACCTCTAAGTTTTGCAGATAGCCCTTCACTTGACTGAAGGTAGCTGTGAGTGATGCTCAGGATTTCCCATTTCCATTGATTTCAAAGGTTCAGAATGCTCACGGTCTTGCTGAATATCAGTGGTGAGGCTTTCCTTAGGAATATCTTCAGCTTGTCACCTTCAAAATGAAGAAAACAAAGATGGTGAAAATAGAATCTCAGGGTAATATGGTGTTCCTGTCAATTTTTTTCTGTAGAAAGCTAACCTGCTAAACAGAGAGAACAAATTTTTGTTTTTATTCATCGGTCTCTTAAGGTGGAAGGTTCAAAATGATGAAGTAATGAATTCACATTTTGTTTATTTGTGAACTTATGTTTGAAATTTCCTATTTAAATCTTTGGGGAAAAAGCTAGTATGTCATTAATTTCTTCGAGTCTGAGCCCTAATGAATTCATCAAAACGCTAAAGAGTTGATGTGCAATGGTTACCAAAAGATTTAAAGCAGGTATGAGTAATCCAGTGTTAGTAAACAAGGCATTTGAGGAAAGTGATAATTATCAGTGGCAAAGATGTGGTTGGTTTGAATGGGAGCTGGTGCTGCAAAAAGAAGCATTATTCTAAAATCTGCTCTCTGTAAGCTAGTCATGAGTCCTTGTTGTAGACCAGTAGGAAAATGAAATGAAACAATTCAGAACTGACCATTCCCATCCATTCCAGTAAACTTAAATTGAAACATTAATATAATCCTGGTGATGGTTAGTAATTAAGCAAGAACCATGTATCCATGCATTTAGCTATTAGGATGTGTAATTTTTACCTTTGGAATGCAATGGCTGTTCTTCATTCTGATTGTTTTGAATGTCACTATAATGGTAGGGGATTCATTGTAGCAACAAGAGCTTTCTTCCACCTGTCTGTCTGTTTTATTTTTCTCCTCTACATTACCAATGTTTTACAAGTGAGTCTCTTCCCACAAAGAGTGCGGCAAACCACACAAAATTAAGTGTTGAGGTTTCCATCTTGTCTTTTGTTTAAATTGCCCTCTGGAAAAATGCAGGACTGGAGGCCTGAAGTCAGATGATGGTTTCACAAATTGGGCCAACAAGCATCTGAGTAAGAAACAATCAGGTTGGTTTTGCATTCTTGACCCAAGTCTATGTTGTTTCTTGAATGTTATAGGGAAAAATCCCCATTTAATTTACTGTAGGAAAGCAACCTACACTTGTTAGTCTTTAGTGTGTCTCTGCAGTCCTCCATTCTGCCTGTGCTCTCACAACCTCTTTATTCATGTGTGTCTTCAGAATGAATAGATAGCGTGGGGAGGAGCATATGCCTGGAAGTGTTGGCAACAAACTTGCAAAATGTTTGGTAGAAGCTTTTTCAAAAGGTCTGTTAATTTTCTGGTTTTTCCTCTTCACACTGCTGTAGTGGTTGAAACAGATAGAGGGGACAGAAGCTGCACTGACACAGAAGATGTTAGACCTGGAGAATGAAAAGGTAAGTAAAAATAGCTAAAACTATAGTTCATTTAGCTAAAACTCATGTCAAGGGAATGTGTATTTATTTCATCCCAGGCTGGTTTGCTGCCTTTCTCTGCTTAACAGAGATGGCTTCATGGTAAAATCAACAAGTGGTTTCTAGAATAATCTATTGCTTGTATTCTTTGGGGCGAGACAGAACTTTCAAATCTATATAGAACAAAAATAGCAAAATATATACAAATTAGGGCACAAAGGCATAACTACAGAGCACATTAACCAAACAGTGGGATATTGTCTTTGTGCATTCTTTGTGTTTTAATTTTTTGGGCAGCAGCATCATCTTTTTAATCTTGGGGCCACGCTAGTAGAATTGGCAAGGGTATTTCTTTGCTCTCTGGTACTCAGCTTCTGGACAAGCTGTCAAGACCTCTTACTCCAGATGACCTTTCTTGCCCCATGGTCTTCATGCCTAAAGACAGAATGTTTTCTCAAAAAGCAGTTCTGTCTTGAAGAAAAAACTGACCTTATTTTTCCATGTGTTGAACAATTTTAGAAGGAGTATTTGGTTTTATTGGTTTACCGTGCATGCTGTGTTTCACATCTTCAAATGGCTTTCCAAACACTGATCAATCCTCACCACACCTTTTACAGGTAGATAAATAAGCAGCATTGCATTCATCCTAAAGAATAGGACAATGAGACAGGGAGGTTAAGTGATTTGCCCAGGGCCACTGAAGAAGTGTGTGTTCGAGCCACAAACAAAAAGAGAAGTGCTCAGACTGTGTTCTCTGTTGAGTGTAACCTATCATACCATTTGTACTTTAACACAGATAAGGTACTTTCCACATGTAGTATTTCTTTATTTTTAACTCTTGTTTTGGAAAAATACAAAGGCTTGGGGGAAGGAAAGTGCCCACAAATTCTAGATTCTTTTGTAAAAAGCATTGGAAAAAATAGGGAGTTTATAACTTGATATATTATCTACCCCTTTATTATTTGTGATGTTTTCAAGTCGTACTCTGGATAGCCCTTGCATCTATTTGTTTTGCACAGCAATCTGGGAATCTGCATCTCTAATGATTGACTCAATGAGTTGAGAAATTATATTCTAGCAGGAGACTTTTAGAAAGGCTGGGCACTGGTTTAGTCATCCTTGAAATGCATGATAAGGGTCTGAGGTCCTATTTTTGTTTCCTTTCCCCTTGCTTTCTGTGGGCAGCTTTTACTATCCCTTTTGGAGACGTAACATGATCAGGGCAGCTGCATTGCTATTCTGGGGTCTGGTGGTAGCTCTGACCCACTTTATAGTCTCAGACAAGTCAATTTAGCTCTGTGGTGTCACCTGTAAGAAAGTCAGGACCAGGCCTGTCCTTTGCTGTACAATCACAGTGCGTGGTGGTGTTTCATCCTGTACATCAGCCTCACAGCTGCTGTAACCCATCCATGTCAGAAAACAAGCTGCCTGGGTAGTCAGGGTGGGATTCAGCTGCATAAACATGGTGTTTAATGCCATATCACATTCTCCAGAGTGAACTCAGAGTTCTGGAGATGTCCACAAAGGGCTGAGAAATATGTCCTACAGGACTTGTTGGAGGCCCTTTCCCTTCAGGACCAGTTGCATATTTAGAATGTGCTGGAGCAGCAGATTCTGAAATGGTTATCATGGCAATAGATGCCCATCTGTTGTCAACCAAATTCCAGCCCCAAGATCAAGGCCTGACTTAAACTTCGTGTTTGCTTTCAATATTAGTTAGTAGGTAATTAAAAGAACTCCAAGTTTACAAAATAAATTAATAATAAATATACTTCTTATACAGAGAACAAGTAGCACCTTGTCCCTCTGAATCGTCTAATACTGGTCTTACATGTTCCTACGGTCACCAGTTCTACACTGACAACTGAGAGAAAAGTTGTCAGAAGTCCACATACATGTCTAAAGGCAAAATTTGGCTAAATAAGTGACTTTGAGGCAATCCTATAGCCAGTAAAACTAACCAGAAGAGCAATGTTTGAATTTTTTAATACTGTTAATAAAAACTGCAATTTGTGATCTTAAGAACCCTATGTATTTAATTTTGCATTTATTCTATAGGTTGAGGAAATGCAAAAGTTTGTTGATTAGAAAAAAGAATGATGGAAAATATTAAATTCAGTCAAAGAGCTTTTCTGCTTTCTGGTCTACTACTAATTCTTTTGAGTGTGAAAACCTGTTTTGAAAGAAGAGCTGATAAAATTAAGTAACTATTTTATGTTCTATGTACTATCATGGAACCTGGTCTAGGGGAAGGTGTCCCTGCCTATGGCAAGGGATTGGATCTAAATGATCTTTGAGGACCCTTCCAACCCAAACCATTCTATGATTCAAAACACTAAAGGCTTGATTAATCAGACAACCATTTGAACGTCCACTACTTGCTTGAAACGTCGTGTTTTGGATACCGAGTTCCACTGAAATCCCAGTCTGTGGGGTTTATATATAATAACTGTGAAAGTTGAGGAGTTTGATTTTTAAGAGCAAAAGTAAACAATCCCTGTAAATCTTAGGTATCTTGAAAACTTCTTCAGCTCTTCAGCTTGTCACTCAACCTCTCTGGGCATCACTTCACCTGTTTCAAATTGGCCTCCTGCCTGTACAAGCTGAGGACCGAGTTGTTACTTCAGCTTCATAACACATCACGGGATGGTGCTGCAGAATCCGGCTGTGGCCCTGCATGCTCAAGTTTCCTCCCTAGAAGAACAGATCAGACAGCAGAAATTAGGGCTTGCCCCATGCAAGGGGGATGCATGGGATGTTTTCATAAAGTGCCCTCTCTTATGTTTCTCTTTTCCCTCCCTTGGCCTACTCTGTGCAAGTTACAGCTGTTGGACCCCATGCATGTACATCTCCACTCACCTTTTGCTGCTCTGTGCACTTCTGTCAGGTTGAGGCAGGTTTGTACACTGGTGTAGAGGTCAATGCTTTCTAGGTACAACTTGTCAATGTGATACACATATTTGAAGTGCTAATATTGTAAATTTGATATTCCAAATATCATTAAGATGAACATGGTCATTTACTACGGGTTTTCTTTTGCTTTCAAGTGGAAAGCTTGCATAAAAATGATGGCGTTTATGATTCTTCATGAAATAGGATAAAGAACAAACACTCCCTTGTTTTTATTATTGCTCAGGACCTGTTCAGTAAACAGAAGGGTTATTTAGAGGAAGAACTCGACTACAGGAAGCAAGCTCTGGACCAGGCATACATGGTAGGAAAAGAACAGTCATTAAACTTTTCTGTTTGAACAGATTTGATAAAATGCAGGTTTGATTTTTTTCCTTTTAGTGATAAATAGGGCTCTTTTTTACTTTATATCTCTTTTTTTTTCCTGCCAGACAAGAATTCAACTATATCTTAAACAAAAATTTAGGAAATGGATTATAGTACTTACAAGTGTAACATTTTTGCTTTGCATTTTATATTCTGTGAGATGCAAACATCTTGTTGATACATCTGGAATGGGAAAAGCTGGTTTATGTGTGAACAAAACCATGACTGATAAAATATACCAGAAATTACTTTAGAACTTTCCAATATTTCTTTTCCTGAAGCATTTGTAAGTATTACTGCTGCTAACCTATCCTAAATCAGAAATGCCCGTTCTTCCTATGTGATTCATTCCTGCGTGATCCTATCCAACCTTACCCTTCCTGGTTTTCAAAAGGGAACCTGCAACCTTGCCTTTTCTCAGGCTAAGCAACAGTTAGGAGTTATCCAGGAATTGGTAAAACTGCACGCACAACTTTGCTAATAGTGAGACTTTGGGAAATCAAAATGTAATGGCCTGAAGCAGTATTTACACATTGTAAATGTTTCTTATATGGAAAATGTTTTCAGAGAAGGAGCAAGGTCTAGTGCTCAGAGCAGATAACAGAGATAAAAGCAAGCAGGCACTATTTCTAGCACTGTGACCTTGGGCAAGCCATTTAACCTCTCTGTGCAGCTGTTTATGCATCACTAGTATGGATGGAATTACCTACCTCACAAAGGTGTTATGAGGGCCAGAGGGATGTGGTCAGATGCTCTTGATCCAAATATTATCAATCTGAATGCTGGTTTTTGATAGGATCATACTAACCCCAGTAATCAGGGAAACACTGCCATGATTCCATTCTTTCCTCTTGGGTGTACAGTTCTCCATGTGAACGTGAAGTTCTCCTGTGTTCTCTGCTTTGCAAAGTACTGCAGTTTTGGTCAGTGCATGAGAATCGTGTTAGGAATCTGGCAGACAGCAGGAGACAGATGAGGGATTCCTGTATACAAGTGTTCCTCCCTTCATTGCTTATGGCAACTTGGAACTAAGCCAGTGACGTAGACTGTGAGCCATGGATGTCAGGTCAGCAGGACCAGAGAGAGGGAAAGCAAGATTTCTGTTCACTGTTTTTCCTTTGGTTTTTTTATTTTATGGGATGGCTTAACAATTCAGTTGCAGTTGAAGGAAATCTGTTAGTTTTAATTTAATTTGTAATGTTCAGCATCAGGATTTTGAGTTTTATCGGGTATTGAATGCAGACCCATCTTCTGAATCTTTCTTAAATGGAAGAATCAATGATTTGCTAGAACAGGACTCATCTCCCAGGTGTCAATCCGTGCCGAGAGGCTGCATGCACTCTGTGTGGAATGCTCCTCACTGCTCATGCTTGCTGCTTTCTGTCTACCTGTCTGTGTCCATCCTGCCCTCTTGCCTTAGCCATCGCTTGCCAGCCTTCTCCTCTAGCTGTTGGTGGGTCGTTTGCTTGCTGGATTCAAACGTCAGCCTGTCTGTGTGTGATTTGGGTTGCACTAGAAAATCCAGGAGCTGGAAGCCACGCTGTATAATGCCCTGCAGCAGGATCCAGGCAGGCGGGCGAGCGAGTCGCTGACGGAAGCCCAGCGGGAGGATTTGCGAGCAGCAGTGGAGAAGGTGCGGCGGCAGATCCTGAGGCAGAGCCGTGAGTTTGACAGCCAGATCTTGCACGAGCGGATGGAGCTGCTGCAGCAGGCCCAGCAGGTAATCCCGGTTCTCTCTCCTCCCTCTTGGTGTTGGTGTTACCTCTGTGGTTGCCGCCACTGCCCGTACGACAGCATCGCTTCACCCTCACCTCGTGGAGTTCTGTTCAGTCTGGTCTCTGTACAGCTCCCGTGCCAAGGAGCCGTGTGGTGTCAGGACCTGGTTGCGCTGGGCATGGTGCACACACAGAACAAGTCACTGTCTCACCACAAGGTCCTGTTGCACAACCTTTTGTATGTGAGCAACCACACAGTTTTCCACCGGACTCCAGGGGGAGCTTGTTGCAAGTTTAAGGCCTAAATTAGAAAAAGTTGAAATGGAAGGTTGTTAGAGTGTAACACTATGGAAAGAGGAAAGACAGAAACAGTAGTTACAGGCATCCATGGGTTTTTTTCCCCCCTTTTTATTTATTTTAGCTCTTTGTGAAATCTTTTAAATAAAATAAAAAAGATGAAGTCTTTTAAGAGGCCATTTACAAGCTTTCACACCTTTAAATTCATTCGGAAAAGCCTTGTCTGTCCAAACTGCTTCCTTAAGCACAGTTATTGACAACTTGAATTTGGCAAGGTCCTGGCCTATAGAAGTGTGATAATTATTTACTATTGCTAGCATTGCTAGTGTTTCTGTGCAAATATTCAGTGAAAGAAGAGAGATGCTTGTCTCAGGGTGTTAATTACTAAAGCAGAAATAATTGTTTCCAAGGAGTTTGGTTCTCCTTCATAGTAGACTCTGGAGTTGTAGATGGATGTCTTACATCTTGAGGACTGCTTGGCTACTTTCTGTGCAAGTCTGAAATCACATATTGTAAATGCCGAAATGTGCTATGCAGATGTGTCCAGAACATTGTTGCTGTTTCAGGTGCTGACTCAGGTGCTGGGGCAAGAACTGCTTTTAGTTTAGTCCAAGCCTCTCTCTGTTCAGGTTGGCTTTGTACATGAATATAGATGAAACTGATGTAACGTGACCCAGCACTGTTGTGATCATCTCCTGTCATCCTGCAGTGGTGGGAAGTGGTTATGGTGGCAGTGCTAAACCTGAGCTCTGAGTTCCAAGAAGTGCCCTTCCTCTGCTCCTTGACTCTGTTCCCTTGGTTTGGAATATGTAACATTGAGAGCAGGAAATGAACTTGTTTAATGCGTGTCACCTATTTTTAGTAATCAGCAACGCTGCACAGAAAGCTGGAGAAGGTAGGTACCAGCTGGCACTAAAAGTGTCAGAAAGAGACAATAGAGTAAACATATTAAATTTGGTAAATTAGGATGGAGCCAGAAGCTATTAGTTTAATGTTATTAGTGTAGCTGAAAATTAGTGAGAATGGAGTTTTTTGCTAGTCTCTTAGGCAGGCCAGTTTCCTAGCCAGAGTGTTGGTGTTTTACTCAGAATAATAACACAGTGCTTTTCAGTTGGGTAAATATTGTTTACCAGTGACATTTAATGAGTATCAATGACCTTCTGTGCTGAGTAATGTCTCTACACCTAAATAATAGGCAATTTCAGATTTTAACATCAGACTAAATATAGTTTGGGCCTTTGCTTTCACAAGGAATGTGGTTTGACACTGTTTGAAGGCCTGCTATTGGATAGAGCCCTTTTGTGGCCCTTGTTAAAGTGTATTTTTAGGGGATGTGGGAAGAGCTTCTAAGCTGAGCTCATGTAACAGTGGCAAATAGAAAGGAAAAAATAGGAGTAGATTTGTAAAGTGAAAAATTTGTTCCAGAGGATTCAAAATCCGTATTTTGTGCATATCTGGGGTTTAATTTAGATTTTGTTCCAATTTATTCCGTGGCCTGCTTGCTATCAATTAGAGCACTATATATGCACATCTGGAGCACATCTTCTGTTAGTCCAGTTCATGTATTCACAGATTGCTTCACAACATAAGGTTAAATATGATGAGTGCATAGGAAAACAAAAATGCTAGCATGAACATAGCTTCATTAGCCATGGATGTTTATATACGTGTCTCCAGATCCGCTTTATAGCATGTCATTAGAGTCTTGTGTTGTGCCCATCTCATTAGCCATGCTAATGTTACAGCCCTGCAGGACATGTTAAACTGAATTCCACTGCTTAATAAGCAGCTAAGTATTTTAGTCATCTATTTTTAACACACACACATGCCCACCCCCCCCCACACATACCCTATTAAACAGGAAAAACAAAGGCAAAGATGCTAGTTAATTTGCCTGGGATATTGGAGGGCTAATTCTCACTGGATTACTTTCATCTCACTAGCAAATGACAGAAGCTGAATGTTATACGAATGAAACCATACTTGTGCTGGCAGAATCCTAATGAATGGATGAAGCTGCACTAAGTACATCCCTTTCCTCATATATTTATGTCCAGGAGAAGTTTTCCTGACATTGTGACATCAGCAAACACCCACTGCACTTTGTTCTAGAATAACTGTGGTCTAGACTTGGTCATATTTTACAGTCTGCAGTGTTTCTACAGTATGTGCAACACTTCTCTGCTGAAGTGGAGGTTACAGAGAATGATAGGACAACAGGATGGACTTGGAAGGCTTCATACAGAGTCTCCTTGTTGCAAACACTATCAAACTTCCTCTGAAACAGAAACCATGTACTAAAGACTCCAAATTCTATGAAACTTGGGAAGTTCAATCACTTCCAGAAGGCCTGTTTCTTTGCTTCCATTACCTTCTGGTCTGCCTGGTACAAGGGCTTCAAAGGAACAATTCTGCTTGTCTGGCAGGCTGACAGCAATCTTCTCTGAGTCAGAGTTTCTGTGTCAGACATAGAGTGGGGGTTAAAGGAGATCTGATGATGAAGAAGGAGTTCTCACCTTCTGCCTGTAAATGCTCCTTGACCATATGTGCAGGGTGCAGAAGTGGTAAGGCATGTGATGAATGCTATAGGTTGGTATGCAGGGTTTCATTATAGATTAATTGCTTCATGCAGGGACTTGGAGGATTTAGCTTGTGAGGTGCTGGTTTTACAGAGCTGGTAAATGTCCTTCCCAGGGAATGACTGTCTGAAAGGGACAGGTATGGGCATAAGGAAATGGGTAAATGGTTGCCCAGGTGTGAGCTTGTGCTGCTTTATGTGTTCTTCTTTATCCAGATATAAAGCTTAAGTTCTTAGCCACTGGGTATTGACTTCGTTCCAGTAAAATAAATATATTTTAGGATGTTAGGCTCTGTATTACATTGGTAAGTCTATTCTTCTTGGGCATATATAGCCCCACATTATTATTGTTCATTAGTATATAAATGGAACCATTCATGTATACCCATTGTGCATTAAGGAAACCAGGCCTCTGTGGAGCCAAATTAGACAGATTGTGTGATTAGATCTGCTTGCTAAGGCACACAACACGTTTATTAAACCCAGAGTGCAACATACAGGTCTGGGGGACAGATCCTCAGCTGAAGAATGTTGGCAGTACTCCCTCTAAGTCAGAGAGGGTGCTCTGATTTACACCATCCTCTCTGTTTGGAGGAGGTAAAACATGTTAATTAAAAATCTGTCATGAGCAGCTTGTGATATTTGCTTCCAGCAATAGGGCATGTGCAGTTCAACCGCCGCTCCTGCGGATATTGCCATCAAAAAAGTCTCATTGTGCTACACTGCTATTACAACCTTTTGTAAATCAATGTCTGGTTTATTTTTAGCAAGACTTCATTTAAAATTAACATTTGTGCTCTAGTCAGTGCAGTGGCATGACTTCTGTGCTTTTTTTGAAAATATGAAGGTCATTAGTAGCAGGTTCTGTTGAGAAGGGTAATTTTTTATGTATATATTTTAAATCATTTCTAGAGGGAGAGAAAAATGTGTTGTGTAGCTATAAAATCCATCTCTGAGCAAAGATATTTTAAACAGAGAAATACAACATGTTTCTGAAGTAGTAATATCAGCTTCCTAATTAAGCAAACTCAAAAAAAAAACCCAACAAAAAACCCCAAATGAAAAAACAACAGTAGCCCAAAAAATCCCAGTACAGAAAATCCACACAGCATCATGGTTAGTTCACCTTAAAAATATATTGTAATCGTCTTGTCTTCTAAAACTAGTAAATATTTAAATGTCAAATTATGCCTTATATAAATCAAACTAATTAAAACCCAAAATATATACCTGTTGGTTTTACTGTAGCTGCTTATGGAGTGTGAAGCTGAGGAAAGTCATCAGAAGCAGGCTTAAAATTAGGATAGATTTATTCAAATTGCACTGTTGGCAGTATTCAAACATGAAGAAAATTTATAATAGAAATATAATTTATTCTGATTTCATCTGAAGTTATTTTAAATCCAAAGAGAAGATAGAAAATCCTTGAAGAATAGCAGACTGACACACGCTCAGTTCCAAAAATGGTTGCTGCCAGTCAGAAGGTATATGAAAGACAGATTTTATTAATGTAATCCAGTAATTTCCCAGAGCAGTCTTATCTTTGCATAAAATTGTAAGAAAAAAATAAAGATAAAAGATATGTTAGTTCATTGTGTCATCAAAAAGTGCGAAACGTTTTTTTTCCTTAAGTTGCACTGTAGTACTGTACTAAGCTGAGTGTGTTTTATTCTAACTTGAGTTAGAATATTCTTAGGTGAAGCTCAGTTTTACAGAGTAAAAGAAATCGTTACTTCTAGACCTGACCATAAGACATCTATGGACTGCTGAAGTCATCCAATTCCAGCTTTAAATAGTTGGAATATAGCTGTAAAAATTTTAACTATATTTTCTTGAAACTAGGGCATTTACTCCCATGACCAGATTGGATTATTCATCAGTAATAAGAGCAGAAATTACCACTTTATTTGCATGTTTTACTAGAAGAAGGCAAAGCTTTCAGACAGAGCAGGTACTGACCTCCATGTGTCACTGCCAAAGAGAAGGATTCATTGCGGGTGCAGTGCCTTGGGTGCTGTTTTTCATGGACACCGACAAAAAGTCAGAAGCACCGATGTCTTTTCTCATCCTGAAATGTCAAAATACCGCTTGAAATTGAGAAACAACAAACTAGTTTTCTTCACTAAGTTTCTTAGTTCTTTTTCTGACCAGCAGTTTTTTCTGAGTGCAGAGTTCTTCCACCTTAAAGGCCAAACAAAGCTATGGCAAATGCCATTGCTCCATGAGTTCTTCCTGCTCTTTTGCATATGGACAACTTCTCCATATACAAGGAGAGTAGTTTGTTTACAAATCCATAGGGTTGGATGTCACCATATCTATATGGTCATATTGGCTCAGCCATTTATAAAATATATTTTTTTGGGGAGGGGGGTGGTTGGTGTTTGTTTCTCACCCAAGGAGAATTATTAAGGTTTAATGTTTGACTGGGAAGGCTCTTGAGGGAGGGAGAGAGGGAGGGAGGATGCTGTGCTCAGTGTATCTCACTGATAGGCATAAGGAGGTGTTGTCTTAAATCTGCCCTCTTTGGCAAAATGCTTTATGATAGAGAGGACAAGTTAAAGACAACTCCTCCTCTACCATGTTGCCTTGTGCCAGAGAGGCTGGCTTGGTCAAAAACTCACAGCTATGTCACACAATTTAGAAACTAGGTAGAAGTATTACCATGAACGTTCCTATAATAATAATTGGGGAGGCTCAGATTATTTCTTCTCTGAATTTACATAGGTTTAATGGTTTAATGTTTTTATTTTGAATCTGAAATGTTAAGGTGCTAGCTGTTTGCATACAATATGAAGAGGGATACATAGGGCAAGCACTGATTTTTCTTTTTTTTTTTTTTTGCAATTACTGATGCTTGCTTAGTATTAATGTTCTGTACTTTTTTGTTCAAAATGTAATAGATTACTGTTGATAATGCGATTCTTGTATTCATGAATCACTCTTAAAAGCATCTGATACCACAGCTGTATAACTGTCATCAATATTTATCAAACACATCATGACTAGGCTAATCATAGTTGACCTGTGGTATTGATTTGTCATGCAGGAGTGAACATGGACTCTTTCAGGGCATTATTGCTGCTATAATGACAATATCACAATAAACTTCTGTAATTTCCCACAGCTGACATGCATGGCAGATGAGAGTTAATTTTAGTAATTCCTATATGTTCATCGTACAGTGTTTTCTTGTGTGCATTTTCTTTATAAAATCTTCAGCTGTGTCTACTTTGCTTATTGCCTTAGTGATGCTACTTGTCTGAATAAGTGGTGATAGCAGGACTGCTGTAATACCTAAAAAATGTATCTGAAAGGTCTGCTCTCTTTGTCCTAAACAAGATATGATTGAGGTTCTACTCAACGTAAGAACAACTCTATGCCTTGCAATAATATTAGTATCAAGAAAACTCTTATCTGAATTTTGAATGCTGAAATCCTCTCATCTGAAATCCTGAATACCCTGTATCTTAGAAAAAGCCAATAGGAGATGAGGAAAGGCAAGTCTGAAAAAGAAAGTGTGTGAAGTTTGTTACAGAAATTAAGGATAAGTGTATTTTCATATGCACAATGCATACATATATCATTATAATTACCTACATGGGAATTTGCTATTTAAATATCTGAATGTAAAATAATCTAAATTTAATGATAAAATAAATATTACATTATGCTTTTTTTTTTTTTTTTCTGCCTGATAATGTGTCTAGGCTGTTTCAGAGTCAGTTTTAAGATGTTGAATGTGTTTTGTCTTATGAGCTCACATAGACTTAGCATAGCCATTCTGTGTAAATATAAATCTAATATGGTTTAAATTATTGTTTTTCACTAATGAAAAGCAATAGGACTGTTCATATTCTTCTGTTTGATATCAGTGCATGTTGTTGCATAAATTAAAAGATTCTCAGTGTTAAAAAAGATTAATCGAGTCTACTAATAAATACTACATACATATAGTAATTTGTATCAGATTGTAACAGATAGTTATTTTGGGCTGAGTGCATTTATAAAATTCACTGGTTTACTACTACAAATATGACTGAATACATATGCTGAGAAATGCATCAGTGCAGCTGCTAAGAGGTTCATTCTCCTCCAAAAGTCAAATAAAGAAACTACAAATGCATAATAAAGATTAAAAAGAACAATTCTCCTACGTCAGCACCTGTTAATTGGATTATAATGGTTAAGACTGCAGAACACAGAAGAGAATGAAATTTTTACCTGCTGTGCAAACAAAATCATGGTGAGAATCAGAGAGGTACAGTATATCCAAAATTATCTATTAGTATCATATTTAACTGGCTGAAATGTACATTAAGTTTTTATTCATAAAGTAAAATAAGATGTCAACAAAAACAGCTTCAGCTGATGCTTTTGCGGTGGCATTTTTGTTTCCTTATGACCTTTATGCGAAATCACATTCTAGGAATATGGGATTAAAGGGAACATTTGCATTTCTGAATAAACACCGCTTCCAGTAGCAGATCCAGGAGCTTGAGTAATGCATATGACAATTGCCTATGCAAATTGTATTTGTTAAAACACTACAGGCTTTTAAACAGCTGTTAAAATGCATTAGATTTCAAAAATGCCCAAGAAAAGAATGTGTTTATCCATCACTTTAGTGATTTGAATAATAGCTAAAGGCAAGTCAGTTTATATTCATCTTTGTTTAAATTTATACATGTAACATAGTTATGCTGTTCCCACTACTAAAGATCTTACATACCTGTGCCTATGCAAATTGTATTTGTTAAAACACTACAGGCTTTTAAACAGCTGTTAAAATGCATTAGATTTCAAAAATGCCCAAGAAAAGAATGTGTTTATCCATCACTTTAGTGATTTGAATAATAGCTAAAGGCAAGTCAGTTTATATTCATCTTTGTTTAAATTTATACATGTAACATAGTTATGCTGTTCCCACTACTAAAGATCTTACATACCTGTGTCTTAACAGTGATGAGAATCTTAAAATAATGATATAATGAAACAATATTGATTCTTCCCTTCGTCAGATTGATAAAATATTTCCCATGCTAAATTTTGCTGCAGAATGAGATACCTTCTTGATCATAAGATGGCTTCAGAGATTCAAAACATGATTCATGTCAGATATAGTCCGTCCATGGTGCCTATCCTGTGAATGTGCATTAACCTGAACCTTTCCAACATTTCAGGGCCAGGCTCTAAGCAGCTTAACAAATCCTTCTTTGTCTGCTTTGTGCTAAAATTATCAAATTGTTTTCTTGGATTTGCTGGTGAATGTAAATCCAATAAGAGCGTGTCACAGGAACTGTTAAGGTGATTTCTAACCCCCCTGATTAGTACATTCCTGTGTTTTCACAAGTAGAGTAGCATGGCAAAGAGCATATTTTGCAGCTAGATGAATTCATCTTGGTGTTGCTGTCTGTAAAACAGTACATTCATATGGATGGGCTCTTTACTTACTTATTTAGTGAACAAGAACATCAATTCTGCCATTTGACACCTAAATGAAGGATGATGTGGTCATCATTGTCTGAAAGATGACATTTGTCACAGAAGTTCTTTTCCTGATAGATTTTTCCCCATTTCTCAAAGCTCCTTGAGGATTTGACGCCATCCAAGATGTTGGTTCAGGACAGTGAATGTCTGACTAGTGCTGTGGGTGAATTGGAGAGAACAGAAGGCTTGGATGAAGAAGTCCACTTCATCTAGCCAGCATCACTGTCCAAGAAAGAGAAAATGCAGAAATTCTCAGAGTCTGTGTTTGCAACTAAAAAGGCAGCTGGGAGAGCAAGTCAAAAAAACCCCAGAATCTGTGAAAGGCACCATGTAATTGTAGAGTGACACAGTCTGTTTCTCATCAGAACTTGAGGTAGCATGAAAGACAAGTTTAATCAAATGAGGAAGTGTAGACATTATGGTTGCTTAGGGGAGGAAATCTGGATGTGGCATTTTAAAGCAGTGGGACACTTCAGTACATCTTGGATCAATCTTCTTTCTTTGTATCGCTGAGATTCCTCCCATGTCTAACTCTCAAATTTATAACAAATCATTACTGTGCTGATATATTGCCTCCAGAATAAAAATGATAGTTCTGAGGCTGCAGCCCAGGGCTCACTGAGCTCAGCCTAAGGATTTCCATTTATTTCAGTGCTCCTTTACAACGGGCACTATATTAATGGGAATGGTATTTAATGTAGATGGATTATTGCTATTAGAACTCAAGCTGGGCACACATACTCCACGTGTTCTGTGTGGGAATGCCATTAACCTCCTTTTTTTTAATGGAGCAATATTTTCATTTTGGATAAACCACAAGCTGAGTCTTCTAAGCCTGTTACTGAAATTTCTCTAGTAGTGAAAGTAGAGTAATATTTCCAGGCACACATCCACCATCATGCTGCTTGCATTTTGCCTAAACTTTGATTCCTCAGACTTCCCAGAGAGATGGCTTGCAACCTTGAGGTTGCAGTATAGCCACAGGAGCCAAAGCATGCTAAAATTTACAGAAATTTCCCTTTTGAAATACTTACCTGGCTGGTTCTCCACTGGCAGTGTCTTAATTTGATTTCATTGGACTCTTTGTCTTTAATTCAGTTTTAAATACTGTTTTATCCTTTTTGTTGCACCCTTGTACAAGGGAGTAATGACAATAATCAATCTGCATCCAGGGTTATCTAGCTTCTTGCTGAGTTTGGATGTACTTAGAAAACAAAAACCTCTAGGGAAATTATCCAGCTATCGGGAAAATTGAGCTGTAGGTGCAGAGACACCTGAATTGGTCCCACCAAGGCCAATTCAGGTACCATACTGCCCATAAAGCAATGCTTCAAGCAAACTTAGACACTCCCACTCTGTAGGAAGGTCAGACCTGCTGGGAGTAGGAATTTGTAGTCCCATTTTGGTGTCTCAGTCCTCTGCTACTTGAGAAAGGAAAAGCTGACTTGTCTTAATTTCCCTGACAGTATTGGAAGGCACTTGCCATTCAAGTTTACCAAAGAAAATTGCTTAAGTGAGTCACTGTACTTCAAGAAGTGGATCCTGTTTCTCAGAAAAATGAAGTTTCCATCATGAGGTGAAAGGAAATGGAGGGTCATGAGCATTTACGAGGAATCTTCTGCACATTAGGAATGTTCTGCTGAAAAAAAGTAAAATTTATTGCTTTTGGGACAGTTTGACAGCCCTTTGTTTTTGGGATCTTTCCAGGAATTAAATTGGAGAGGCCTGCAGTCAGTGAACATATAATTTATGTACCTGTGTTTGACTGATGGTAAACTTCCCTTTTGCAACTGTGTTCATAACATAGTATCATATGTAGTGCCTGCCACGTTAGGGACAGTCTTTGCCTTTGCGTGACAGACTTCCAAAGGAAATGTGTGCTTTAGCTGCCTGACCCTTCTGGCTGTGCTCTACCTTACCTAATTGTTAGCAGTTTTAGGATGTTACATCTGTGCCTTCTACCTTTGTATATGTGCTGCATGTGTAGCTACTATTAAGAAAAGTTTTATAATGAAACTTAAAAGTCTGTTCAAATCACAATTAAGTACTGAGTAAGGCATCTTTAACATCTTTTTTCTCTGGCTGGTTGGCGATGCGAGTGGGTCTGTGAGCTGAGCCCCACTCCTGGCAGAGCTGCAGCTGCTGCTCAGCATAGCCTGGCCAGCAGAGCCATCTGCTGATAGCTCCCCACAGGGAACGCCCTCAGCCCCGGCTGCACCGCGGCTGCTTGTGAGCACGTACTCAGAAGTGGCAGCAAACCTCATTGCTAGTGGAAGAATGATTTATTTATCAAGTAGGTGCCTGCCATGCTGAAATGGGGGCTTGTCCAGCCCTCTTTCGAAACTCAGGGAAGCTCCATGCAGGTGAAGGAAGTTACAGGGAGTATTTGCAAAGGTACCATCCATCATCCAGAACTTTTGTGATGAGATTTTATTTGCTATTGTAATAAAATCAATGACAAATTAGTATTCATTGTTTTGTCAGGTTGGTTTTGAATGCAGGCAAGGTGGAAAGTGTTAGGAATCCATCCCTTATGTTTACACTTCTCTCTTCCATGGTTGCATTCCTATTGCCGTGTTTCTGCCTGAATATGGCTCTTTGTTTGCCTACAGTAATTCCATTGTATGGCCCCATGATTTGACAACACAGGGTTATTCTCATGAATCCTGTCCCAAAAAAGGTGCGCTCATGTGACTGAGGGGCAGCTATTAACTGCAGGAACACAGGAAGTGCTAGAACCCAGCAGAGCACTGCTCTACATTGTCCCTAATCCTGGCTCTGACTGTGACCAAGCTAGGGACTCTAAAGGAAACACAAACACTGTGCTGAGTTCAGGTTGCCTATCCATATCTTCTATCTATCTCTTTTTAAAAAAGGAAATGAAAGAGAACAGCCTGTGGCTTTCTTTTCAGCTGAGACTTACCAAAGCTCTGAGAGCAAAATAGAGTCGATTTTGCTGCTTCCTCGCATTTTTTTGTGCTGTTGAAAATATACTGGGTTTACTCTGCAAGGTTCCTGCAAGCCATGTCATGAGTGGAGCTGAATGCATCTTTTATAGCACAATTGTTGCAAGTCTATACCACATATCAGGAAAAGCTCAACTTAATGATCATCAATTTATACCCTGAAGCATAAAAGGAGGTAGAATTTCTTGATAAGAATGAAATAGTCCTGTGTGATTTGTTGTCACAGTCACACTTTTGCAAACATAAACAAATCAGAATATACTGAAAGCATCTAATCAAGTTTTGAAATCTGAGAGTGAGTCCACAGCTTCTTGATTGGTAATTCTTGCAAATGAAAGGAACAGTAGATAAAGACGTAAAGGCTCATACTGAATCTCAAACAGTCCTACCTTGGTCTTAATTGGTATCTCTAACTTTTGTGTAATTTCCTTCTCAGTAATTAAATATAGCCTTTGACTGATAAATGCATCTTGCTACTTCTAGAAGATACTGTTTTGTTACAGCTACGATTATTGCATGTATCTTACATGTATTTTTTGAAGTTGTGTGTTGGAAATTGTCATCTTTGTGATCAAGATAATGCAGTAAATGCAGATAGGTACAATAGGGGAAAGTAATTGTTTTTATGTGTTAAATACTTTATGAAAGTGTAAATCTCTTGGGTTTTTTCCAGCCAATATATTGAATATACGTGTATATGTTTTTAAGGCTCTGTCTGCAGTTAAATGGAAAGAAATAATTAAACCAGATTTTTCAGGATATATAAATAGCTGAACGAGGCTGGTTATCTTCCAGTGCTGTCTCTGAGCAAGCAGAGGATATTGATGGGAATAGCTACACCCACTTCATCCTCCTGGATAATCCTCCAGGGGAAAGCTAGTAAACAATTTGGAGCAGACAACCCCAAGCTTTGATACCTGATGAACAATTCCAGCCCAAGGTTGTGTTTTAAAACAAATTTTGACCTGTCTAGATTTGAACTCTTTAATTTCTGCAGTAAAGAAGTTAGTTACAAAATTTTGCTTATTTGCAGCAAAAGTTTTTTGTCACTGTGATTTCCACTCGTATAAGAGGAATAAAAGCTATTTAAACACCAGTCACCTGCCTTCAGCATATTACCCTTCAGCTGCAAGTCTGGAGCAGTTTTGTATACAAATTTATACACATAAATGTCTGCTCTCCTGGCTGTATCCACCCTGTGCTGTACAGCAGCAGTGCCCTGGCCACCTGCCAGCCCAGGCCCAGCACCATGGCTGTTATCAAAACGTTCCCAGGCACAATTTAGTGAGGTGATAAGCAGTACAGCACTACAGCAAGCAGGGAAAGCAAAAAGTGGCCACTACTGACTCTAATACACAGTCAGGTACTCAAACCCCATGGCAAGAACAGGAGCCTGCTGATTACCGGCTGAACAGCACTAAGAGCAGTGAGTTCAATCTAGTACATCCTACTGGGATCTGTTGTTATCCCAAACCCTTCAGGCCCCACACTGGGCACCAAACAGAACTGCTGTGGTTTCATCCCCTCCAGGAACTGGGCCCCCGCACAGCTGCTCACTCCCTCACTCACTCACTTCCTCACTC
>VZTE01005128.1:411914-510394 GCA_013397775.1 Eulacestoma nigropectus | reverse complement strand
CTCTCTCCCTCACCAGCAGGATCAGGAGAGAATTGGAAGGGTAAACTAGAAATCCCACAGATTGAGGTAGAGACAGTTTGATAGAGAAAGCAAAAGCCGTGCAGAGAAGCAAAACAAAACAAGAAATTAATTCACTACTTCCCATGTGCAGGCAGGTGTTCAGCCATCTCCAGGAGAGCAGGGCCCATCACGTGTAATGGGGACTTGGAAAGACAAATGCCACCATTCCAAATGTCCCCCTCTTTCCACCTTCTCCCCCCCACTTTATGTACTGAGCATGATGTCACATGGTCTGGAATATCCCTTTGGTCAGTTTGGGTCACCTGTCCTGGCTGTGTCTCCTCCCAGCCTCCCATTCACCTCCAGCTTCCCTGCTGGAGGGGAGTATGACAAGCAGAAAAGGCCCTGGCTCTGTGTAAGCCCTGCTCAGCAATAACAAAAACATCTCTATATTATCAACCCCGTGTTCAGCACAAATCCAAAACACAGCCGCATACCAGCCACTGTGAAGAAAGTTAACTCTACCTTGGCCAAAACCAGCACAATCTGCCTTACTGGTACCAATCTAGTTTTGAGGGTTTTTTGTGGATTTTCACTGCTAAGAAATTCAATCCTTCATGTGTTCCCTTTCAACTGGTAGGTTGTCTTTGTATTTTAACTGATTTTTCGGAAAGTATATGTTTCTTCACCTTAAAACTATTCTCTATTTTTCATCTCCCAAAATTTAACAATTATTACAGGAGAGAATTGGAAAATGGAACCCTCAGCCCTTTTTTTAGAACTGTTCTGAATAATTGGAGAAAATAGCTGGATACCTATAATCTTGAAAAGATTAAAAAATTCGTAAGGGAATAATAACATCTCAATTTTTACTTGATTAACAGAATTCCCAAATCCTAAAAATGCCATCTGATCCTAATTAACTTGTTCTTTTAGAGAGAAACACTTGCTGTAAACCCTGATGTGAGAAAGCAACCAGATGTTCGGTGGCTTTTTTATTTTCATTTTTTTTCGGAAGGCAAACTCCCAGGAGTTATTGAAAAATACCTTTACATGATAAATCTTGAAGATGAAAATGGTATTTAAAAATACTGCTTCTCTACACTTATCTCGCTATGGTCAAATTTTACCATAGAGCATAACACAACCCCCAGAGAACTGAAGTCTGTCACTCATGTCTGGAATGTGGTTATAAGTAGGAATCAGCCTAACTGAAATGAGTAGGAGAGAAATAGGAGTCTAACCTGATGGATTGGAGATCTTGGGAGTGATTGCATATGCCTGCTTCTCATCCCATGGTTTTTTGCAGTGATCGTAACATTCCTGGTGCATACAGTATATGAAAGTGATCACTTGACAGATAGGCTTGCCTTGAATGGGGAGTAGATGAAGTATAAATCAATTCAAGTGCAATAGAGGAAAAGTGAAATTAGTACATCTGTGCTTGGGGCATTTGTGGTTGTCAGCAAAGATGCATTCACTTATGTCACATGAGGGTAATCTGGTTTGTGCAGGTTTGTGTGTTATCGAGGGAAATCTCTGAGCACTGCAGTATGATGTAGTGTAGATTTTGATTGACTTACTCTGAATGTATAATATTCAAAACAGTCATTTAAGCAAAATCTCCCATTTTGAAACAGGAGCAATAGCAAAGTTTTTTGCTTGTGGCCTGCCTTCAATATTTGTGTGGAGGAGTATGCCCTAGGAAAAGTGAACTGCAGGGTTGTGTGTACCTCATTTTTGGAATAGTTCCAGGTTAGGTTTGTGATTTTCAAGCCAAACTCTGTGGTTCTCCAAACCAGTCTGGTCACTGGATCAGCTGCTGCCTTGCTGCAGCTGTCCTGGGCTATAATGAGTGTGGAGCACTTACCCCTAATTGACGTCTTTGAGCTGAACGCAGGTAAGCGACTACCAACATCAGCTGACACACACAAGTTTGTAAGTAATTGCTGGACGTTGTTTTGAAAGAGATACTATTGTTCAAATCAATTTGAGAGTCATGAAATAATTTGGGAGTGAGGCAGCAGCAGCTACATTAATTTTATTTGCCTATGCCATCCACATTAGAGGAGATGATAATTTGTCTTTCCAAGTTCAGGAACTGTTAACAACCCTAGCTGTTGTAAGCCAGCCTGCGATTGGGTAGTTAATCCCCAGAAAAGGCTCACTGCATAAAGTTGCTCCTTGATCACCAGTGACTATTAGTAGGAGATTTCAGGTTTCTGCCTATAGAAAAAATTACTTATAACCTACTTTATCTGTAACAAGTACTATATACTGAAAGTGTTATTAAATGCATCTGAATTGTATAAGACCCCCAACATTAAAAGAAAAATAAATTAAAAAAAGAAGTGTAACTTACAGAAAGGAAAAAAAGGGGATATGTGATATAGAAAAGAATAAGATATGTGGACCCAGCAGCAGTCATGTTTTTGAAGAATCTTTCTGAAACTGAACAAGAAAAATCCTTAAAAATATAGGGAGCTACAGTGAAGGAAACATTCCATCTGGCTCTGGTGGGAGGTGACTGGTGATAGGACAGAGCTGAGTCTCTGGATGGTATCTTTGTGATAAGCTGAAAATCTGTGCGTTCTCTTATTTCTGGTATATATAGCCTGACTATGCTAGAAGCATGGTTATGTTTTATAGGAAAAGGAAATAAAGAGTTAAAAGGAAATGTGATATAGTGTATTCTGCTGACTGTCTAGGTAAGCAGAAAAACTCCTGACAGTTGCAGAGAAAAATAATTTTGGTGCAAAATGGAATTGTCTGTGTGTGTATATTAAAATTCTGATTAATGAGTGGTGATGAGTAGACTTTCTGGTAGTAAACATGATGTTCTGAACATACAGCTTGTTTGAAATGCCATGCTTTCATGGAAACATGGAAAATTCTGCCATGGACTTGCCTAATATAACTCTAAAAGAAATGCTACATTAATAATGGCTATTTGTTCTCTTTATTTTTAACCTGTTTCTTATCTTTTTGATTCATATGCTTTTCAAATTATAATAGTATATATTTTATAGATGTATAAATATATAATAGTATATATTTTATAAGATATAATAGTATGTATTTTGCTTTTCTGTTCCAGCGAATTCGAGATCTAGAAGATAAAATAGAACTTCAAAAGAGGCAACTCAAAGAAATTGAGGAAAAGGTAAATATATGTCTGGGCAGTACCAATGGATTTTTTTTCCATACAAAATTGTTTTCTTCTGTTGCACTGATGTTAATAGTACTTAACCTAATATCACAAAATCTATTTTAAGACAAGATAAAATTTGAGTTCAAGTCATTGCTGCTTGAAATGCAGCTCTGTCCCTAATCTGCTCAAAATAATTTCCTATGCAGGATTTCTGTCAATTACAGGAAGGAATCAAGGAGTCTGGAGAGACTCTAGACTAGCAGAAGGAGGATTTGCTGTGGTTTAGATCAAGCAAGAACAAAGATTTGTCTCTGAAAAAAATTGTTTAGCTCAGCCCTATTCTTTGGATAGCATTGCTTTGCAAAACTTTCAAGTACTGAAAAATAAAATTAGTGAGGTGCCTGCGAAACACTACAATTAAGGAGTATTTCTTGCTTTAATATAGAAACAAATTAATATAATGGATCCAAATTTTTTTTTTTTTTTTAAGAAGCTCTGATCAAGGCTTCAGACAGCAAATGAATTTGTGTCACTGTGGCTCCCAAGCAAGGGATGGCACAAGGTTCGTGGACTATGGGCTCAGGTGTTTCTCAGGTCTATGGAGTTTAGGCCGTTCTGCAGAGCATGGGCTAACAATGGGTCTTTCTCTAGGCCCCAGCCGAGTGTTTTAGTCATGTTACTTTTGCTAAACCAGTGCCTAGATCCCAACATGAGTCACATCATCCCAGGTTCCTTTTCTCCAGTATTTATGGGTATGTAATCCTACATAAACCTACTGCGGGGCTGAATGGAGAAGTTAGTGGAGTTTTCAGTAATTGTTTTTTTTCTCTTGGGGTGAGAATGGGGTAAAAGGGTAAAAGGAAGACTTTTGCAGGACTCTGAGGAATGTTGAAAGGGGTCCATGGGGTTTGCGGAACAGAGAGAGGCTTTGGGGAGCAGCTCACTGGGTGTGGAAAAGTTTCTTCCTTACCCTTCTCTGATCTCAGCATCCCTTCATCTGCTTTCAGGATGTGGCAGTCCTCCCAGTTGCACTTCTAGCAACAATTCCAATTCCCTCATCATCTTCCTTGGCCCCTTCTGCTCCCACAGTAGTTGTCTCCCCTCTGCTGTACCTTGTCCTGCACTTTCCAGACTGTAATATCCATCTGGGTTTGTGGGAGAGCCAGGAGAAGAGCCTGCAGAAGCTGGGCTGTCTAGTGGTGTTGCTAGTTATCGCTTTACGTCATCCCCACAAGACCTGGTTGAGGCTGGTCTGTCTGCATCCATTGGGAAAGCAATGGTCCATCTTTGCACTAGCAGAGAAACACAGGCAATATTCGCCCTTAAAAGGCCTCTTTTGCTGCCTTTGCCCTCTTCTGCCCCAGACCATGTCTATACCTGAAGCTGTTCCTGTCTAGCAGCCAGTAATGTCTAAGGTGCTACACTTAACTCCTTGAAGCAGAGAAATGTTGAGGGATAGGCAAGACTTGTACATATTAATTATTTCAGATATTACTGTTTATCCACTCATTCTAAAAAGTCAACATGTCTAGATGTTGCTATTGCCAAAATCTAAGCCTTTAAGGCGTTGCCATTACAGTTTACGGAGTAGGTATTGGATTAGCCAGACTGATAATTTTGGAAATAGAAGATAGCATTATCTCTGCTGGTTCATCAGCCAGATGGATGCGGGAAAGCACTGGAAAAGAAACAGCTTAATCAGAAGCTTAGCAGAATGCTGGTAATGAGTTAAAATTATTAACACCCTCTTTGCTTTAATGTTACATTAGCAAGAGACCTCAAAAAAGCTTCATCTCTTTCTATTAACCTTCAGCTTCTGGATGGGTGGAGGGCTTCCTTCTATCTCTATTACATTTGAATTATTTTTTTTCCCTGGGATTAAATCCCATTCTGAATTTGATGGCCCAAAGGAAGATTATGCTGTCAGGGAATTAATGAATGATGTAATTTTACCTCATTGTTCTTCTGAAGGTTTAATGCATTAAAGGGTGCAGATTGACACCTACATGCTACTGATACTGAGCACAATAATTTCTTGTGGAGAGAAGTCTTACGCTTTTCAAGGAACAGCAGCGTTTATAGCTGAGCCTCATTGCTGGTGGTAGCTAAGGACAATGCACCACTTACAGCTACTGTGTCATGAGTATGACTTTTCATTTTCCTTTAGGAGTGGATTAAATTTTTAAGTTTTGTGTAAAATTCTGTCAGATCAGAACATAAGGATTACAGTATTTCTGCCCTATAGATTCCTCAGCAAACTGTCCTGTTTCTAAAGGCTATACAGAAGAATGATATAAAATCTCAGTTTTAATCTGTGAGTTGATACATTAGGAACAAGTGCTGTTTAAATACCTCATGCTCTTCTCATAGCTGATTCTCTGCTATTTCGGTTCCATTTAAGTTGTGCCCTTGGCTTCGTAAGTCTTGGTTCAGGAGAGCTTTAGTGTGTGTAATTATAAGTACTTCTTTGAGTGAATCACAAAGCCAAGCCTAATATTCCTGAAGTTAAAAAATCCGCAGATGTTGCCATTGTAAAACTGTCCTCAAATACTGATTTTTTTTACTGCTTTTTACAGTAAGATTGGTATACTGTGACTTTCTTTCAGATCAACTCAATTAATGATATAAGACTAACTGCTGTAATGTCATTGGATTTCATATTACATATCTTACATCTTCTTTCTTTTCTTTTTTCCTCATTTTCTTTTGATCTTATGTTATAGTTTTTGTTCCTTTTTTTGTTTTTTTCACTAGCATTCATTCTGTGGCCTTGATGACACAACTGAGCCGAGACATGTGGTTGGTATTCTTTGTATTTCTTTGTACTCAGTTTTTGACTCTTAGATTTCGCCATGTTTTGGGGATTGTTTGTAAGACTCTGAAACCATGAGGACCGGAATACTGGTTTTGCCTACAGAAGAGGAAGAGTCACCTATAAATCCAACTGGGATACTTCCCTAGATTTCTGCAGAAAGTCATTGGCTTTTCAATGAGAAATGATTTTGCATCCAAACATACTGACTGCCGTAACTGCAGTGAGTGCTTTCCATTCTTGCAGAGCAGGTACATTTTGTCAGAAAGTTCGGTTATTGCTGTAGGATCTGGCCTTCTATCATGCTGGATGAAGAGGCAGCAAACGATGTTTGGTTTAAGTTTTGCTGTCTAAGAAGCCCTGTGAGCATAACCACCCATGCAAAATAAGGAGTTCATTTTACTTCCTCAAGATCCTTGAGGCCATGAAATAACTTAGGAAATAATAACCAATTTTCCCTTTTATGAGGTGATTTGACGGTTGCAATGTGACTGACACAACATGGAAAGGGTGAGGGTAAAAAACCTCTGTGCCTCTCCACTGAGACACATCATTCTCACTGTCCTTTCACAGTGTCCTGATCCTTTCAGCTCAGTGCAAAAGGCAGTGAATTTCTTCAGCTGTAGCAGGAGCCTTTGTGGCACTACTCACCTTTCACAGAGAACAGGAGGGAAATGTACTTTAGAAAATCAGTCCCAGTCCTCTTCCCTGGAGCAATGCAAGTTCCACAGTGCCCTTCAGGAAGGATGGTAACTCAAAAGCCTAACTGTTAGAGGATTAAACTATGCTTTAAAGCTATTGAATATTATACAGTATTTGTATTGTTACTGTTGTTGGGGGCTTGTTTTGTTTTGTTTTTAACCCGATAATACACTGTGCTTTCACCTTTTCAAAATTTCTATGTTTTTTCTTCCTTGTAATCTGTTGTGAATTCTATTCAAGGAATTTCCTTATTGTAGGAGTTTATTCAACATCTTTAAAACTGCTATCAAGTACTGTATGATGAAAAAAAATGATGACATGAGTTACCCCAAGACCCTATGATATTTACCTTACATTAAGCATGAAACAGTATTTTCTTCTGCCCAGATCTCAAGTACTTTTGAGAAATCAGACCTGTATTATCATGGGCTCTTTCTAGGGTTTATTCAGGTCCAGTATGTTCAGTTATCATCTTTCTGTTTCTCTTTGGAACTTGCTCTGGGCTTTCATTACAAGCATTGCTGCATATGCATTTTATTTTTCAATAAAATGGTAATAGATGCAGATGGGTGGAATGTAATTCTCAGGAGTTATTGTTTTCTTACAAGTGCAGGAGCTTTCTTTTGATTGTTAGAAGTTGGAAACTAGTTGAAATTGAGCCATATTTTCCAGTACTTTCAAGATTTCTTCTGAAATTTCCTATATTTTGTAAAAAATTGAGCATATGCTTATAGAGAGGTGTTTGAAGAAAGGTGAAGCCTTGTGGTAAACTATTCACCTTTCCACAGTTTGAAGTGAATTTTTGGACAAGATCAGATAGGACAGATGCCATTTTGGTTAAGATAAGTTTGAAAGAGTAATGTTAAAGGAGTCACCAAACTATTGTCTTTAGAATTTCATCCAGGTTTTTTATACCAGTCCTGGTTAGAGGTGCTAACATCTGGATAAATGTACTTTCTTTTAAATATGTTGAAAAATATACTGGCCAAGTCTAGAGATACTTTATAAACATTCAATATATTTAGTGAAATCACCAGCATTTTTAAAATTCCATTTAAAATATTTTGACATACTGTGCATTCAAGGGATCTACAGGTTTCCACACTGATATTAGCTGATAGTATTCTGGGTTCCCCTTGGATTAAAAGAGGAAAAAAAATTAAAAAGAAATTGCAAATATTAATAGCCTCCAGAAAATGCATTGTGCTGATATAATGTGCTACTCTTCCTATTAACAGTAAGTACTTAAGTAATTAAATTCAAGCTTGGTGACGAGCATTTTGAGGAGATAACACAGAGGTAATGACTGTGTAGCCACGTAACTACTCAGCTCTTGACATTTCTAGGAGTGCACATCACATTGTGGTGCTGGTGTGAAGGGCAATGTCCTTTAATTCATCTTGCCAGAGGTGAATCTGTCTCTGATTAATCTAACACAGAAAAGTCAATTTTAAGATACTTAATTATAGTTGGACTTTTGAGCACTGTTAACTATTTCAAGGCAATCCAGGTGATTTACTGATAGTAATTTTGGTTCTAGTTATTTTGAAGGTAATATAAAACATTCAGAAAGACACTGTGCTGTCTAGGAATTTAGGATACCAACACTTATTTCTAAAGTAATGTTTTTTATCTAAAGCTCAGCAGACTTTTTCTTTTCTTTGTTGTTTTTATTTTCTGTTTTCGTTTTTGTTTTGTTTTGTTTACAGGCTATTAAAAGAACCTATGGAGTGAAAAGCTGAGTCCACGTGCAAAAATACAGAAAATATTTATTAAGCAGCTTTAAATTGGTGCATTTTTTCATAAAGCAGTTTGCATAATACTTGAAGCTGCAAAATATTTGAACTTAAAATTAGAGATTTTTTTAAAGATATGGCTTCAAGCTGGAATGATTTCTCAATCAAATAAGGACCAGCACATCATAAACGCTGAAAAAAAAATATAAACAGAACTTACACTCTCACACCAACCAAACAGCAGAAAAAACACAAGTGCAATTACTGGCTGCTATGTGAACTGTTATCTACCAAATGGTTTTCTTACAGTTCTGAGATTTTTGTCTCCATACTGCATGCTTTCAACAAATGTGGTTTGCATTTCACCCAAGAAACACAGGATTTCCTTTTTAATATCTATATTAAAAAAAGCTAAGTGTTTGACATTAAGTTGTCTATAGTAAATAGCTAACAGGAAGCAAACTGTTCAAAGTTGGAAACAAATAAAGATTTACAACCCTGCAGTGGTAAAATTCATATTAAATTCATTAGTTGGAAATCCACAGGTGCAGAAAGGACGAGTTTTGGAGAAAGGCAAGATGGCAGATTGACGTATGAAAACTTTAAAGTGGGCGAGAACTGTGTGGGAAATACGATTTTTTGAATGTTTCTTGAGAAGTGAGGCAATGTCTTGTAAAGACAGCACTGGGAAAATGGCAGATTCCATGGTGGCCTGAGAGGCTGGGAAAAGAGAATGCAAGATGTACAGTGCTCAGTTATCTCTTCAAGAAGAAAGAGAGACTTGGAGAAATGGGCATGTAGATGAATGTGATAAGCAGAGAAGTAGTTGAACATAAATATTGAAAATCATGGCATCCTCTCAGGTGAAATAAAAAACCATTGTCATTAGCTACCAGGAAGCAAAAATGGCACAGCCTCAACCAGCAGAGGTAGATAAACAGTCATTGATGACCTGAACTGCAAGAAAAATTTGGGGTGAAGCACAGACTGGAAAAATTGAAGTTGCAAAGATTTTTTTAAGAGAATGGTTAGAAAATGAAAAAATATTACTCTTTCAAAGAGGGAAAAGCAAATCAATGCTTCAGAGCTAGAAAGGCAATATGAAGAAATAGATAATTTTAATTATTTCTGAAATGTTGAGGCAAGATGAAAACATTAAGAGCACATTATTAGAAGATAACTTTCTCCTCCCTCATGTTTTCTTGAAAATCATATTTGTGTAGAAAGCCACAAACAAGTCTACTCCCATGAACACACTGAACTCCAACATGAATTAGATGGTTACAGTAATACATCACATGAAGTGGAAATTATGATTGAGAAAAATAACATAAGGCAATTAACAGCTAAGGAAAACAGAGAAAGCTGAGGAAAAGTTTTGTCATAGCAACTGAATTTCTCGCTGTTGAAGGTGCAGGAATCAGCCTCAGAAGCAGCCAGTTTTCTCAGATAATTACCAGGCTCTGAAGAGAAGTACTCTGCACAAAGAATCACCGGACAAGAGCATTTACCTGCAGAAGGAGCTGAGACACTCCACAAGACTAATGTCACATGCAGCAAACTGTGGCTGATGTCAGGGTCTGAATTACCCTGGTAGAATGCACAATTTACCTTGGAAACAAGGATCATGCCGAAGTCTGGAATCTCGATCCCCAAAAGAACATATTGCTCACAATATATTGTTCAAAAGAAACAAGCATTTAGAGAATGTGTTTTTAAATAGAAATTTTTCATGTTTTAGTTAAGGCTTTTAGCAGTGTGATGACAGAATGTGGAAAAATAAGGCCTTCACTGCAAAAGAGAATTCTGGCATCACTAAAGCAAAGGACCAAACAGGAGGTAAACAGAGCTTGAGATAATCAAGCCTGGTGCCGATGCAGGAACAATGATTCACTTGGCAATAGACACAGTTTTGCTCATCAGTACTTTGAATATGAAACTATAAGCACAAACATGTCAGAGCATGTGGCTGCCATGATAAGCACACTGCACGGACAGGAGAGGGTCTTCTTACAAAGCAGAGAAGGTATGAACTGTTTCATTTCCTTATTTTCTTGTGTTTTGTTGTTACATTGTAATTTACATGTGATGGTTTTCTCAAGGAAACTGGCCGATTGGGCTGACATTTTCCATTGCATTTATGATGGGTTTTTTCTGCACTGAGCTAGCAGAATTTGTACTTTTGGAAAACGGAGTATATTACTACAATCTAACTATCTGTTGTATATTGATATTTACTGTAGAACTGGGAATGGGTACAGTATGTTAACAGGGTGTTCAGGCTTTGGAATGGGCTGTCCAGGGAAATGATACAATCACCATCCCTGGAAGTGTTCGAAGGTGTGTGGATGTGGCATTTCGGGACATGGTCTAGTGCTGGACTTGGCAGTGCTATGTTAGTGGTTGATGGTTTTAGAGATCTCTTCCAACCTTAGTGATTCTATTATTCTGTGATTCAGTCCATACAAGATGATGGGCCTGATTTTCCCTCTTTGTGACACAGCTTTCAAATAATCTATCCCAGCTGTATAAATGAAGAAGGAAACTGTAAGTTTCTCATTGCTTGCGTCAGTTGTAACAGCTTTCCTGGTTTCATGCTACAGTTGAAAATGATATTAATTTGGCTTCCACTGTAAATTATTAATGAGAAAAGTAACAATGTTCACTATTATTATACATCCCCTTTGCAGTGCTGTTGAGGGCTGACCATTGTCACAGAACAGGATGTCTATTCCATTTACAAATAATAAGTACAGACAAAATATTAATGTCTCAAGGAACTCTAAATTGAAGATACTGTTCCATTTGGGAAATTATACTGTCCAAGGGAGAGCCATAATTATGTTAACATGTCTCAGGGATGCATGGTCTCTGAGAAGAGACAGGGCTTGGTAAGTCTGGAGATCACAAAGAGGTGTGAACTTTGTTGTCCACATGGATTTATTCTTTGATATCTAGCTGCATTTGAAACTTGTAAGTATCATGGCTTCTTAAGGGACTGAGGAGTGGCTGAATCGCTTCAGCTCTAGGTCCTTGTGTGACTGACATAAGGCCAGTGAGTTGATACAATTGACCAAAATTTTAAAACCTTGTGGAATTGACCAAACCTGTGAAGAGCACAAAACAAAACATCAAAACATGAGGTGATAAGAGAACTGGTTTTATTTATTCTTTTGCACTGATTTTGTGCCATTTTCTACTCCTCAGTATCAAATATGTTACTTTTATCTTCTTTGCACTGTAGATTCAGCATTTGTCTACCAAGAAAAGAAAGAAATAGTAATTGCTTCATTTCCTCGGTAATAAATCCAAACTCTGTGGCTGAATTCCAGTTACAGATCCAATTCCAAATCAACACAATGTAGCAAAATCAAAGGCATTTCATCGGTGCCAGTTGGTTGAGGTTTAACCCAGCTTACAGCTAGGCACCTGCAGCCACTCACTCTCCCACCTTGCTGCCCCCACCAGTGGGGAGAGAATCAGGAAGAAAAGGTAAATCTCATGGGTTGAGATACAAACAGTTTAATAATTGAGACAAAATATTACTATAATAATATGCGCTAGTAATTGTAATTATAAGGAGAGAGAGAGGGAGAATTTAACAGGACCCAAGAGAAACAAGAGTGCTTCACACTGCACTTTCTCACCACCTGCTGACCAATGCCCAGCCAGTTCCTCAACGGCCATCAGTCCCTTTCTGGGTAATTCCCCCCAATTTATATACTGAGCATGAAGCTCTGTGGTGTGGAATATCCCTTTGGACAGTTCAGATCAGCTGCCTCAGCTGTACTCCCTACCAGCTCCTTGTGCAGCTCCTCACTGGCAGAGCATGAGCCACTGAAAAGTCCTTGACTTAGGGTGAGCACTACTGAGCAACAGCCAAAACATCAGCGTGTTATCAACATTATTCTCATACTGAATTCAAAACACAGCACTGTGCCAGCTTCTAAGGAGAAAATTATCTCTGTCCCAGCAGAAACCAGGACACAATTATCGGACGATAGCTACTGAAGTGAGATTCTGAAGAATTTTTAGATCTATGACTAAAAGAGGCAAAAGAAAAAAACCAAACTAACTTGCCTTCTCAAGCCCCAATTTGAAAATTTCTTTCAGGCATGGTTTCATAACCTGTCAGAGGTGAAGTAAATATAAGTAAAATACTGCGTGCAGAATTCCAAAATATCAGTTAAATAAACTGAATATTTTCTTTGAAATAGTTACAGAATGCCTTTTGGATAGACAATACCCTTTTTTTAGTCTTCTGTCTTGAAACAATAATAATGTAATAAATTTATCCAAAATAAATACATTCAGTTTTATGAACTCTCATATTTAGTAGAAAATTATTCTATTTTTACAACTTTGATACCTAATTCCTTTATTAATTAGTGTGACTGAATCTTTTATGGGGATCTCATTGTGAATGGCAACTCCCTTCATACATGTTAATGGGTCTAATGAAATGAGACTTTCTCATAAATTATAAATGTGCTCAGAATCAAGAAGGACTGTTCATTTGATCGTCAGAGGCTTAGACTCTGTTATTGCATGCTTAGACTGTAGTACATTGAGAACCTAATTTGAGCTTTTTTTCACCATGGATCCTTCATCTGGAAGAAAACAAGAATTTTGTTACTGTATTAGAGTGCCTAGTAATGAAGGATTTGCTGTTCTGAATTTTAGTGTTAAAATTGCAACTTCCTGGGTTTTCCAGGAATTAGAAGATGCAAGCACACCTGATGAAAAAGTAAAAAGTGCTGGAGAAGATAATTTGAACCTCAGAATAAAAGAGCTGGAAAAGTCAGAGCAAAAACTGAAAGGTGTTCTAGAGGACTACATGGAGTCAGATTCCATCCTAAGAAATAGGTAAATAAAAGGAGTTTGCATTAAAATTTGTTATATGACAAAGGTACTCTTCATTTTGCCCTGTGTACTGGCTGTCAAATGATACATGCAGAACCAGACAAAAGAAAGACTTTATGTGTTTTTAGAGTGTCGGAGGAGATGCATGTGTGTTTTGTATAGCTGTCAGAATAGAAATGCAATAATAATTTTTTTAACAATTATTATTTAAGTAAGATTTACAGCATGGTCTAAAATATTGTTGCAAATAACCAAACAGCTTTCTTAGGATGTTTCATTCTTAAATATTCATATGGTATAAATTCTGTTTGTAATGTATATCCCTTTCCTTTGAAAATAAGATTTAATTTGGAATTTCGTGTCGTAAAAAAAGTTCCTTGTTTCAGAAAGCTTCATCTAATTTAGTGTGTTAATACTAATCATTACAGTGGATGAAGGTGCCATTAAGCATTAATTATACATTTGACTAGAATAATAAGGTTTTGATAGTCAGCAACAGCTGTTTTAAAGAAAGTTAGAGTTTAAAAGGATAGGAAATATAAATGGCATTAAAACAATTATTTGTATAATTTTTAATTGCATTGAATTCATCAAGGAATTTTGCCAGAAATATTTTAATAATGGGATTTTTGTCAAAATAATAATTAATCTTCCTTTAAAAATCTTCATATCACACTTCATAGTTTTTCACTACCATTTTACTAGCAACAGGCAAAGCAAACCTGTATTTTGTCAAAATCCATCTTTGTGGACAAAGTCAATACAATTATGCACTGTACGTTTCAGTACCCATTGAGGTATTACAAGTAAGATATTTTCACTTCAGCCTGTATAACATAGGTATTTGTAGGCTACCCATAATGTTAATTTTGATGGGAAGCATTTACTGTCATAAAATTTGAATTCACTGACTATGAACCTACAATAATCCTGTGATCGGGTACATGCAGACACTGAAGTGTTGTGGTTGTCTTTATGGTAGGTTGTTACTTCAATATAGCATGCCAAACTCCATTGAACAAAAATCTTGTAAATGTGTTTTCTTACGGTATTCTTATTAAGTCAGCAGAAAGGTGGTGTCTTTAACAATTTTGATACTCTCCAGCGTAATGTGCAAACCCCAGCAGACTTGTTAAGAATTAATTGTTTGTTATATTAGTGATCAAAAATTTGTTACTATTTTAGTTTTGGGAGACAAGTACAAAAATAAAGATAAATTGATGCATTGCTTGTGACAGCGTATCCATCTGGAACTGTACTGTGGTATTGACTTAGCAAAAATGTTCATTCTCGCTATCACAGGATGAAGGAGCTGGAGCTGTCACACAAAACACTTTGTGTGATGATTGATCAGCTCAACGTGAAGCTGGACCAGATTGGAAATGCCAATGTGTGCATTAAAGGGAAACTGCGAGACATTCAGGAGGACCTGATCAGCTTGGTGAGAGGGATATTGTTGCAAATGACCTAGTTTTTTTTCTCTTTGTGGTAGTAATTTATAAGTCAAGCTTATCTCCAGTGACCTGTTTTTAAGCAACAAATGGTCTCAGCCTTTCTCTTTTTCTACAGCTAAAGAAATCAGAAGAATTTTTGGATTTTTTTCCCCCAGCTTTCTATTTCTTTATTGTTTTTGACAGCACTGCTGTTATTTCTCTCATTTGAGCCCTTGATCTTTCAAATTTATACTCCCCCTTCTTTATTTTTCCCTAGAACCCAATCGGTGTACTCCTTCTTAGGTCAGAGTTTATCTTTCTAGGCCCATACAACAGGCATTTTTACCTAGTTTGCTCATTGGATGGATGAATGAAAATGGAGAAGGAATGAAAGGTTTTCAAGAACAGTCTTCAGTGAAACAATGTCTTTCAATTCTGTTTATCATAAGATATACTTTCATTTTCTTGACATTTTAGGTCAAAGTTTTATTCTCTGACAGAACACTAGTACCGTGTGGCAAGACTCACAAGAATGAAGAATAGACTTTGATTCTGTAATTAAAAATGAAATGTGTTTTTCAAGACTTGGGAAGCTTAGACATATATTCTCATCAAGAGTTAACAAAATGAAGTATTAGCCCACATCTACCTGACTTTTCAGCTTAGTGTTCCTTCTGACCAGTCCTTGCCTGTGAATGCCTCAGACAGGAAAGTACTGATGATCAAAATGACTGATCTAAAGAAGTCCTTGAAAAAAATGAAGTCATTCCTTCATGTCTCTGTGCCTTCAGTCGTGCTTCAAAGTTGCTGCAATGTCCCTGTGATACTGGTGGCTCTTACTCTGCTCAAAGCAAGGACAGTACAGGAGTCATGAAAGCCTCTTCTGCCTTTCATTGGCATCTTTCACCTCTATGTATTTGTGTTCAAACACACTGTAGTGCAAATGAAAATACCAAAGTCTTTCTCAAACTGTTTCAAAAGGCATCTGTTCCTTTCTCCTTTTTCAGGAGGCTCATTAGAGGAGCTGACAGATGACAGGTGTGGTGAAGAGCAAAGGGCAAAATCTCGGGCTCTGGAAAGCGTGTCCTGTTTTCTATAACAGAACCGCAGCTTCTCTGCCTGTACCACCCCAGTGCTACAGTACTGTCAGTGTTAGGGATCTGTTACTGCATAAATCAGAGCTGGATACATGAATTAACAGTTCTAAGGTTTATTTTGATTTAATATGTACTTTAGAACATGCTAAAATATGTTTAAAAAGTTCCTGTATTTCATGTAGTAGTAGATGTGGGTGAGTTTGTTTTGTCTGTTTCCTACTGAGGTGTTTCAGTGATGGCTGAAATGACAAAACAGGTTATTTTTGCTGTAAATGCAGTATTTTACTGGCTTTTAAAAAATTTCTGCTTATGTCATTCCTGAGTTTTCAGAAAACAAGGGCAAAATTATCACTAAATCAAGAAAAATGATAAGGGAAGAAGATATTTAAGATGTTAACCATACATCTCACTGAAATTATAGGTTGAAAACCAAAAGAAGTCAGAGAAGAAGCACAAGGAAAAATTGCATTGGCTTAAGGAGCAGCTGAAGACAAAAGAGGATGAAATAAAAAGCCAGTCAGAATACTTTGAGCACTACAAACAAAGGCAGAGACAACAGACAGCAGTACTGAGAAAAAGGGACTATTACCTTCAGGGTGAGGTATTGAGGTTGGAAAAGCAAGTCATAGATCTTAAGGCCCATATTGCTCTTTTGACATCCGAGTTAGAAGAGGGAATGGTGCAGCACCTCCAGCAGAAGCTGCAGTCAATATGCAGGGGGACTCAGGACTGTAAACACCCTGGCGTGGAAGAAATGGAATGCAAGACTTGTATTGAAAATGTGGAGCATGATGTGAAAAGCCACCTTGAGGCATTTCAGCAAAACTTGAAGTTCTTGAGGGAAAAAGAAGAGGACACTAGAAGAGAACAGGCAGACCCGCTGACTGAACTGCAGTGCTCTCAGGACACTGAAGACTTTCTTAGAAAAAAATTGGAAGAATCCCAGCATCATATCTCTAATTTAAAATTATCTGAAATCAAACTACAGGAAAAAGTGAAAGAGCTTTTAGAGGAAAACAGAACTTCAGAAGATCAAGGTACTGTGAAGTTGAAAACAGAGAAAGAAAAAGACTCAGAACTTAAAAGATTGGTGGATGGAGACAACAGTGTTAACCTGGTAAGTCAACTGGTAAGTAAAAATAATGCAAAATGTAATTGGTTTTTATCTTTGTATCACCCTGGATTACACGTGTCAGTAGATGTGCAGCCAAGATGCAAGTGCAAGGCTTTATCCCGCCTGATTTTTTTTCCTTATTTTTGTTTATTCATTATTACTTCCCAGTGTCTCTTTCACATTCACTGGAATCAGTAGTTGGAGCTTTCTTGCATCACAGCTTTTGTTAGGTGCACACTGAGGACCCTCAACAAATCTTTGTTCCTTAAGCTTTTAAGTGATGTGCTCACGGCAAAGGTCTCAGTTGGCACTAAAAGTAGAGCCCAGAAGAACTTTTGAGACCTGTCTTGTGGACACCATTCAGTGAAGGAGAACACAGATGGTTGGATGAGTTTCTGCATGTTATTCATGCCCAAATGCTGGAGAAAAAAGCACACTTGACAGTAAGTCTTGTCTGGGAGATTTTCTGGGTAGTGGTAAACAAGGGAAGATGGATGCAGCGTTCATGACTGGGAGCGAGCTGAGATATTCAATGGTTTGCAGCTCTGTAGCATTGTGATATGCCCTGAATACACTGAATAGGACTTGTTTGCTCCAAGCACTTCACTCCAGCACTGCATGGGAAAGCTCTGCTCATGCTGTAATATGGCATTCAGCTTCTGCCAATTTATTTTGCTGACAAGGAATAATTCTTTTCGCAGAGTGGACTCAAACAAAATTTTATTCATCATGCACAGAGGTGGAGGGTATTTTTATTCTGAGACTTTATTTAAAGTGAGATCAGCTGAGCCTCACGCTCATTCAGATTTCGACCTAATGTCCCAAAAACTCTCCTGATTTTAACTGCAGTTAACCAGGAGGTAATGGGCTTGAACAAAACCCTTTCATATAGGAGGTCAGTCAGACTGTGAGTACTTCCAGAACTGGGAGAAGCTAGAGAGGATCTTGTATTCATAACGCTAGAGGAAATAAAGACAAATTTTTTAACCTGGTAGTTGAAGGCACCTTTGCAGGCCTGGTGATTTTTTGCCATTAGTGGTTCTACAGTCCCAAAGCCGTGAGCTCCAGAAAGTTGTCTCTGTGTGAGAGAGTGTGGTGAGATCACCCTGCAGTAACCACCAGCTCATGGGTGACCTCTGTGGAGAGCTCAGAAGCTGCACCTCACCCCATGTGTCTCTGTAGCTGCCCCAAGGTGGCAGAAAGACCAACTGCTTACCCTGAGCCATTGCTATGGTTACTTTAACTAGTGTATTCACTTTTCCTTGGGAATGAAGAATACTGTTTAAAAATATTTTAAGATACTTGTAGAGGGATTTGCACTGAGTTGCAAACAGGTACAATAAACAACTGCATTATGAGGGGTCTGCACAGCTAAAATCTGGCTTTCAGGGACAGAGAAGAAGTAGTGAAGAATTACTATTGGTTTGATAAAATTGAGAAAAGAAGAAAAAAATGTTGAGTTATTTGAAGGTGTGAAAGCAAGATACACAGCTGACTAATTGCCTGAGACTAATCCAGAAAGTCTTCAAGAAACAGGAGTCTTTCCATGCTCTAGTCTAATAAAAGCCTATTTTTTCCTCTACATGAAGTTTTCTAACCATTTCTTTTCTAAGTATTAGTTTACATTTCTGGTGTCATAGGAGGTTAGAGTCTCAGTTACCCAGTCTTTGGTATAAATGAACAGGCCATAATTTGTGTTTACTTTAATCTGCTGCAGAGTGGATAGTGTTCTTTAAATGCTATGTATAGCATCAGCAGCAGCAAATCTTATGCCTTCTGAATTTCTGGTTGTCTCTTCCTCCTCTTTTGGTACTACAAATACACTTGCATTTTTCTAGTAGAAAATTACTTGAGATAGCAGGGAAAAAATTTCAGTATCTCTGATAAAAGGAGGAGGGAGACATCTGGTGTTTTTCTTTAAAACTGAAGATGGTTTCCTCCCCTTATCTGGAGTTTTACTAGTATGTTTGAAAATAGAATTTCTCAGTCTCATCACCTCAATCTTGTAGTATTTCAGCCAAAATAGTTACAAGAAAAATCCTATTTGAGCTCATCATAATCCATCAACAGCTATAAAAATGAGAAATTGTGTACAATACAAGATTTTTGTGTTGTTACTTTCCTAGAAAACTGCTTATATAACATTTCTCAGTGAAAGAGCAAATTGCCTTTTTCACAGCCAGGAAAAAATTAGTTTGTGAAGACAGGCTTATCACACTCCTGTGAAATACACACGGTATGAGATTTCTCAGTAAATACCACGTCATTCAAATACCAATCACGCCAGTTATTTTTAAAGACTAGCCTTATTCATTACTGCATCTTCATCAGTAATACAAGATTCAATTAGACTGAGCACCAAGAGGAAAACTGCATCTCATGGTGGAGTGTAGTCGCATAAATCTTGTAGAAAATTTCAATTTCCAAACTCAGAATCCTGTCTGCATATTCCAATTGTAGTATATGCCTGAATGAAAAATCAACACACACAAAAAAGCAGCTTGTTGCATCTGGCCGTGTGTTGACTTATCAGTTTCTAGATGTGAACATTAGGGGGTCTGTTGAAGGTGAAGGAAAAGTATGAAACCCTAAGTGATGCATCCTTCTGCAGCTTTCACATGACAGCTGAGGTCTTGATTTCTCAGTGTGATTTTCTGCCATCTGAGCATTGTATCTTATACATGATTGCGTGTAACTTTCTTTTGACAGTACCCACACATCAATCAAGAGTTGATATCTGTGAAGAAATAAAGGAAAAGGTGCAGGAAAGGAATGATTGTGTTTCAAGAGATTGGCATTAGTTTCAAACAGGTTGCCCAGAGAGGTTGTGGATGCCCCACCCCTGGGAGTGTTCAAGGCCAGGTTGGATGGGGCCTGAGCAACCTGGTCTAGTGGAAAGTGTCCCTGCCCACGGCTGAGGATTTGAAACTAGATGACCTTTAAAGTACCTTTCAACCCAAACCATTCTATTATTCGATATTTCTGAGAAAATAAGGGAAGAAATCTTGGAAGTGTTGTGGTTTCCACTTAAGTTGTGCCTCCCAGTCAAGATCTTTATTTTAATAGAGCACAACGAGGCAGCTAACTTGGGTTGAAATAAAAATTATTCTCACTGGTGATCCTGTGGATAATCAGTGGCCTTTTCTGACTCACTACAAACTGAAGACTTGGAAGTCATTGCCTTTCCCATCCATTTGTAATTTTAAAATTGCAGCTCAGTGCAAAGGGACCAGATTTATTTTCTGCTGGCTTTTGATGCAGAGCAGTGCAGGAAGACGAAAGTGCCTGTGTTGGCTTGGTTTCTGTAGTGTAGCTGTTTTGGTTACCATCTCAATGATGTGTTTTGTTGAGACAATCAAATCTGATTCTTCTGTTCACTGAAAATGAGCACGATGCATATGAAATGTGATCTGCTGTTATCAAGCAATAGGGGTATCTGCTTTGCCTCAGGAAGTGTCAGTATTTTTAAATTCAATCAGGGACTCAAGATGAATGTCAAGAATGGAATATTAAATTTTCAATTAAATTATCAGTGGAAAAATAAAATTTTGTTCAGAATGATTATTCCACTTTGAGTTCTTCCAACCTAGGAACAACTGTCTTTGTAGCTGAGCACTGAACTATTAGTCTAATTCCCTATTGATTGGACTTTCTTTTATCTTTGTTGATGACCATATAATTTAGTCACTGTTCCACATGTGATCTTACATATTATGTGCTTATGACTCAGATTTTCTTCCTCAGTGCTTTGTAAAGTATGAAGGGAAAACTAGGGGAAATCTTACAACTACAACATTTACTGGAAAATGTTGAAATAAGAAAATTGTATGAAAAAATAGCAGTTCTAATGAAATAATGGGTCTTTTGAATGTAAAATAGCAAAGGAAATTTATGTGCCTGCTTTTCATATCACAAACACCATATATATATATATATATATATGTATATATATTTATGATGTGTGGGGTTTTTTCCTTCTCTTCCCCCTTTTCCCATTAAGAATGGAGATCTAATTCAGGATGAAGTTCAGAATCTGAAACGGAGAGCAGTCTTGGATTCACTCAGAAGCAGAGCTACTCAAACTCCACTTGTGCTGCTACATGATAAAGACTCTGGTATGCAAAGAAATCAGAGTTTTTGCTTTCACTTCTGTGCAATTAAAGTTGAAGATGGTTTCATTCATGGGGTGTGTACGACTTAGAAGGTGTAAACCCTTTGAAAATCCTCCTAATCTGTAAACTGTATCTGGGGAAGGTGAAACAATAACTGTTTGCCACCATTCAGATATGAGCTTTCACAAGAAATCCTAGAACTTTCAAGAAACTACAGAGGTGAGGGGGTACTTTGTATGTCCCGGATGAAGCCTAGTATTTGGGAATGCTGTGCAGCAGTCAGATCGGCTGTTCAGACCAAACAATGTGAAAGCTCTGATTGTGGCAAATTACATCAGGTAAATTCTTCCAACATAAATTAATGGGAATTTTATAGCAAATTTTAATGTGTGTAAATGCAGACCTGCACTGAATAATTTTAACCTGTAAGTTTAATCTATAAGTTTTCACCTGCCCACTGTAGTGAAATGTACTTTTCATTTCTAAATGCTTTGGGAACTGGGAACTATGAACCCCAAATACACCTTATTTTAGACCTCAAAATTTATGGGTTTTTATGAAGCTTGTTTTCTTGTTTAATTTCGTGCTTGTATCTGTATCACTGGTGATGTATGCTGCTGGTAGAGAAGGTAATTTTGAGCATACTCTCACTAAAATATTTTTCTGTTCAAAACATCTCGGTTTTGAGTTTGTTTTCTGTGTAACTCTCTGCGAGTGACATTACATTTGTCCAGTGCTTTACCATAACAGAAACACCAGCCTGTATTCGTGATGGACTAAAGCAGATGGAGGAGCTACCAGAAGAACTTGTACCAGTTTTGGAATGCAGTTCCAGTGCCTTTGCAAAAGTTGCTGGTCTAACTGAGACTGAGCAGGTGAGAAGAAAAATAACTGCTGTTACTGTTACTTGCTGTCTTTGTGCACAGGGAGCTGGTGAAATTGGAGAGAAAATGAAGAGTTGGCTTATATAAAAGTGACTATAAAAGTAGCTTTAAATCATAGCTACTACAGATGCTTTTCAAGGTGAATACAGGTGTGCACTAAGAAAATGATTGACTTATACGTAATTTGTAACATTACTCTCGTTGCAAGTCTTTAAATAATTTGAAAACCCTTTGTATGGAAATATTTTTTCCTCATCAATCTGTAATCAAGTATTTTACAGATGAACTAAAAACCAAATTATGATTAGCAACATATTTTAGCATATATTTTTCAGTTTGAAACACTTCTCATTCACAATCACCAGGTCACCCTTGGACCAGAGAGGGCAAGTACTCTAGAAGATAGTTTCACTTTGCTCAGGTGTACCTCAAGTCGTCATGCAGCAGGACTGCTTTCCCCTTGTTCTGAGAAGTTCTCTCATGATGAGACAAGTAAGGGAACCAAAGATGAAGAAACCTTTTTTCTCTTGAAGGAACAAGCTATAACTCTACCAGTGAAGATATTCCCTGCTTCTGTGGTTGAAGCCTTAATGAGGAAGAAGCTTCAGCTGAGCTTGTTTAAACCTGGAAGATGTCACGTAACAGCTTTCACCACTGTGAAGAAAGTGAGGAGTTTGAGTTTCTGTGAGACACATACTAATCTTTGGTCGGATGGCCTTTGTATTGTTGCAAAAGGAGGATTTTACGACAAAGCTCCTGAACTTCTTCATAGAAAGTTGCCTTCCACTGTGGATGAAGTTTTCACATCATCTCTAGAAGAATGCAACATGGAAAAGCATTGGGTAAACAAGCAAATTCTGCCAAGAAGCCTAAGTGAAAATAAATGTCTGGATAAAGATGCTGATGATGAAAAGTATCACCAAAAAATCTTTACAGAGAGAGCTAAAAGAGTAGAAATGCAGAATGAGAAAGCCCGACAACAACAAGTGACCTGTGATCTTGAGGAAAGTTCTAAAGTTTTCCACAAAACTGAATTTTTCAGGCCTGGGAAGCAAGGAGTGGAAGCCAAAGAGAGTGTCTGTAGCATGCAGGATGCTGAAAGTTTTTCTTTTGATTTTAAAGACTTAAAAAAGTGTTTTGAAGGTAGTTCTGAACAAATGGAGAAAGAAGAAAATATCTCAGAAAACTGCATCCCTGATGTGAAAAGCGGATGTAATGGAAAAGACATAATTGAAATGGAAGAGAAAGGAGACCAGGCTCAGAAACCAACTCAACAAACAAGCCCCTCCAGCAATATTGGCCTGAAAAAAAGGAAAGACCAGACCCTGAAACTATGTGAACCAAATGAGGAGAATTTCTCATGTCAAAAAACAGCTGCTAAAAACATGCAACGTGCATACTCTCAGAATTTTTTTTGGTCAGATGAAGAGAGTTATCCACTAAACTTACTGTTTCCTCTGCAAGAGAGGGCTGTATGCTTAAGCAAAATATTCCTGCCAGGAAAGAGTTTTTATGGGTGTTTCTGTCATCTGTCACCCCTGGAAGCTGGAAGTGAATGTAATGTGAAAATATCTGTATTGAAAAAAGCAGTGGCTGTGTGTTCTCAGAGGATATTTCTACTGATGCAAGAGAATGAAAATTACTCCAAAAAAGTCTGTATATTGCAACAGGAGAATGACAGATATGCTCAGATGATGTGTGCCCTGGAAGAGGAGATGGATGCATATTTTCAATATGTTTTAGCAGTAGATGAAGCTAACATTGTTTCATTCCAAAACTTACTTAATGAGAAGGAGGTTGCTGGTGGATGTTATAATAACTTTACAGAAGAAAACACCATGACCCCGGGAACATTTTTAGTGGAAACTTTCACTAAGAATCTCTCATCTGTTGAAGAGAAAAATAGAAATTCTGAAAAAGACTCATTGACAATTGTATCAAATAAACTTCACAGGAATGTTCTATCCCTGAATGGAAGGAAAATGAGGTATTTCCAGCTGCTTTCTGACCTAAAAGAAGAAAGAAGCAGATGCTTCAAAGAAATGGCTAAGTTATTACAAGACAATAAAAACTATGTAGCAAAATATAATGAATTAATACAGGAGAGAGAGAGAAATTTACAACGAATAGCTCTTTCAGAAGGTGAAAAAGAAACTTTGTTGGGACATTTGGCAGAGATAAAGCGTGAGCAAGACAAATACAGGACCTTAGTTTCAGAACTCCAAGATTGCAAAACTAGCTGTTATCAAACCATTTCTGATTTACAGGAGGAAAAATGTGTACTGAAAAGAGAGATAGACAGAATCAAGCAAGAAACTTCAGAACAGCTCAAGGAATTTCAGAAAGCAAATGCAAACTTTATTTTAGAAAATAAAAATTTGAAAGAATTAATGTCTTCTTTGGGTTTCACCTATGAAGAGCAGAAAAAAGAGAAAACTATAGGAACAAAGAAAAATATAGTAAAACTACAAGAAGAAAGTCAACAACATGGTCTTAAGCCAAAGAAAGTTGGAACAGCATGTAGTGTAACACAAACTGAAGAACAGGGAGTTCTGGCTGTAGATCCTTCAGATTATTCCCCCGGGAAAAAGGTAAGTAATAACAGTAAGGAATGTTACTGAGCAGGATCTTCTAAAGAAAGGGAGATACAAATGTCATTTGGAGGGCAAAGCTGAATTACCTTTGTGATGGAAGAAACTTTGTAACCTCTAACATGAGCTGAGGTGCTAAAGTTAACTTTGAAATAGAAGGTAAAATGCCAGAAAAGGTTTTTTTTTTTGGAATGTTGTATTAGAGAATGTTAAAGTGATACAGCAAGCTACAAAGTTAAAAATAATATTTAGAAGACTGCACTGTTCAGGCTTTTAAAGTTTTTTTTTTTATCTAACTGCAAGAGTAAAAGCTTTTAGAAGAAGCTTTTATTCTACCACAAGTTCTCCTAACAGAAGAAAACTTGTTATACTGGTGAAAAAATCATGTCTTGGTGAAAGGTGGGCACATGTTCATTTACTAATTTTTATTCTGATTTGGTCTAATTTTTTTTCTTGTTTTGATGCATATGAAACATATGTCTAAAGACAGGATCTTTACTCCTGGTGGATTCCTCATCCATGTTTTCCCTCTGTAGTCTGGTAGCTTACACCACAGTGAATTTCTGTGGAGATTCTTATGTGTGCGCTTATAAGTGCAGAATTACTACTTCAGTTGAGAATATTTATATGTAAATATTTATATGTAATACCTTGATTTTATGCAAATATTCTGTAGTAGTTTAGGAGGAAACCATATATTGTTCTATAAACAACTGTGTGCCATTTTGTACAGGTGAGAGGAGTCATCATGTCTTTTTGTCCATCCAGGTCAGCAGGTTTGAAAGCTACAGTATGATGAAAGAGCAAGTTAGAAAGGCAGAAGAGGAACTAAAAATACAGCAAAAGGAATTAGAAAAATCAAAAAAAGAGGTAACCTTCTACTCTAATATACTTTTGAGGAGCAAATTTGTTTTTTCTTGTGTTTCCTTACATGGCTGTCTTCTTTCTGCTAGGCTGTAACACTTTTACAAAACAGGGAAATCTCTGATCTGCAGAACCAAAATATTCCTCTGATCTTTGAGTGATGAACGGCACAGTCACTCTTGGCTGGCCAGAACATCAAGTGGAGCTGCATTCCTGCAGCACACAGTGGCAGAGGCTGAGTGCCTGGTAAAGGCATACACAACAGCCTGCCTACTCTGGCCATCTCCGGGCAGGCTGCTTCCCTCCACATCACTGGGAATAAGGAGAAGGAGAAGGCAGCAGAAGCACTGAGGGTTATTGCAAACCTGAACTGAAAGTAGTTTTTGAATGAGAAGCCAGATCACGTGCAGCCTGGCACTGTCAGGGGTTTGCTATATCCAGAGGCATTGCCAGGCGTGCTGCCCCTTCTCTCCACACCAAGTCCAGCACCACCTTCTTGGAGACTTGGAGATGGAGACTTGTTTGGGTGGGGTAGTTCTGTGCCTGTGTGAAGTAAATCTGCACTTTTGACACCATCTGAGGAAGCTTTCAGTGTCATGCCTTTCCGAATACATTAGATATTCACATTCCTATTTTTTATTAGTCAATCTCCACATCTAAGCAGAACGTATTGTTTTTATGGCAAGTGTATATTTATGGGGCTGTAACAGGCATCACTCACACTCCCTGTGGACAAACCACTGGCAGCCAACAGGAGTACTGAGTATGTAGCAATAGGGTTGTCATGATGGTTGTATGAAATGATTGTCCTTTGACAGCTGCTTTATAAGACTTCCCAGCTTTCATATGAGGCAACTGGAATGAAGGGATGGATTTGGATGACTGTTGGATGTTTAGGCAAGGGCTTCTGGCCTTGTCTTTTGAACATGAAGAGATAGTTTTATTTTTATTTCTTTTGTAAAATCTAATTAACTTGGGTCCTTCTAATCCTTTTGTGTGTTATACAGAAGTTGTGTGTTACAATACTTTCCTCAGTTTACTTAAAATAATGTGAAACCTTTGCTTCAGAAGAGAGGTGTTACGATTTGGTTTTAAACTCAGAAGAGCAAAGAAAACTAAGTCTCTGTGCATAAACCGGAAAGAACTTAGAAGGTTCAAAATATTCCCAAAAATGAGATTAAAACCAAACGAGGTTAGATGTTGGTGCCAAAAAATGGATGTATTTTATTTAATAGTAAAAAGAAGCAAAGAGAAGGAAAGAGAAAAGGAAGAAAGACGGAAATATAGAAAGAAGTGTGCATGGGGGGTGGAGGGACAGGGAGAGAGTGACAGGGGTTAGGTGGAAGCATATCACCCTTCCAGGGGTCCCAGCGATGTCTCGTTGCTCCCCTCCATCTGCTCTTCTGGTGGTGAGGGTCCCCCACTGCCGCGGCCACACCACCACACGCCGGAGAGTAGAGAGTGCCGTGGATTAATACACACTTTGGGCAGGTGGGAACGCCCACGTGCCTCCCTTGCAGGGGCCAGCTTGACACACTGTCCCTTGCAACACTGAGGGTCTGCTGCATCATCTCTGGTGCTCTGGTGCAGGGTCTGGGGACCCCTTTGGGGGGCCTTGATGGGCCATGTCACCCCCTCTGCTGTGGATAAGCTTCCCCCCCCCGGGTGAAGGGTCCCTCAGTTGGGCTCCTCTGCACAGGGGAGGATGGGCGGTCACTGCGCCTCTCACCAGAGGCTTTTCCAGCACACACCCAAAGCCTCTCTTCCCCCACCCTTTGGTATGAGGGTCTGTGCCAGCCTGGTAGCTGATAGCCCTGGGGCTGTGGCCTCCACCTCGGAGGTGTTAAGTTTATGCTTTGTGAATGTCCCCAGCCCTTTATCTTATCTTCATCAGTGAGTGGGTCCAGGGCCTCTCGGAGCCCCATTCAGGGTGCTGCAGCTTTTGTAATACAGTTTTAAAAGTCCTTCATGAAAATGTTTAAGTCATAAACTACAGTATTTCAGTCTCTCACAGGAGGAAAAAATGATCTATCATATGAAGGAGAGCTTGCTGTCAGGCAACCAGCAGAGCTATTGAGGGGCTTGTTTGTGGTTTTTGGTTTGGGTTTGCTTTTGTTTTCAAAGCTACAGTTAATGTGTGTAAGTGGAATAAAGACACCCTAGAAAAAATTAAAAGGTGAACATATGGAGGTCTTTTTTTTCCCTTCTTTGCGTTTTTCACTTTTGACATTTTTGTTTTGCTTCTCCTACTGAATCAAACACAGCACTGTGCCAGCTACTAAGGAGGAAATTAACTCTGTCCCAGCTGCAACCAGGACACATTCCTCAAGAAAACTTTTTCCCCCTGCCCAGCTAATAAAAACTTACTTTCACTTTGCTCTGAGGACTTTCAAAGATGTAATCTCTGAAATCATGTTTGTATACACCACTGCTTTTTTAAATGTTATTCAGAATATTCATGGTACCCTCACGTTTAGAAATAAATTAAAATATTATTTTTGGCATAGCACTAGTGAGATATTCTACAGGACGTACTTCTAGAGTTACGTTAATTTCTTATGATAAGATTGTAGTGTATTGTATAATTCCTTTTAATTTAATCAATTTATAACAGTTCAAAAGCTATGATGTAGACAGCAGCCTCAAATCCGTGGTTGTAAGCTGGTATTGAAAAATTATACCGCTGCTGGTCTAATTATACTCAGTAATTTTTGTTCTTCCTGTTAGGCTCAGAAGTGGTACAGAGAACTTGGTTTTGCTGAAACAAGGTACGAAGAAATTAAAGCTCGTTTGATGCAGGCTCTCTCAGAATTAGACCGCCTTAAGCAAGAAGTTGGGGACAAAACGCAGGGAAAGCAGCACTGCAAATTAATGGTATGTATGTAAATGGAATGGAGAAACGCATGTTTCTTGGAAGGGAGTGTTCTGGCTGCAGAAACACCCATTATTGTTTTTGGGAATAGATTTGAAGCTAGAGCCTCTCCAGCCACTGGAAACTTAAAAGTGAGCAGATTTTATGCAAGGTAGACCATCTGTCTGCAGAATAGTCCAGAGTCTGGGCTCTGCATGGGCATTATAAACACCTCACTTTTTTGTTTAGGAGGGCTCTTGTTCTGCTCTCTTTAGCCAAAGTAATTTTCAGTTGGCCTTAATGAAAGGTCTTGGAGGAGCCTCCAGAGTTTCCAGTATTTGGCCTTTTTGCCCTGATTTCAGGCCTTGTAGCCCTGATTGCTGGATTTGGACAGGCAAAATGACACCATGAACAGATGGTGTGGATTAAAGTCAAAGTCTTTAACGGACGCATGTGGCCCAAATATGTGTTCCCAAAATCTAGGAAATCTTTCTATCTCACTGGAATGTGTTTATATCACAGAAGTTCTGGTTTTGCTGTAAATTAAACCTTTTTTAATTTTCAGGTGTCTTCTGTCTTGATACAGGTTCATGTGTTCCACCAAAATAAAGTGTTTTATGTAAAGATTTTTAATTACTGAATAATCTTCTGGAAGCAGCTTTTATCAAGACTTTTCAGCTAACCCTGAAATTATTTCTGTCCTCCTTAACTAGTAAGCTGCAAAGAAGAAATATGCAATTTCTACCAGCTGGAAAAGCACATTTGTAGCAATATACAGTATTTGCAAATTCATTTTGAGCGGGTTGGATAGATATGGCTTTGGAAGAAAATAGACACAAATCCTGGAAAATATAAGGATTCTGAGATCAGTTCAGTTGCCTAAATGTCACTGTTTATCCCAGTTAAAGGCCTTAGGGCATCCTGGCTGAGGGTGTAGTTGGCCACCTGCAAGTCCCAGGCAGTTATTTCATGTTAGCTTGTACACCCTACGTGGCACTGTGGGCTGGTGTTTAGACAGCTGAATTCTGACTGTTAAATGAAAAAGAAGTACAGATTTTTCATATCATTGTGATGTATTGGTATGTAGCGTCCTAATACGATAAAATCTATTTCAAGCAAGAAGAGTCCCAAATTGTTTGAAAATAAGAGGAAACATGTCACATGTTTTGTTTAAGCTAGCAGTTAAGATTTTGGGTGCATTTTTAGGAAATGGAGCTTTAATCCTTTTGTTTGGGGACAGTCTGGGGCAATTACTGTTTATTATATTGGTCAATGAAGTAAGATGTTAATTATTTCTATGAATCACATGGGAATAAAATTCATTGACCTTTGACAGAATGTTTTTACCCTGGAAAAAGTGCAGGTCAGCCTTTTGCTGAAAAACCCTGTCACTTTGAAATTCATCCAACAACTAAGGTTTTCAAATTAGTGTTTATTGATCAGTAGGATATATTTATGCAATACTGTGATGCTGTTTGATTTAGGTCTGACTTCATCCAATTGAATTACTTGTAGGGTTAGTGTTAAATATTTGAATACAAATGTCTCATTCCAGGGTCAAAGATGCAGTCCATGTACATCACAGAACTGGGTTTATCCTTTATTTGCACTATTTGGTGGCAAAACTAATTATATGCATAACTCAAGTCCATTATGTTTTAACCAAGCAACATTGATTTTATTGGCACAATTTAGCAAGTAGTACAATAGAAAATAAAGTAGATATGTTGTAACAAAGGTTAACTTTATTTCAATAATTATCTTTTAAAATAAACTTTTTAATATATACCAAACTGTTGGTAGTGAGTTTGTGTGAGGCGCTAAAATATGAGCTAAATTTTTCTAGACTAAAAAAAACCAAAAGATGTTTTGTCACAAAAAAGATCGTGATCTACTTTTCTAGCATCATTTTACTTCCTGAGGGCAGTTTTTTTGACTGGTGATCTGGTTTTTGCTTTCAGTTACTTGCCACCCTTGTCCAAAACTGTTTTTCATTCCGCAAAGTTACTAATAAACCCTTACACTGTAAATCTCCAATGCTTGAAAGAAGTGAAGATGTGAGTGCTCTGGGCCTAGAACCCAAAGTGTTTGAGATATGCTGTGTTTTGAGTGTGTCTTTTAGAACTTTTTTCATTTCTTATGTTCTACAGGGATCCTAGGGATCCTATGCCCGGAGATCCTAGTTGTCACCTGAGACTCCATAAGGCTGTCATGGTGTTATTCATTGCAAGTAAAAGAGAGCTAAGATAATGTATTTCAAGCTTACTTCTAGGACTCCAGTGAAGTTGCTAACAGGTGAAATATGCTTTAGCCTAGGTGTATTTAGGTGAGTTTTCTGGGATGTTGAGGTGGCCTTCTGAGTAGTGGTGCTGTGGTTGAATTTAAGAGAAGTATGGGGGTGAGCAGGAAGGGGGCAGGGTACTATATACAGCTTTAAAAACCAATAAAAGACTTTTGCATGAAATGCACACAGTAAATAAGGTGCCAGGCTTCCTCAGTGAACACCTGATGACTGTCGCAGCCTCAAAAAAAGGTCATATTCCTTCTCATTTTCTCGAGTTTTCAGACAAGCACAGTTCACACAAGAAGAGGAAGATACTGGTTTTATTTTAATGTTTAGGCACCAACTTCAAAGACTAGTGATCTTGCCAGGTTTTACAAGAATGCAGTGTGTTAATTGCTATGTTTTAGGCTTAGTTATCCTTCCTTCTGGAACTTGACTACATAACCTATGGTCACTGCAAGCTGGGACATCTGACAGAGTGCTCATATATAAATCTTGTACGCCTCATTTGTGCTTTGAAACTACAGAAAACTGCTAGCGAGTCAGCAAAATGCAAATGGAAAAAAGGGAACTTTTCTCTGTCTCTAACTTCAAGAGGTTTTTTTATTTCCCCACCTTTTTTTCCATAAGTAAAGAAGTTAGGGAATGCGTCCCTTTTGGTTTTAACATACTTTTTGTGTTGGAGAGAAGATGAGGGAAATACCATGTCATGGACTCATCCTCAGGTTTTTGTCCCTGCAGCCCTGGTCTAATACATCTTGATGTGTCCAGCAGTTCCTATTGTTCTCTTGACACAAGAGGGAGCCAAAAAGTTTGGTACAAAGCATTCAACCTGCTCCAATGCTGTGCACAGAGAACTTGCTTCATATGAGGAAGAACACTATGACAATGTCATATTTCCATTTTTCTCTGTGTTGCAGTGATGTGTTGCAGGCAGAGTGATGTATCTACACTTCAGTTTGCTGTTTCCTATGGAATGGTGCCTTCAGTGTGTTGTAGTCAAGGGTGTCAAAGCCAGAAAGGCTGTCAGAAAGCTTGGGAAAAATTTACTGTGGTGTTGTGCATCAGGGCTGAGTATTAGCTCCTCTCTCAGTTGTATCAATGTTTGTAACCATTAAAATCAAACCATCATTCTGTTTTGTCAGAAAGTTATATGGTTTTACCACAGTATATGGGTCTGATTATAATTTTTAGCTTAATCTTTTAGACTATATACTGTCTATATAAATCTGGTCAGAAAATCTGGACCATCTGTGTGTATCAACTCAATTTTTTTTTAATATAATAGCATAAATGTTTGTCAGGATGCTTCCTTCTCCTTCCAATTTTCCTCATTCTAAATCTATATGTTTAATCTGGCAGTGTCACTTCTAGGAGCTGACCTTATGATGCTGACCATCAATCTAGAGCTCTCACTAATCCTTTCAATCTAAGTGCATGAAATTGGGAAGAAAAGAAATTGGAGAGTGGGGGAGGAGGAGTTAAATTCAGAAGCTTCTCTCTCCAATTCTTCTGTATCATTATTACTACATTTTAATGTAAAAATATTTTATTTTAAAAGATTTTGGAAATTTGAACTTAAAATCTGATTAGTTTTATTAATAATTTTCCAGAGCAAATATATATTTGGGATAGGAATTAGCTCTCTGAGATAAACATATGTAGAAAAGCAAGGAGGATATTATATAGCTTCTTGTTGAAGCAGGAGACTGGGAACTTCTGAGTTTTTATCTTAGTCACTGTGTGACCACAGGTTGGTCACTTAATCTGTCTTTGCTCAGTTTCCCATTTATAAAATTATTACAATACGAATATTTACCTTGAGGAAATGTTGTGAAAATCCAATTCTATACTTGCTCTCACAGGGGTCAAGTACTCCTTACATATAAAGAGTTTAAGATTGGTGCAAAATATTAGTGCTAATATGTTCGTGAAGTTTTGGAATCACACATTTTATATCAGCTTGCTTCTTTTTGATGCACAAGGTAGATAGTTATATTGATTGAGAAGTTTTGTGGTATAAAACATGATTAAAAATATTTTTGTGTCATTTTATACACCTAAGTTGAAAATGTGTGTATTTTCTTTCTAGCCTATGTACACATTGAAGGATGCCCAGGAAAAAGAGGTGAATAAAATAGCCAGTAAGAGATTAGAGCAGCAAGTGTTGACCTTGAAAGCCCAGCTCAGGGACCAGGCTGCATTACAAAATCAGTTTCATGACTTGCAGAATGAAGTGGAACTCCTTCAGGCTCAGCTATGTGAAAAGGTATCATAAAGTTGTTTTCTGTGTGCTTAAATGTGAGCTTAAACTTCAGATTCTATATCTTTCATTTCAAAGGGGAAAAGCAAAATAGTCTTCTTTCCTGGGAATGAATCTGAGGATAATTAAATGGTTTCCAGGCATATAAAAGTACCCCTGACTTCAGAGAAATAAGGAAAAGATGTAAACTGCCTGAGTGATCCATGTTATGGAAAAATGATAGATGATCATCAAAGTTCAGTCTCTGCTTTAATTAATCCCCACAGTGTAATGCAAGCACAGTTATACTGAAATTCTCTACAGAGCTGCCTCCTTGGCTAAAGTTGTCAGGATTTTTAACACACCCAGCTCTCTTGTTCCACTATATCAGAATATGAAACACCAAGCTAGTGATAGAATTTTGATAGATTTTTTCCAAACTTTTTTGGTTCATCTGCTAGGGGTACACATTGAGAGTTCCAGTAACACATTTTCAGATAGGTGTGTGGGTTGGATTTTTGTCATAGTTATTCTGCTGAGAACCCCCATGTATGCACAAGTGTACTTACACAAGCAGTTTTCGCACTTGTGCACTATATTCACCTGACAAACCAGAGCAGGTACATTAAGATTTGCAAAGCTACTGCCTTACAGTGTGACAGCAAAACTGCTGCTGTAAGTGTGTCTGCAGCTACTGAACTCCTGGGTGGAAACAAATTCCTCCTAAGACTTCTTTCCCTTAGATTTTCTTTCCTATTGGGAACTGTATTTTGGAAAGGGATGATAGTTACAGTGTGAGCCAAATTGGAATTGCCCATCAGACTCTGGAACAGCTAGTAAATGGCATGTTCTCAATAGTGCTCTTTGTTCTTCATAGCCTGATACAAGTAGAACATGCTTCTCCTCTGTCTCTGCTCTGAAATACAAGAGATTATTGTCTTCTCCCTACTGGGAACAAGTTTCATTCTACTTTCTCCACAGTAAATCCATCTTTCTACAGTTTTGGTTTCTCTTTGTTTGTTTGTTTGGTGGTGGTGGTTTTGTTTTGTTTTTCCTAGCCTCGTCATGTGCTGTGGTTTGCTCTAAACCAGCCTTATAAAGAGGGTTAGTGACTTCTCTCAGGCATGGATTAAGGGATGCCTCTTAGAAGAATGGTGCTGGTAAAATGAAACTGTTTTGTAGTGTCAGGTGTCATATCAGATAGTAGGTGAGTAAAGGGTGAGACATGCCATCCATATAAATGGACAAATCTTAATTGTTCTATTGCATCCTCAAAATGTGTTGCTCCCTGCCTCATCAAGAATTGAATGTCTCCAGTGCAGGGACCTACTGCCAGCTCTTTCTTTGTTCCCCCAGGGCCAGTGCAATGTAAAGATATTTTTCCCCTGTCCTGCCTGCTCTGATTCCTCCCAAGCCCACAATTTATTAGCTGAGGACCATGTGACCTTTTTCAGCATAACTGAGTTCTCATAAACGAGTTTTTAAGGATGCATATAATATATTACTGTACACTTTATAGAAATGTAAATTTTCAGGCAAAGTGAATGAAAAAGAATCTGTACTTTATTGTCAAAAATACCATACTGATTCATAATGGTAATGGATTTTACTTGGCAAGATACTGTATTTTTTTCTGCATAATCAGAAAACAGGGTTGCCGTCAGTAGATTTTAATCGTAAGGTACAGACTGAATCATCTGGCCCACCCTGCTTCACCTCCTAATAGAGGACATGTATCAGCTGTGTCAGAATAGAAGGTTGTTGATGTTCACTTTTCAGAGTGAAATGTACATGCAGAAAATTCCTCCTCTTTTCTCTAATTTTACAATATAATATTGATAAGGAAAGGGAAAATTTTCCCCCAAAGAATGTTTTGGACGATTCACAGAGTAAATATGAACACGAGTGCATAATGGATACCAAGTCTTTACTGTGATGCTGCTTTGATGAAACAACCTCACTGATATAAGGCTCCATCTAAGAGCATCCAAAAGCCTTTGTTAATTTTTAAGACCAATGCTAATGTAAATAGGACAGTGTTTGTATGCCAGAGCCTATCTGTGTGCAACCAGCTCATTACACTGGTTCATCTTGTTTGTGATACAGGGTCACACAGATATGCAAAGTGTGGAGTCAGAGTCAGGTCTAAAACAGGTATCAAAAAACTGTTAGAGTATTTGAAAGTGATTCTTGAATAAATTGATGCAGGGTATTTTTTTACCTTTCAGGAGAAAGAACTACAGAAGAGAAAGTCTGAAGTGAAGCTGACATTAGCTCCTTTGAAGGTACTGTGTTTCCCTGAACACTGATTTGGGACCTACACAAGGTGTATCCCTTTGCTTACAGGCTTCTGTGCCTGTGCCTGCTTCTGCAGTTGTCCTTGATTAGCCGGGTGCTACTGTGCTTCACTGTAGGCAAGGGCTGACTGACATTATTGCAAGGTTACTCTTCAGCCTGTCAAAAGGGGACCTTGCACATGGAAAGGGAACATATCTTTCCAGTTTATCTGTGGACATGTATTGCTCTTGAAGGTGCAGAGGCACCTGATGATGTAGAGACATCGGAATGCAATCTGTAGCTTTGGGTCAAAATGTGTGGAATTTCAGATCAGACACATAATATAATCTTGCAGTCTCAGCAGGGAGTGAAATCACAGAACTATAGAACGTTTGTGTGTTCATGCCACACAGGCTAAGCTGGCTTGCCTCACCCAAAAGTGCCAGGAAAGGAACAGCTTCATTAGGAGAATGCATGGTGAATTGCACAGGCATGGAATTATTAACTCTGTATTTGATGAAGAGGTGGAAAACTTGGTGGATGACATGACCCTGGCAGAGTACATGGTTGCTTTTACACCACTTAGTGATCAAGAGGTAAGTGCTTGTACTTCCTTGTAGGATCCTCATGTTTCCACTATTGAATTAAGTGGTGGTTTTCAAAGTGTTTAATGAGACTAAATGTGTAATTATAAGATATATTTCATCACTTAATATAAATATTGCTTCAGACAAATCAGTGGAGTTGGCCATTTTATTGTTGTTTTATTCAGGGTTTATATTTCAGGAGCTCATAGCAAAGTGCATCAGTGTTTCATTCAAGAAACACTCCCCTGACATTTTGACTAAGTGTCTGATGGATAATGCAGCACCTATTTCCCAATTTCATTTTAAATATGAATTTTGCATTTCTTTCCTGCACCATGCATTGTTTCAGATTTCTGAAGAAGTCAGGAAAAAAAAGGTCAACAGTGACTTATTTTAAGACTTAAGTCAACTCGGTGGACGTTTGTATTGGAAAGGGAGTTAGTCACTTGTGTTTCTCTGGCAAGGCAAAAGTGGGATACTGTTTAACACCTGATTCTGTTCAATATTGTCATTAATATCTTGGATGCTGGGCATAAACTTCCTAATTTTGGAGTAGCACCTAATTTTGGAGTAGCACCTACTTCTTAAGGACAGGAATCTCAATCTGGCAACCTGAAGAAACAGGAATTCCCTTGCAGTACTTCAGTAGCCATCAACAAGTTCTTTTTTCCTTTAGTTTTTCTGTTTCATATTATTTTTAAAAAGGCCTGTAAAAGTACCCAAACACTATTTGGTAATGTTTGTTTTGAGTACACTCAAGTAGAATCTTTCTGGTTAAAATTTGGGAAGGGGGAGGAAATACTTTGTGTTGCACATTTGTGTAATATTGTGTGCTTGTCAGAGCAGAACACACAATATTAGTTCATACTGTATCTTGTACTTCAGGTAACACAATGAATACATAAAAATAATTTATCTCAATGACATGACATATTCATCAGCAGAAGATGCTCAAAATCGGCATATAGTATAGTAAATCCACTGGGTTATTTTTCTGATTATTTTGTGGTTTTACACACTGAGAGGTGTTGATAGTGCTTATTCTTACAGTGTTACTAAGTATTGCAAGCTGTCACTCAGTCATACTTGTTTTTGTGGCAAGAGGCAATTTAGCTGCATATTAAGGAAAAGGTGGATTGATTGCTGGTTACAGGGTGGGACAGGACTCTGTGTCTGGCTGTGTCTCCTGTGAGTACCTCACATGCAGGTCCACCTTTGCCTCACCCAAGCTCCCACTGCACTGGAGTGTTTTGTGTGACAGTGGCTGGGAACTCATCTGTCAGAAGGGAGATAGTGCTCCACTGCCTTCAGACATTTTCTCAAACATTGCTGTGATAGATGAGCATTAGTAAAGCTTCCCAACACAATAAATATCAAAATACTGTTCACACTCACACTGTCTCCCTCGATGTTCAATTATCACACTTATAACTTAGCAGGTTCAACAAGAGAGAATTAGATTGAATCTATATTCTGATAGCCAGTGATCTTATCTGCACCATAGAGCCCCACATTAAATCCCCTGCTTTGATAGATATTTAACTGTTCATACTAAGTGGAGCACAGACCCCTTCCCATGGTGTCCAGCACCGTAGTGGCCAGAGGTCTTAGGCTCAGGCACAAATAGGATTCAAGCCTGGGGTTTTTTATCGTGCAGAGATCAGACTGGCTCTTGCTGGGCATCTTAACACTGAGCTTAAGGCCCTTCCGGTCTGTGATAAGTAGTTCCACATGTAACGGGGAAAATTTCCTGCCAGGTAAGAGTTGTATGTTCCCATGAAAAACGTATATTTCTATGCATCAAGTTTCCAATGGGAAACACTTCAATGAAAAAAACATGAAACTTTCACTACTACTAATTTAATAATGGTTACAAGAAAAAAAAAAGAAAGAGACTTTCATATTCATGTGATACATTCCTTTGGTTTAAAAGATCTTGTACTGAATTCTGTAGACATATGTTGAAGTGAACTGACTTTTCATCTCGGAAGTTTCATTTCTTGCTTTCAACTCTTAATCTCACTGGACTTCACATCTAAGATTCCAGAGCTATGCTCAACATCCACTTATATAAAATTCCTTTGAAAGCTCATTCCTTCCCCTCAGTTTTTCACTTCTACAGCATTCCTAACATTTTAATTCTACTATAAAAACCTGGTGGATTGCTTTTTTCTTCTTCTTCTTTTTTTTTTTTTTACTTCTTAAATTAAAGATTTGCAATTGGCTTTATTCATTACTGGACCCAGTAACAAATGGAAGCCTGTCACACATTGGCAGCAGACCTCTGTGCCTTGGCTTACTGATGAATTTCATCTCAAAGTTTGCAGTGATGCATGAAGAGCTGATGCAGAGCCCTTTGAAGGGAAAGGGGACTCTGTACTCAATTCAGTGCCTGGCCTTTTGTAGTTCAGTAAAAACTTTGAGTCATGTTCTCAGAGAAAAAATTGGTTTACATTCTATTAAGAACTCTTTTTTCATTCTTTCTTTTTCATCTGTACATGGAATTACATGTAGAGGGGATAGAGCTGCCCCAGCTGGATGCTAGGATGCCCCAGCTTCAGTGGGGGACTTACAGGCATCACTAAGTTACTCGTGCTTACAGGCCTAAGCAAACTTCAGTTCTTTGCTTATCCAGGACACAATGGATGGTTGGTCATTTCCTTCTGTTTGCTAGAAGTATTTTCTCCCTAATGTTCATCCCAATTAAAATACTAAACCACGAACACAGTGTTATGTAGAACCCACCATATTTGGAGCTTCTCTGCAGACTTCACTTTCAGTGTTCAAGGCTCTGCTCTCAGACACGATAAATCCCTGTTGTGCTTATGGCTTTATTTTGCTGACTAACTCAAGACTTCCATCAGTTCAGTTTAGCAGAGCAGCATGCATTTTGAGGCTTGTCATTCTTGATTATTTTCACAGCCCAGCATTACATTGAAATGTTTGTGATAAAGAAATAAAATTTGCTTGAATCATGTAGTATCTCATGATTTTGTTCCAGCAGTGCACTCTTCAGTGAGGTCGTATATATGTTAGAGTAATAGGTGCAGAAAAGAAAGCCAGTTTTCCTTCTCTTAATAAGTTCCTTTAAAGAGGACTAGGTTTTGAATTACTTTTCCTTGCCATAAAACTGTACACCATGAAGCTCTTTATTCGTAATTTAGTTTAATTAAGCAATTTAGTATAATTTGATTTAATTTTAGTGGGTTTTTATCATAATAAACATATATGATTGCACAAAAGGGATTTTATTTCAGTTCTTTTTTGTCCACCACCTATGTCACTCTGGTGAAAGCAAAAATTCTGTGCAGAATGGTGAACAAATGCTGTCTGTCAGTTTAGAAAAAAATAGTCATCTGGGCCGGCATTGGAATGACAATGTATGTCTAATATGGGCTTGAAATTTTTGGAGGCATGAAGAAGTTAATTCCTTAGCCTTTGTGATATATTTTCTTTTTAAAAAACTTAACTTGAGAAACCATTCCAGCCCCTTGGAGTAGAGAGATAATAAATTTTGGCAATAGAAATATTTTAAAATGTTGTCTTATTTTGTGTCTGGAAAACAGAAGGCATGTGGCTGAAGAGGACACATTCCTGGGACAAGGGCTGCCTCCAGCGGGTGCATGTGGGCACTCGGCACAGTGCCATAGCTGGGATTCACATGCCCAATGTCAGACACAGAATATGTGTCTGTTTTTGGCCTTCTGTCATGTCCCATTTTAATCACTTCCTTTTGAATGCTGATTTATTTTTCTTTTTTAATTGGAAGGACCTTGGCCTCATCTTTCTTTTCTTGCTTTTGTAGAATTAATTCATGTACGTTATTAACAGTTACTGTTTTTCTGCCTTTCCCAGTGAAAAGAACACAGGACAGCATTCATCAACTGATCTTGGACGTTCACGTTCACCAAACATCTAACAAAAAAGGGCTGGGACTTGGCTTTGCAACAGCTGCTTTACTTGGGTTGGTAAAAGTAGGAAGCGAGAGAAGATGTTCCAGATAACAGGACCTGTGAAAGAGGAGGCTGGGTTTTTTCCTCAGTTTAGGTGTCTACTCGCCGTTTAAGAAACAGGCTTTACCCAGTCTGGCTGGCTTGAACATGAGGCACTGTCCACGCTGCTTTTGATAGATTAGAGAACCACACAGAGGAGCAAGTGAGCTTGGCTTGCCTTTCACATGGACTCAGCCCAGCCAGTACAGCTGTGCAGTATTTTGGAGCCTCTTCTCTCTCTTTTGGAGTAGGTGTGGAGAAACAGGAGTATGTTTAATTCTTTCCCTCAGATGATTGAGCCAACAGCCTCTTGTCCGGGTGTCTGTAATGGAAAATGCTGCTGTGCTCATCCAATTTCTCTTGTGCTGGAAGGCTTTGTCTTGATGATATATTTTATATATTCTTTCCATAGTGGGTCTGAAACTGTTGTGGCTGTTTGCCCTCATTTCTTGGGGCTGAAAGGGAATTTGTACAAGGAATACAGGGATAAATGGTAGTGCTTTTTAATGCTTTTCATGCAGTTGTCTTAAACCTTATGGATGGAAAGCTCCAGGCAAAGAATATGTCCAGTGCAGTGAATTGTTTTACGGAATAGGGATTAAATGTGCGTAATAGCATAGCTTAATTCTTCTTTCTGTCAAGGGATTTCTTCTGAGATAGGTTTTGGTAGAACAATGCTTTTTGTTTGTTTATTAGTTTGTCTTTCTTGTCATTACTTTGCAAGAAATCACTGTTTTCCATATTTGAATCATATTTGAAGGAAATAGGCCTGAAATAAAACTCTCTGATGCTTTCCTTAAAGTGGTTTGTGCATGGCTGTTAAGGTCAGAGGCTTTTCTGGCACTGAGGGTGAGATACACTTCCTGAATGATGTCTGTACTTCTGACAGTCATTCATGGTAGTTTATCTATTTATTTTCATAGTCAAGATGTACTTCCAAGGAATTATCCTGCCCATTTTATGTACCTGCTTTAGGTAAGTGCAGATGACTGAGCACTGACAGGCTGCCCAGAGAGGGTGTGGAGTCTCCCTCGCTGGAGATATTCAGGAACCATCTGGACACAATCCTGTGCTGTGTGCTCTGGGATGACCTTGCTTGAGCAGGGAGGGTGGACCAGATGACCCACTGCGGTCCCTTCCAGCCTGACCCATCCTGTGATTCTGTGATAAGGTGGGAAGAGCTGTAGAAGTTGGACTCCAGTGGTTGTCAAGGGGGCCAGGGGGAGATACGCTCTGGTCCGATGAGTCCCACCCTCAGAGGGGAGAAAGAATTTAGCTTTGGACTTTCAGTCTTTTTGGGACAAGGCTGATCAAGGGCAACGAATCTTACAAGACAAAGGTTTTTTTGCAAAAAGAGGCTATTTTTTAACCTGATATTACAAAAAACATGCCTTGAATCATTGGAATCATCATCATCCAAGTGGATGAAAGAGTGGATTAGTTATTTAGTAATTTTTTTAAAGAAGGGTAAAGCCCATTGCTGAGAGATACGCTGTTTTTCAATTTTAGAGAAATTATGAAAAATACTGAAAGGCATGAAATACAGATTTAAAAAAGTTAGTGGCAGCATGGCCTTTCCAGTGAAATAACTGATAAAGCTGTTCAAATAATTATGTAAGTGGTTGTTTGGATAGAGGGGATCTCAAGAATTTATGGTGTCTGAGGGGAAGGTTCTTACTCAAGGTTAGTGCCATTTGAAGGTAAAATTTGGTTTAGTTGACAAGATTTAGATTTCCTGACTACATACATAATACAGATATTTTAGCAGTGTTTTTTGCTGTAATTCATGGGCAACAGCATGCATTTGTCTAGAACAGCAAATGCCAGTAGAGGAATAGTCATGACTAAAAAAAAAAAAAGATTTAAAACTAACCAACCTTTATTTTCTGATAAAAAATATAATTTAAATTAATGTAAAATGTAAAACTAAAAATATCCAGATGAATTAAAACATTTTCATCTTCTCTCTGACATCACTGTCTTATTTTTTTGTAGTCTTGGGGGAAGTTGATGTTTTTTGGTTTCAATAGCAAACCTTTCTAGAGCTTGGCATGGTGCAAGTTTACACTCTTCTGAGTTTAGTCAAATATCACAATATTTTCATTTCTTCCTAGGTGGGGTAATTTGTGGAAAATTGAGAGGAAAGAAAAAAATCATAGGAAAATAGAGTAAATATTGTAAAAATAATAATAATACTACTTTAAAAAAACAGACCTAAAAAAGAACAAGTTAATGTCTTCGCATTGAGACAAAATGCAGAATTTTTGCTTAGCTGCATCCTCAGTTCTATAGAAAATGTGATCTTTAGTGCTAGTATTATGACATGCCAAAGATTAGTCTTTTTGAGAGAATCATACCAACTTTCAAATACAGTGCAGACTATGCTGTGAAATCTTTGTCAGGGCAGTAGCATCTTCACTCACTGGGGTTTGCATTCAACCCTGCTTTCTGCTGAGTGTCACTGCTTTGGCTGCAGAAGAATTTGCTAATTCCAAGAGGCAAAAGGGTCTGTGGGGTAAAGAGCTGAAGGAAAGGAATGACCCTGCAAGGAGGTTATTTTTCTAGAAATGACTTGTGCCAGTGTCACAGCTTTGATTTGGTGGTGTGTTTTTTTCTGGCAGCTTTACCAGCTCTCCTGCCTATAAGGAGGACAGGGATTTGCCTTTGCATGGGTCATTGAGCTCCAGAACTTGTTCTGCTCCTGCTCACTCTCATCTATCACCACAAATGCCTCTAACTGTGCTTCCTGTAGTGAGGAAATTCTCATCAAATAATTTTAGATCAAATATCTTCATGCCTCAAAATGTTTCGGGGCTGACCTTTGTGACCCCTCCATCGCTTTAAGCCAGCTGGCATTTTTTGTGAGTGATGGGGAGAGATACTGCACTCGTAACCTTGGTAAGAAACCAAGGACTTCTGGAGCTGCCTTGGGCTCCTGTGTTTAGAGGGAAACATGCAAATGTACAGCTTTCACTTTCCAACTGATCTGTGCCTGCAATGCTAAGATATGTTTGGGTATTTATGCCACCTTACCTGAATAAATGCAATATCCAGATAATGTCACAGGCCCCCTCTGTAATCAGGATAGAGAAAGTAAATCTTTTAGGGAAGAGCAGCAATCTAAATTCCGTGCCCCAAATTGGCCAATATGAGTGGTTCTTCCGTTCCTGGATGTGCCTGCCTTGTTCCCTAGCCTGTTCAGCCTGACGTAAAGGATCCAGGTGGCAGCTGCTCTTGGGCAGTGCCCCAGCTGGCCGCACATGCTCGTGTTGGGTACTTCAAGGAGACAAATGGCCACAGTTCATCAGAACTGGTTCCCTCTGCTTATGGTGGGGAGCCAGGGACAGGAGGTGAAATGGCAACAACTTAAACACTGTGTGTTCATCTTCATGTCATAATAGAACTATATTTGATTGAACATTTATTGAACATTGTCAATAAATTCTCATCATTCTGTTGGGTCATTTCAGAGCAATCTTACACTGCTATGGCACTTCAGAGCCCTTTGATTTTTCTTTTTTTTTAATGGACACAAGTGATGTAGCTAAAACTCAATACAGATGAAGAGCAAAACCAATATATTATTTTAAGTAAAATGTATTTTCTCTTAAGTAATTCTTCCTGACCTGGCATATTTATAGTATCTACGTTTCTGGAGCTTTTGCAAGAGGGCTAATGGCAATGAGATGGTAATGCATAATGAGGTGAATTAATTTTAGAAATAAATAAATAAATCTTCAAAAACCCAAAGTCTGAAATGGCAAGGCTTGCAATTGCAAGAAAAAATGCAACAATGATCTGGTAGCTTAATTAAATTTGTATTTGAATGATAAAATGATACTGCCCTGTAATAGTCATTTATATTCAGGGAGATATGCTTGCGACTGTTACGAAAATGTGCATAATTAAACTGCCATTTCTCTCTAAATTTGTCTGCAGCTCAGTGAAGATAATGTAAAAGGATATTTTACTGTGGTGTTAAAGTTGGAGTTGAAATAAGGTCAATTGAATTAATATTATTTTTGTTTTCAATTGGACAGTCTGCATAAGAGTTCATGCAGTTAAACTAACACACTTTTGAAGTCTGTTCAGCTTAACTTTCTTGAGAATTCATAGGTAGACAAATCTGAGTTAGTTGCATAGTGTGGAGTGAGGGACTATGTGTGTAAAAGAACCCTGTCAGAAATTTTGAGATTCTTCAAGAGAACTAACATGAAACAATTTCTAGAATAAGGAATTTTTTTCTAGTTTTAGTCTAGGTTTTCTTAATATCCCAAGATGAATTTTCAGCTGCAATTAAAGCCTAGAGATCTTTTTTGTTTTATTTTGAGGATGAGTTGTTGAACACAGGATTCTTTATTTAGACAGGTGCAGGAATGCTTCGCATCTAAAATAATCGGTATGTTATCTTTTTCCTTATTTTGGTAAATGTAGTTTATTTACAGTTAATTTCTGTGTGAATATTTCTTGTAATTAACTCATCCAAATGGCTTCCTCCAATCCAAAATGAACAGCATTGGAAAACTTAATCTATCTTGAATTTCTTAAAATGCTGTCTTCTCTTGCAGATGCTGCCTTCCTCCACAGACATTTCACAGGCTAATGGACAGCCAGAGGATCGTGTGGCACATGCCAAAGGGAATGGGATGACCGGGTCAACACCGGCAAACTCTCAGCCGGCAGTGGATGGTCCCCACAGTTCTCACATCACCCCAAACGTGTGTGCTGGTTCTCCTATCCGAGTAACAAGCCCAGAGAGGATCATAGCCTTGCATCAAGAACCGAGAGAAAACCATCATAAAAAATGCCAGGTCAGTAAAAGTTGTCTTACTGTTTTTAGTTTAGTGAAATCTCTCATTCTTGGCAGGAGATACAGATATTTGAATGATTCCTTCCAGAGATGCACAGTTGATTGTTACTTTAAACAAGCTGACAATAATAAAAGTTTAATGTTTTTCATTATGCATTTTCTTCCCTATTGTTTAAGAGTGGCTCAGGGCTTGTAAAAATAGTTAAAAGATTTTGTTTCATCATGGTGTACTCTATGGTAAAATAATCTTTGAAAATTGTTGGATGTTTTAAAAAAAAGTTGTTGTGTTGATCTTGTCCTACCTTTTTTCCCCTCCAATTATTTTTTCCTTTTTTTTTTTTTCAGTGATCCAATTATTCCTATGCCCTGAAGCTCTTTATAGTAATTTCCATTAACTGCAGGAATCCTGTTAAGAACAGAGCTGATCAATTGCAATTGCATTTGTGACAGTCTGCTGCTAAACTAAACACGCAAGAGATTTCAGCCTCTCTGAGAAAATATAACCTCTCCATACTTGTAGGGAAACAAAATTCAGATATGCAATTACTGGAACCAGTTAGGTAGAGTAGTTAAAAATACTGCTCTACTGAATTTCCTTTATGATCTTGGATTAAAATAAATGCAATGAAACAAACAAAAGCATAGTTTTTGCTTTTGGCATTAATGAAAAGAACATGCAAGATACTGAGATTTCCTTTAGTTAAGAAATTTATTATGCAATGGAATGCTGACTCAGAATTCTCATAACATGTTACTTAGTCCAGGGGATATACGTAACAGTTCAAATCAAGTTTCCCGGTCCTTTTCTCTCTCACACTCACACATAAAAAGACCAATGAAAATATGGCCATAAAAGAAAACTATTATGAAGAGCAGAATGCAAGTAGCTCTTTGATTGATCTTCGTGAACTCAGAGTTTATTTTTTTTGTATAAATCATATGAGCTTTAATTAAATCCCAGTGAAAGCAGGACATGGGCCTGTTGTACAATTATATGAGAGGCTACAGTTGAAATCAGCCACAATATAGAGTGACCTGTTTCCATAAAGGCGCACAGAAACACACTGGGACATCCAAGGTTACGGTTTCTGTTCTTCTTTCCTCCTCAGATACCTTCAGTTGTCCCCTCCAGCTCAGATCTGCGGGCTGGTCTCAATCTGCCCATGATCCACCAGGAAGCCCCTTGGCCTCTGCTGTCAGGGATGAAGGATGCTGCGGTGCCCCTGGAGCGTGGTGTGTTCTGGGCCACGAAGGGGAGGGATCAGTTGTTGAAATGTGATGATATATTTTGGGGTCAAATAGGAAATCCGCATGCAGGTGTTATTCCCCAGGGAATGAAACACAAAAATGCCATTATGAATAAGGCATGGCTCTCTAGAGAAAAAACAGATGGCTCAACCTCAGCTACCACAGCAGAAAGCTATTTGCCAGACGTGTTGTCAGCAAGTAATAAAGGTTGATATCCTGTGGGGAGAAATCAGCTGCATGGGAAAGAATAAAACCTGCAGAAATAAAACAAGGTAAACATCTTAGAAATGTGATTTTTCCCATTGATACAAAAGTACCAATAATTTTTTTTAAACAAAGATGTTTTACTAGTTAGCATGGCCCAGCAACTAGTTTGAGATGACTGGAAAATTTACATGGAAAAGAGGTGTGGTATTTTTCAAGATCAAAATTTCGTAGAACATTTGAGATCACTGAAACACATGAACTTTTCATTAGCCAGGCCACCTCCCTATTTTCTTTTCACCTTTTGTTGCTTTGTTTTCCTTTTAACTGAAACTGTGAAACAATCTATTAAATCACTTTTGCTTTTATGTATAACCTATTTATTCAGTGTGCAGTGGCAAGTTCTGAAAGAATATCTCCTTTGTGTGACTGTTTCCTTTGGGACTTCAGGAAATGTAGTGTCATGGACTTCCTAGAAATTTAATTCTACAAAAATTAGAGGGTAATTTTGCTATGTTTCTTTAGTCTTGGGATACATTTAAAAAATTAATTCTTTTTTTTTTAATAGGCCCAACTACAGTAGGATATTCAGTGTATTGCTATAGGGGATAGTATCCGTAAAATAGCATCCTTCAGTTGGTGCTTTTAAGTAACAAATTGCAGCTCAGCTTGAGTAGCTTTACTGGGCATGTCCACAACCACTTTCTTTAGGGGACTGTGTGGGCATCATGGGTACAGTAACATCTGAGTTCAAGGAATGGATGATTCAAACTGCACCCTGTGCTGCCAAACCCCTGCCACAGGGAGAAGTGGATGGAGCGCCAGGCCACCTGTGCTGACACCACCAGGACAGCGCTTCCTCGTAGTCTGGCTCAGAAATAGTTGTGGTCTGGGCTGCAGGAGCCTTGGGTGGGTCCTGGCTATGGAAAGGAGGAGGGAGTAGCGTGTCTGTGCAGGTGCACAGTGGCACTAATGCTGGTTACTCTGGGAAGTTTAACTGGGCATGGTTGTAAGTGCCACAAAATACTGATTTATATTGTGATCTCACCAGAGCTAATGCTTTTGGAGAGCATGCATTATTCATGTATCTTTATCATTATTCTGTATTCTTCATTACTTTTATTAGAAAAGGGCATTCACACACAGTAATACATGGCATAGTTCCTGTGCTTTTCCTCTGTCTCCATTGATTACCCTGGTTGGTTTGTAGTATGTTACTACTTGCTTGATGCTGCTTTTTGGAAGCCAGAAATAAAATGACTGGTTTTGATGAAATATTAATGCAGATACTCACACTTTATTGTGGAAGCCCGCCTTCAATTGCTCAGTAAGGTAGCAGTGCAGTTGCTTACAGCAGTAACTGAATTGCTCTTCATCCAGCATATCTTTAGAAAACACACACCAGATGCCAAGGGAAATAGTCCCTGGAAGCAATGTTGTTGAGTGCTGCCTAAGCAGGAGGCACCAGTGAGATTCCAAAATGTGGGCTTTTGCTTTTATGTGTCTTTCTCTTCTTCCTGGTGCATGGCCAGAACTTCTGAAGACAGATACACTGCTATCCAGCCATCAGCTGCCTTGTCAAGTACTAAGATATTATGATGTGCAAAACCACTTGTAAATATTGAACATGGTAACTTTTATGTTGATAAAACAATGCTTTAAGAATTAGACATTGTGAGAAATTTTTGGAGCTTTATCTTGCTGACAGTAAAATACAGGGCCTGGTAGTTCAGTCTGAGGTCAGATCATAATGCATAAAGTGTGCTAATAATAAGGGTATTAATAATAATACCCTGTGATAATATGATAATAAGTCTTTGTTATCCTAGCGAAGCTATCTACTTTGTGTTTGGGGCTATAGTCACTTTCCGTGAAATTAAGCCTTTGTCAGTCCAGTCCCTTTCTATCACAGATAAGTGTGGTTTATTTTAAGCATTCAAGCTTCATTTTAAGCCTATTAGGTTATTTGGCCCCATTCTTCCTCCCAAACTAATGATTTCCTGAACAAGGGCTGCAGACACAGAGATGTAGATGGAAGAACAGACATTTGCTAGGGTATTACCTGCACTGAAGCACTATAATTCAAAATGGACTCAAGCAATTCATCCAGCAAATGGATTCTGTGCTGGCACTTTGTAGCTTTGCTTCACAAGTCACAGATTTCAGTTAAAATCCTGTAGCCCTTTGTAGTTTTAATTTTTGAAATCATCCACTCTTCCTACTACAAAGCATTGTTTAAAGAGGTGCAGATACCACAGTTACCATTTTCATCTGCTCTTCATTTCTCTTAATTAAAAATGTGATCGTTTGGACACTACAGTGGAGAAATGGCTATAAATTAGCAGCAATCACTTTGGAAAGCTGCATGCAGCAGCACTGGAAAAGGTGAGTCAGCTAAAGGTTTCCTCTTTTAAACCTCTGTCTTACTACTGAATGGACAAATGAGAAGTGATAGTCACATCATACCAAATACTTATGCACTAATTGATCTACAGGAAGATGAGATGATACATTGCACCATCAAACAAGGCCCTTCAAATTCTTTAAACATGGTCATTTATAAGAACCTGACCCAAAATGTATAGTGTTGGACCAGATGGTTCCTATTCTGGTGTCCTGCTGAGCTGAGGTCCTTTGGGAGTCTGAGCTTGGTCAGTGAGTCATAAAGGATAATTAATTCTGGCCCTTATTCTGTAAATTATTTGTTGGGGTTTCTTTAAATTGAGGGTGATCAGGAGCAATGTTCTTCCAGAGCGCATCTGAATTGGCTTGTGTTGAATCACCTTTGGTCTGCTGTTTGCCATCAGTGGACCTGCATGAGTCGAATGGCATTATCTGTACTTGACTGGGTGATGAAAATACCTAGAAGCAAGCTGGATGACAGCATGCTGCCTACTGACAGATGCTCACTGAGCCTGCTCCCCATTCAGACTCTTCCACTTCCAAAGAAATCGTTTGAAACAGCACAGGAAACTATTTGCTAGGATCAATAGTTAGCATCAAACGAGTGTTTATTAACATATTCAGCCAATATTTGTCCAGTTCTTATTTCTAGACTTGAGCTACCTAATACTGAAATCAAAATATCTCTTTGCAGCAGCAAAGTGATATCTTTTGTCTCTAGTTTTAACAGAAGTATTACTTCGAAACAGAATTACATGGAAGCAGTAATCTGAAATAGTGCATAATGCTTTCTAAAGGCTGTGTGAAAGATAAACTTAAAAATTGAAAATAAATTTTAAAAATTAAAGGCTAGTAAGAAATAGCCTTTCTTCTATAACAGGTGGAAAAATTTCCATCACTTTCTTCCAACACTGAATGAGCATTTTCCTGAAATTAAAGAAAACTAATCCTTCTCCTGCAGTTTTGCTTTACCTGTTTTGCTCTTCACTGTTAGGAGAAGTCACAAACAGGGACTTTATGCCAGTTTTTGTGTTCAAATGCAAAGAAACAGAACACCTAGAATGACAGATCATGCATATTTAAAAAGAGTTCTCTCCAGTCAGTGCAATTCCTGCATTAGTCTACTTCTACTTCTCTTATTTTTCAGGAAAATAGCATTTATAATATTTTAAAAAAATAGTAGGTTGCCTGGTATTTTGTCTACACTCAGCTGTGCATGCAGTCTCACTTAACTAGAAAGAATTCATCACTCAAGTTAAAAAGGTAAAGTTGTCCATTACATCTTATGTCTACAACATAAATGTTTTGATCAGAATCAGTGGAAGGAACATGGTCTACATCCCTCTTTGAGAACTGATATGCTGGAGAAGGCTGGGAAGGCACAGGAAAGTAGGGAAGAGGACAAAACTCAGTGTCTTTCAGGTAAAAGCCACCAGTGTTGACTCTAGGTTCTCCTGTATATTAAACATTTGTAGAAAATGCAGGAGGGTTGCTCCTAAAGCCTGCCAACCCCATGTTTTGCTTGCCTTGTGCTATGAAAAGCTTTCATGCCCATAGGAAATTTGGGGGTCAGGTCTTTTGCTCAGTCTGTGGTCACTCAGCTTCATGCTCAGGACTGGTATTTGTAGGAGTCAGAATAAAAACAAGTTGCCCATGATTAAATTTTCTCTAGTCCCTAAGAATCCCTGTTTATATTTTTTTGAGTAGCAATTCCGATTTGTAAAAGCACTAATACCTTCTTAGTAACAGCCTTTTCACTGAGCACGTTAACTGATGGATGTTAAAGCCCCTAATTAAAAACAGATAATGCATGAAAGATTTCTACAGTGCAAACCTTTCTCTTAAGGCCTGATTAAACCAAAAAACCTCACACATCTGTTTGCAGAAATGTATTCTCATCAGGTCAGGCAGCTGGTAGCATTGACTTAGGACCATCCTTCTCACGATAGCTCGTTCTTGGGAATAAGGAGAACAACAAAGGCTAGGACAGAAAATGGAATATATCAGACACAATGGCTTTTTATATTTAGTTAGGGATATAGTCTTTCTACAGTCTATGGCTCTGATCATCCTATCAGTCAGGATAATGGTGAACCACAGAATAATATGTTCATTTACATATAAATATGTATAAAACATTTATATGCATATATATACACCTATATATAATTGCATGCAGTTTGGCATAAATAAATAGGGTTTAAAATAATAGGAAGAAGTGATTTTCTGCAGATCATTCTTTTTTTTTTTTCTTTGTTTTTTCCTCTCTTTCTTGGGATTTGCAAATACAAGTAATGACAAGAGAAGAGACTGATTTCTTTAATTCTTGTTTTAAATACTGAATTTCAAGCTTAAATTAAGAGGGAACTAAGACTATGCAGTGGAAGTTCTGGTTGTACCTTGACTACACTGCAGATCAAAAATCCAGGTATAAATGAATCTGTCTTCTCCTTCCCAAATAAACTAGATTCCGTGGGAAGGACACTCACTTGTGTGCCCCATATGCCAGCCCAAATGTAGATGACAGTGGGACCAGGCCAGTGGGACACTTGCCCTAGATCAGTTTAGCTCCCTGTTGTCTCTTTTGCTGCTGAAAGAGTGGAAAAAAAAGGATCAGTGGTTGTATAAAATATTGTTAGCACAATTTTGCTTTTATATGCATATACCATTGAGCCTTTACTGCGTAGGAGTTAGGCACCACTAGGGAAAGTATCAGGCACCCACGGTGGGAGCCAGACTGTCTTGCACCCTTCTTAAAGGTCTCTTGAACTGTGGCCACTGTCATATTTCATACATATGTATTTTACACATATGTAGTGTAAACTAGCTGCCTTTGGAAATCTTAATGTTGTGTGGAAAGTTCTTGAGAGAAAAAGCTATGACTTATGAAGTAAGCAGGTCTTTAAAAAAATAGAGAAAAAAGAAAAAGAAAGGAAAAAGAGTGAGAGGATCCTGTTACAGATGGTGGGTCAGGTTCAGCAGGGTGCAAGAGCAGCTCAGTTTCAGTCTGGTGATCCAGAGCAGCTGGCTTCCCAGGCACTGAGACTGTGTGTTCAAGCCATTAGTGAACCAGGTCAAATATCTAAGGATGGAGAGAGAGTTCTTTTTTCATGGGTTACTGGGAATATTTGATAAATATTGCTCAGAAATTAAGATGTTGCCTGTTCTGCCTAGTCACTGTGGCAGATTATAGTGTGAGAACATGGAGCAAAAGGGAATTTCAGTAAAGGATTGCTGGGAGTTTGTTTTGGTTGGACTTGTATTAATTGTATTTGGACAATTTGGAATTTGAAGTGCCGTGGCTTCTCAGCATATAGCTGGCTGGCAAAGCCTCCTTTCATGGGGAAGCACCTGAGCACATTGCTGATTTTTGTAATGTGGCTCCAAGGCTGAAAATTGGGAGTGATTCTTTGTCAACCTTAACTGAAAGCTGCAGCTAAAAAGGGAGGATGTGGCTGTCCCTTGCCCCCACCATCTGCTGAGTGCTGTCTCCCTGCTTTCCCATCTGTGGGCTGGGAACTCTGTCTCTCAGCAGCCACATCTCTGTTTCCAGCTGGCTGCAGACAGTTCCTTCTGGGAAAAGAGGTTTATATTCTAGGGGCGAGGCCGCCTAGCTGGAGGGTACTGATAATTTGTGACTGTTTGCATAGAGAGCTTTGCCTGGGGACATGAGGCTGTTCTTGTCTCTCAGAGGAGCTGATTTGTAGGAGAAAGTATACTCCATAATGTAGCTGCCCTGTGGATAGTGAGGGACTGGGCTCTGCTCATCCCTGCCACCCTTACAATTTATGTGCCTTTTCTCTGCTGAGTGTGATCACCAATATGAGGTGGCTGCTGAATTAACAGTTACTTAGAGACCTTTTGTGGGTGGAGGATCTTTTGCAAACGACTGTTTATGAATGAGCAGACAGGCTCATTTGAAGTACCTGAGCTTGGCAGAAATAAATAACAAATCTACTTTATATGGCTCCTAGATGATCTGGATGCCTTATCATTTTGCAAGGCAGAAGTGTACTGTCTGTATCTTATAGCTGCTGAGCAGAACCAGAAACCATTTCTGTCACAATGAATCTGCTAAAGAGTAGATGACCACAGAAGGAGCTGTGCACTAATTCTGCAGAATTAGTGGTGTGTTGCAGGTGGCTGGCCCTGAGTGAGTGCTGGAGAGCATGTTGGAGGCAATGACCTCTTCAGGGTTTTGAAACCTAAGAAACGAAGCTGCAGCTGGTGTGGACAAGAATCACGGTCTGCTACATGGACTGAATCCGGTTCATACAGAAAGTACCTTGTGTGATGATGCTTAGGATGGCCAGAAAAAACCACTACTTGCTAACAAAAAATGTGGATATCATCACGGGACTCTGCTGTAGACTGCCTAGCCAGGCCAATGACACTGATAAATTACTCTTTGAGGAACTAAGAGACTCCTCTAAATCATAAGAAAGGCAACTAAGAAAGATGCCCTCCTTGACTGGCTGCTTGTTAACAGAGAGGGTTTCGAGCGAAGTGGAAATTGGTGGCTGTCTTGGCCACAGCAGCCATTAAGTGATTGAGGTTGAAATCTCTGATTTTAAACAGGAGGAAAAGTGCCAGCAAACCTTCAGCCCTGGACATGGGGAGAGCAGACTTCAGACTGCTCAGGGAACTAGTAAAGTCCCCTGGGAAAAAGGTGCTGGGATCCATCTCTCCTGGTCAGTTTTTAAGCTTCTAGTCAGTTTTTAAGCACCACCTCCTAAGGGCACAGGAGCAGGCAATTCCTAAATGTCTCAAGTCAAGCAGATGACGCAGAAGGCTGGCTTGGCTGAGCAGGGATTTTCCTTTGGAGATAAGGCGAAAAAGGAGGGTGTATGAGCAGTGGAAGCAGGTGACATCCTGTGTGCAGTTTTGGGCACCACAATTTAAGAAAGATATAAAGCTAGTGGAGTGTCCAAAGTGGGGTGGCTGAAAGAGGGTGAATGACCTTGAGGGGAAGCCGTGTGAGGAGCAGCTGAGGTCATTTGGTCTGTTCAGCCTTGAGGAGACTGAGGGGAGACCTCATTGCAGTTACAACTTCTTCATGAGGGGAAGAGGAGGGGCAGGCACTGATCTCTTCTCTGTGGTAACCAGTGACTGGAGTCAAGAGAATGGCCTGAAGTTGTGTCAGGGGAGGTTTAGGTTGGATTTTAGAAAAGATTCTTCACCGAGAGGGTGGTTGGGCACTGGAACAGGCTCCCCAGGGAAGTGGTCACAGCTCCAAGCCTGACAGAGTTCAAGAAGCGTTTGGACAATGCTCTCAGGCACACGATGTGACTCTTGGGGATGTTGCTGTGAAGGGCCACGAGTTGGACTTTTATGATCCTGCTGGGTTCCTTCCAACTCATAATATTGTGTAATTCTGTGATTCTGTTATATCTGACATCTGCTTCTTTACCAGAACAGCACATTCCTGTTGTCCCCCTTAGAGATGACTCTGAGACTGCCATTTGCACTGACTTTCTCATGTGGACAGACAATTGATTCAACATTTCCTGGTTCTTCTCTGGTGACAAGACATCTTTATCAGGCTACAGAGTTAAGCTTTTTATTGCTTACAGCTCAGCCAACACTGCAGACCTTCAAGCAGAGATTGTCAGGTGTCTGTCTCCCTGGCAAGGAGTTGGTTACCATGTGTTTAGGAACTAAGCTTAAGTCATGCTCCAAGGAGTGGGATTCCTTGGAACATCTCTAAGTCTGAGTTAGTCTCTTGGAGTCCCTGCAGTCATGAAGAAAAATCATCACTTGATCTACAGGACAGGATTCATTTCATCATAATGTAGGTCTAAAATAGGCAAGATGATCTGCACTCTAGAAGTGCCTTTTCAATTCACTGACTTTAAAGATGAGTGGAATGGAGCTACCTCAGATGTCCAGTCTACTGCAGGAAAAAGGGCAGGTGATTCCCGCCCAAAGTACTTTAGTTATAAAGTGACCAAAATAATTTGGCGCTTGGTTGTGGTGACCTGGTAGTGCTTAGCAGGACAAAAACTTGCAGTTTTCCTCCTAAGTCCTAGATGACTGCTCTGAACACCAGAATAGTCTTCATAGAAGAGAAAATGGGCATTAATACTTGGGAGCCTCTTTTTTGTGTTGTTCTATCTGGTTTTTTTTTAATGTTCTGCCTGAGGACTTTTCCTCCGTACTTACAGCTTGGATTAACTGTATAGCTTTGTCTTAATTTATAGTCACAAACGGGATTCACTGTAAGATGTTTATGTACTAGTTTATAAATAAACAGGAAATAGAATGTGCATGTAGATCTGAAGCCTTGTTGACCTGACAGATTCTCCCAAGGCCCCAAGAGATCAGAGGCAGCATTCATCAAGTGAGGCATTGAGCATATGTCAGGTGTAGTGCTAGTACTCGGGAGCTTTTGCATGATAATAAGCCAGATTCATTGTTCTTTGTTTGTGAACTGTGCACTCCTCTTCACTTGTGTGTGCTTGCCCTTGAGTAGTGTAAAAGAGGACAGTGCAGAACAGAGGGCAGCATCTTATAAAACTGTATTTAAACACACAGATTCAGCCTCAGCTGGGGAGAGTTTTCTACAGTGGATTAGTGGCTGCAGCGCTGCTGTTCTCCTGGGAAATCACCTAAGCACATGTGTTTCCTTTAGAGGGCTTCTGACCTCTTTTGTGTTCTTCTTAATTTCCGTGTCCTAAGTAAGGTGATGTTAAAACAATTCCTTATTGGTATGCTTCCTTGGGAACTTTGCAGAGTGTGCAGGAGGGAAGTGGTTTCTGCTCCTAAATTAAAAGCAATTGCTCAGACTCCTGCAAGTCTACAGAAGATGACATGTCAGCTAAGAATGAGTGCTGCTCTTTGCACTGGCAAACTGGATACTGGGGAAAGAATAATGTGATTGTCAAGACACATCTTTCAGTTTAATAAACCATTTTGAAAAGAAGGCTTTTGCCTCGGTTTAATAGTGGTCCTTGGGGAAAAAGATCTAAACTCTAGCATGAAAACAAACATTCCTTGTCTGTTTTGAAATAAACATACTATCTTCTGCAGTACTGGGCTACACTGTAAATTTTATAGACAAATAGGATATATATAAGACAATTGCCTTAGCAGTATTATTAGGAGTAATAACTTCTGTTGTGGATAAATCTGACACTCTTAAAATGTAAAAACATTCATGTTTCATTATTCTAGCCTAGCTTTTCCCTTAGAAGAGGTTGTCCTGTCTGTAAGTTTTATTAGAAATGTCATGATATACGACTTATTATCAATTACTACTTTTGAGCTCTCACCTGAACAGAGGTTTTAGCAATACATTTGCATGTCTCAGCTGCATACTCTGGAAGCTTAATACTGGGGACTTCTTCCTCCTTCAGAATGGCTGTTTTGGGACTAATTACCAAGTCACAATGTTGTACAAAATATCTGATTCTGCTTGTTAAAGTCCTCCTTGATTATCAGTACTCATGGAGCTGTGGGATCCTTTGTATTTTTGGATTGCTGCACCTGAACCCAGTGTTATCTGTTAGTGACCACACCATTAAAAAGTCAACTTCTAATTTATTGCCTAATTTATAGGCCCACTTGATCGAGCTATGACACAGTTGAACTCATGTTCAATGATTAATGTGAAATAAAAGGTAGTGTTACATGGCCCAGTTAGATTAGATGCTTTTCCTCTAATCCTGTCAGTCAGCCACAGCTGTTAAACATTTTATGTCCTCATATAAGACTGTACTTGTGCTGCTGTAGGTTTTCAGGTTAAAAGAAGATCATATTATAATTAAATAGCTAGAACTTATATAAGAGAATAGGATAATTATCCATATATATAATCAGAAATTTATAGGAGGACATGCTTAAACAAATGTGATTTTTAACACATAAAATGTTACAGAAATTTCTCAAAGTCATAAGAAAAAATTATGAATTCTGATTTCATTGCCTTTCTTTTAGGTGGTAACTAACACCTCTTATGTCTTTGAAAATGCCTAAATTATTGAATTTGATTATACATGCCCTACATAATCACTTAGGGCCAAAGATGAGGACTCTTTGTGATTTTTAAATTTAGGTTTTATTCAATGCAAATTTACAGTTGAAGTATTCACCCATTGGACAGTATAAATAAAAGTAGCTGAAGAACCTCAATGTGGTTTCCCTGGCACTTGGTAACATTCCCTTTTTTAAAACCTGGCAAATGACAGGGCTGCTGAAGGCACATTTCAGCACCCTGGGCATGAGGAAGTGGCTGCAGATCTGACTGCTGCCAGGACAGTGTGGGCTTAATGGGAATTAACAGATTCCACAGATCTTAAAGGAATGTTCTCATTAGGAAGGACTTTTCTTCTCACCTTTTTTGTGTGTCAAGATCGATATCTCATCAGGGAAACCTTCAATACAGAATATTTTGAACGAGCATATGATAAATAATATTCTTTTTACTATATTTGGGCTATAGGAAAAATAATTTTCCTGGTATAATGAGTGATAAGTAGAACAAAGATCATTTGGGAATGAAATGTAGCTGTTTGATCCATTTGATAATTTCCATCTGGATGGCATTTTCTTCCCTCTATGAAGGGAATGGGAGCTGCCTATTTCTAGGCAATCTGTTGAGTTTCTTTCACAGAAAAGGACAGTTTAGCTTTTCCTTCCATATGGACATACATTATTACATTTACAAATGTTCATCTTTCTTTTTTTTTAGATCCTCTAAGAAGTCTTAATTCCTAGGTGGGTTGGGATGTGGGTTAAATATTCTCTCTTTTTTTTTTTCTCCCCAGAAATCAGTAAGAGAGGGGAAAGACTCCCATTAATCTGTACAGATAGGTACTAGTTAGTTTAGTAAACCAAAAGAAACCTTTCTTGTTGGAGCAGAAAGCAAGTTAGCTGTAATGAGACCAGAATTATCATTGTTTCTCTGGGCCTGACCACGCTGGAGGAATGGAAGTCTGCAAGTGTGACTCCAGGCTATTGTGGGATCCAAATCATGCAATCTCTGTCATAAATTAAACAAGTTGTACCTCAGGATTCTCCCTCTGGAACAGTGAAGTATTCTAAACATTAAAAGGATCATTATAATCATAATGTCATCTCAGATAACCAAAGAGAAACTGTTTTCTTAGTACAGTGAGGTGGCAATGGTTAATGCTGTGGTTTTTCCACTGCCCTGGGACTCCTGGATCTTGTGCATTTGTTAATTAATTAACATTGTTAATTAGCTTTTGATAAGACTTGTGTATCAGAGACAAAACATCAGAGCTGCTTCACTTTGGCACCCTGGGCAGGCAGACAGGTCTGTACCCTGCTCCCCTCGCTGAGCACAGTCATTCCAGCAGGAATTCCTCCCTACCAAAATGTCGTGAGGTACCCAAGTGCAATAAGCACATAGGCATTGATGCTTTTTCCTTGGAATACTTTCATTTGAAAAGTTATTCTGTTCTTTGCATCATATTTTTTTTTTTGGAAGTGCTTGTGTCTAAAACCTTTGGAAAAGTATAGAAATCTCTTTCCAATATCCCTGCACATGAAAGCAAGAAGGAACAGTTGTAGTTTAAGAGGACAACCCTATTTTGTTCATGAAAAACAAGTGTGGAATTTTTTTTCATTTGCCAAGCCCATGTGACGTAGTCCTGTGGAAATGAGATATTGTGCAACAGCCTGGAGCTGAGGAAAGGTGCAAAACTTAGGAAAAGGGTATGAATCAGTGCCTGGTGTTTCAGCACCACACCTCCTTCATCCTCTTCTTACTAGTAGGCCGCGGATATTGTTTATTCTCTCCTTTTTAGTCTGCTGTGGTAGATGTGCCCAGACAGCTTGATTGCAAATTCGTCCACAGAACAGTTCAGAGTTAAAACAGCCCTTTTTTTCTGCCACTGATAATCATTTGCCACTATCAGCAAAATTGCCACCTGTAATCAGATCTGTAAGAGCACAGATGGCTTCCAAATGCACTAATTCAGTACCAGAGCTGTGATTTTAGCAGCAATTGCTCCTTAGCATTTTGCACCTGGAATTTTTACTAATTTTCATATTTATCAAACAGCTGTAAATTGAGACCTCCAGCTTGCAGGTACTTGTGATCTAAAGAAATCTGAGAAGGATGATTACACTCCCATTTCAACAGAGGCTTACCCTGATTCAGTTGAAGTTCAGTTAGGGTCTGGTTCTCAGAGGATTTCAGTGCCTTGTCAATCACAGATTTCATTAGTGAGTTATGGCTTTTGGATTTCAATGCTTTTATTTTTTTTTTCTATTGTCCTGTCTACTTGTTGGTAGACTTCACACAAGTAACCTGAGAGAGAGCAAGCTCTGCCTGCTTACGCAGTGGACTTGAAGTGAGTCCAGCCATGTTTGGGATGTGCAATCCAAAAGACAATTCCTAACTTCCAGAAAATAGGGGTTTTTTCCATCTTCTGACCTTTAACAATCTGTACCAGTGAATGAATAGAGTCATGTCACAGGCAGCTGGTAGGAAGTCATTTGCCTCTTTCACAGCCTGCATCTGATGTGGGAAGGGGGACCCCACCAGACCTCATCTACCAGTGCCCCAAACAAAGTTTTCCCAGTAAGGTGATACAGATCTCTCTGCTGGGAAGTTTTGAAATTTCGTGTGGTTGAAAACAAAGGATTTAGCTGGAAAAAAAGGATTCCATGCCGGCTTGGCTGTCTGTCTCCTTCAGGAGTGCTCCTAACTGTCATGTGACAGGAGGGGATGAAAAAATGTGTTGGTCAGGTTTCTGGTGACAGGGAGTTTCATTATTCATGTAGTCCACAAGCCACAGTGAAATCGTGAAGGATTTAAGGCTAAGGTGTTGAGTTGGCTGTAAGTTTCTTTCATACCCATTTTAAAGAGGTAAAGAGGGAGAGGAAAAAGATTTAAGAGAAGACATGATGGAAGCACAAATCTATCCAGGAACAGAAGCAGAGGAGGGTGGAAAAAGAGGTGAAGTTGTGTTGAGGCAGAAGCACTAAAAGAAAAACAAGCAGATGTGTATTAGGAAGGACAAAAAATTTGCACGTGAATCTTGTTTCTGAATTCTGATGATTATGTTTTATAAATTGTATATATACTTGATTCCTTAGCACACATTTAATTCTTCAGTAAAGCATAGTTAAAGCCAGAAACATTATGATTTGTCAGCTTCCTTCAGGGATGGAAGGCTTTTTATACTGCTAAATGACCCATATCAGAAAAAATACTTGTGGTAATTGCTTGTCTTTCTCCAAATTGGTGTTGGCATGGAGCCTTTTCAGCAAAATAACTGCAATAATATTCAAGGTGAACCACAGTTCTTGGATTGTCTTGTGTGTATGTTGCTCATGTGGTAATTAAAAGGGAGAAAACCCAGTTTTTATTAGATTTCTTAGAGGTGCCTTTAAAGAAGAAAATGTCATGTGATACATTAGGCTATTTTTCAAAATAGGGAGAAAAGGAAGCAGTGTGGAGCCTCCTTCTGTTCCCCAGAGTTTCAAGAATTCCTAGTGGAGACAGCCGATATAAACATTTTTTATATAAAGTTCAGTCTTGCCGTGCTGGAGGCCTTTGCCCCTCCACAGCAAACGGCCAGAATGAGAAATGTTCAGGTGGGTTGGCTCAGATGGGAAAGCACGTGTCCCTGGCTGAAGGACTTCTTGGGGGAGGGAGGGAATGGGTCAGAATGAAGAAACAGATGTTATCTAGGCAGGAATTCCCATTCATTTTGTTTGGTCACCTGGCTGCTACGGAAACCCTGTGACAACGTGTTTTCAGCTGAGAGCCTTTTCATAAGATTAGCTCTGACAAATGCAACACCTGGTTCCCATAGAGAGAGCTGATGTTGGTTACTTCTGTGTCACTTCAGTTGCAGATTTTCTTTTTTTCTTCTTCTGAAAGTATCTTTACATGAGATAGAAGTAGTGTCTGGTTAGCTAACACAAGTTAAACAGCCAGCTGAAATTTCCTTCCTTTGCCAGAGCCCTTAGAGCTCTCTTCGTGTTCTCTAAGATTTTATCCAGACAGATCATGGCTTTTTCAGTCCTGGTGATGTGTGACAGTTGGATCTGGCTAATATCTCTGCCCTTAATGAGTTATTAAAGTGGGCAGTATCATTTAAATTTATTTTAGGCTTTTTTCAGACCTTTTAGTTATGAGACAACAGTGGCTACTGCTGCCAAAAGGGGCTTTGCTGCTGCTGAGTCGTGGCAGGACAGGGCTTGTGCAAGTTGTGCCTGTGTGGTACCACCACACATGCTGACACTGCGGCGTGGACATCCTGTAAGCAAATAAGTTACAGTATTCAGATTACTGTAAGGCATAATTTCCTAAAAACTGGCTTTATTCTTACTTGCAAAGTTACCCTCATGTATTTTGCAGGCATATACTAGAACACAACTAGTGAAGTCAAATAGCCAGATTGTTGTGTTGTTTCTTATGTTTAGAGAAAGGAAACTTGTTTCTGAATAGGACAAAAAATATGCTTATTGTCAGAAAAGGAAGATCCAAAAAAGAAATGAGCCAGCAGATACCTTGGGAAAAAGAAGTGGGCAGACTGGTCCTCTCCAGGGCTTTCATCATTTTCTGCTCAAGGACTTCTTGAAGCACAGTTGGTCTCTATTCAGTCAGTGAACGTTGATAGATTTTCCTTTTATTAAATTGTGAATTCTCTCTTGAACCCATATAAACATTTTCTCTTTGCAGTATTCCATGGAAAGGAGTCCCACCACTTAGTTACATGTTAAGAACCACTTTGCTATGAACCTGTTACCAGTCAGTGCATCCTGGCTATTGTCATTCCTGGTTTCCCTCTCCACTCTTGCCAAAGAATCAGTCTTCACTATAGAGTGTAAAGTTTGCAAAAGAATCTGTCTATCAAACAGCATCTTGTTTACTCTTACCTTTTGGAATCAAATTTCTAAAGCCATTTCATGTCATATATAGAGTAAACATTTTTGAAAAGTCCTAAAACCTCTCTCCTTCAAAATTGCAGTCTTTATTGTAAATGGTTACTTACTATTTTTTCTCTATTTTTAATTAAGAGAGAGTACTCATTGGACCAATTCCAGAGCACAGGAAGACTTTTGGAGGTATAATAAATATTGTAATCTGTGTTCCTTGTCATAGGAACATAGGATAAGTAGGGGGATGATGAACTAAATTACAAAATAAACACCTTTTTTTTTTTTGTATTTCAGTTACGTACTTCCATTTGATACAGTTGACATTTCTCATGTTCTGTCTCCTGTACAGCTCCAAAGTAGTTTGCACTCTGGAAATCCTTGGTTTTGCATATTGTCTCAGGTTACTACAGTCAAGGGCAGAGTAAACAGGAAAAACAGAATGAGAGTCTCTCCTTGTCAACCTTTTCAAGCTGTGTACACACAATTAACATCTCCAGGCTTCCTCTTGCCTTTTCAGTTGCTACCCATTCTGATAGAACTTCTAAAGCCAAAGTCATATCTTTAGGTCACATTTCTACCCCAAAGTCTCACTTGTTCTCCTGTTGAATATTAAGAAAGACAGTCAGCCTTTTCTGGTTGAAGTGTTGTATTTCTCACATTCCTGCCTTGTGAATTTAGCAGCTATTTATTTCAGATACTGTCTTTTTATTCCATCCTATTCTATTACACCTGCTTTTTTTTATTCACTATTTTGTCTGTTAAATAAAAGTCCCTTTTTATTAACGTAATTTTACTTCCACATGTGATGCAATATTTTAATGCAAATTTTATTAGATTGCCTAGCTAATGCTGAAGATAGTGACTGATATAAGTAATGTTTTTCTAATCTCCAAAATATGGAATTAATAGGGAAAAATCACAGTGTTGATCAGGAGTGGTTGATACTAGAAAGCTGTGTCCCCATTGAACCAAAGCATTCAAAGCATGTTCTGAAATTGCATTGTAACTGGAATGCTGTATTGGCCAGGGGGGTAACAATTGACTTAATAGTATGAACTCAGATGAAATGTTGTGCTGAACTGGGGCCACTGTTACATTGACTTTCCTCACTAAAACAAAAGCTCCAGTGCCTGCTTTTACACTATGTCAGTGATTGAAAAAGCTAATGAAAACACTCTTCTTGCTGTATGATTTTTGTTTTCTCTCCAGGGATAAGTTTACTAGTTGGTTTGGTCTGTATTATTTAACAGTGGAGAGAGGCATCCAGATGTTCAGTTCAGAGATGAGGATGAACTAAGGTGGTGAAATAACTCACAATGCAGAATACAGGGTAGGTTCAATAAAAAGGAATATTTAATGTTTTATCTCAACAGTAAATAAGTAAGTTTTATTTAATTTTTATGCTTTTATTTTTTTAGCTTCATTTAGATAGAGAAAACCCTCTATGCTAATTTTTAGGAGTGTTAAATTTCAAATACAGCACATCGATCTTGAAACACTCAATAAAGTCAATAGAACCATTTCTGGTGACAAACCTACATCTGTCATTTTTTGCACAATGGTCACTGACACATAATCTATACTGTTGCCTTACCAAAAAAAAAAAAGAAAAAATTAAGCCAGCAAACTAAATAGAAATAAATATCATCATTTATTATATTAAAATAGCATAATAGTTCTAAAATAAACTATTTAAAATTGGTATTAATGTAATTATTATATTTTTAGCTCAAATACCATGTTTATTTATATTTCCTATTCACTTTAGAAGGCTGGGTTTCTTGCTCTCATTGGTTCTGGTCCATCACTTGGACTTGGCCAGGACTCAGGTTGTGCACGGTTGCTGAGTCAGCCAATTTGCATCAACTGTTTACCTGCCTCTCTGAGCTGTGTAATGCTTGCTTTGATTGCATTCAAGATCCACACAGTCCTGGTGAGGAAACTAGCACACTTCACCATGCCCTTGAAATACAGCAGCTTTATCCTTTACTGAAGTACAAAGATTAAGTCCAAAATCATGCACGGTCCGTAGCAAAACAGAGTATCAAAATCTGGTCTAAATCCAAGGGCACTGGATTTAGCACTAAGCACTGGATCCTTTTAGGTCACGAAGGAAGAGTTGACACATTTTTACCCAATACAAGTAAATGTATTAAAAGCTGACATGTGATTTTAATGGGAGATTGAGTTACATATTAACTAGTCTGGAGAAAGGTGGCTGGGGGGGACCTTATCACTCTCTACAACTACCTGAGAGGAGGTTGTAGCCAGGTGGGGGATGGCCTCTTCTCCCAGCTAACAAGTGTCAGGAGGAGAGGAAATGGCCTCAAAGTAGCACCAGGGGAGGTTTAGTTTGGATATTAGGAAAACTTTCTACACAGAAAGGGTTGTCAAGCACTAGGACAGGCTGCTCAGGGAAGTGGTGAATATGAAGGTATTTTAAAGATGTGCAGATGTGACACTTAGGAACATGGTTTGCTGGTAGACTGGGTTAATGGTTGAACCTGATGATCTTGAAGGTCTTTTCCAACCCAAACGATTCTGAGATTCTAAATAGATTTAGTACTTGTGAAAGGTGCCATACTGGTTACCTGGGACATGCAGGAGTCCTATATTCATTAATAGACACAGTAATTTACATTGATCTAGCTACTGAAAGCTTGTGTAGGCTTGAAAGAGATACTTTTCTACAAAAATGAGAGTTCACAATCTGTACTTTGATCCTTTAGTTGCCTGAATGCTTAGATCACTATTCATGGAGGAAACATGCTGCTGGGTTCCTTATGAGATTCTGAGAACTTACCTGCTGCTCCATCTTCCCCTTTCACAAATCAGAGTTCCCTCACTTTCAGTGTTTCCTCTGTCTGCCCCGTTATGCCCCTTCCACATTTCACTCCCTCTGGAGACCTGCAGTGCTGTTAACCATTTTTCACAGCTCCTGGCAACTGGCTGGACAGGAGACATTGCTTGCTGCAGCTCACGTGGGTCTAGGTATGTCCTCATTTTAACCAGCATATCTGTGCTGACTGGATCAGGATCACTTGGCTCCTTTTTACATATGAAAATTGAAATAGATTTCTGATTAATTATTGATAATGCATTCTTTTATCAATATATAAATTTAGTACATTCTCTTCTTTATACTGCTTTGGTATAGATGCAATATTAAGGGTACACAGGGTGTTCTGCCACTATTATCTGTAGTTTAAAATTATGTACTCTTTGCAATTCTTCAACATCTTCCTGTGCACATTAATTTTAAATATGTGTCTTTGCTGCCCTTTCCATTTCTCTAAACACAGTCCCCATGAGTGTAACATCACTACTCCTAGTCGTCCTGTCATTTGGATTTATGCAAGTGTTATCTGTAATAACTTATGAACTTTCAAAGGGATGTTGTTTCCATCTTCTTATCAAGGCCTTGGTCCTGCCTCATTAAAGACAACAGTAGTCCTTTTCTCTACTATTCATACAATAACTCCTGTAACTCGTGGTTTAGGATGTCAGTATAGACATGCACATTTAGGAACAGATCTTTAGGCTGTTTAAATTGTTTGTGTTCCATCAGACTAAGATAGTAGTTGAAGAATTTTTTTTGCTCGCAGTTGCCGTATGTTTGTGTCCAGTTTTTTGGTCAGTGTTTACACTGTGGTACTCAGGAGAATTTTTTGAAAACATAAATTTCAGTTTCATGGCTAAAACCCTTGCTCAGCATCAACTAAGAGCTGATTCTTTGAACAGTCCTTTTGAAATCCACTGCTTCCTAATGATTAATTTGCACTTTGCCATGCAAAGCTGAAATTCAATCCAAATTATCCAAATTAGCTCAATGGACTGAAGATATAGACACCAACTTAAAAGAGAATTTGGATATATCTGCACAGCCCCAAGCAGAGGGGAGCTGGCATGAATATGTGCCACCTCATTTATGCAACAAATACTGGGTCAGGTTGGAGAAATTCCTGTGGCTTTCTGTAGCACAGGCACAGGCAGACCAAGCTAGTAGCTTCCTGTGAAAGCCTGGAAATTTATCTTCTGTTTGAAATTAGCCTGAGAGTTGCCTGAATGCTAAAGATGTTTAATTATTTAAAGATGCTTAAGCAAGTCAGTTACCTAAATATGTATGTGGGGAGGAGGGGAAGAAGAATAATGGCTATAGGATTTGGCCTAATATACTTAGCCTTGGTTTTTCAATTTTTACATATATATTACTGCCTTTGTTTGCATATATATTACTTACCTTGTTGCCTTTCTGCAGTAATTGATGGATGTGAATCGGAGGATAAGCTTGAAACCAGATATTAGAAAGCTTTAATAGGACAATTTTCTAGTCAGCCATGTGAACACCACAGCTGTGCTAGGGTCAAAGAGGCTTTTATGTTGTTTGTCTTCAAGTCTGACAGAAGATCTACTTGCCCTTGAATCCATCTAATCAAAGCATGATAAAGTAGATGCTATGAAACATAGATCACCCTGTAATAACCAGCTACGACTTCATGACCACCAAAGGTAGTTATCTATCCTATATTAAACGTGCTTTTCACATCACCTTTTTAACTATTTTTGTTTTCTGTCATGGTTATACTCAGATGAGGAACTGGGGAAGTCTGCCATGAGTTCAGCAAGTACTAAGGTAACCCAAGTCTTTGCTGAAAGACATTAGTTATGCTATTAATATTTAATCTGGAGCAACCACTGACCTGCATAATTTGATAGAGATGGGTGAGCTGCTCCCTGAACACCTCTAATGCTCTCATGCTTTCTTCAATTTTTAGAAGCAAGGTAAACAAATAAACACCAAACACTGTTGTGGAAAAAAGTGTGAAACAAGCCAAGAGTACTTGGTATTGCACATAAATTTTCCTGTCTGTTTTTCTGAAATTCCTCTGAGGGCTCATCAGTGTCTCTGAGCAGGTTGGCTGCTCAGGGGCTCTCCTGGCACTCTGAAGTGGGTTCCCAGCTCACACTATGTGAAGTGCCTTTTCAGGCACACATTAGCTTCTGCTGGGATTTGTGGTTCTCCCCCCAGTGAGCCCCTGAAGACATCAAGTTACTCATCCTAAGCAGTGGGATGAGACTTGGTCAGTTTGCCCTTGGTAGCATTGCTCCTGCTCAGCCTTCTCCGTGCTTTATGGGCTCTGAATGCTGAGGCAGCTTCTGAGTCTGTTATGGCAGCTCTTTAAGAGCATCATTTGCAGTTATTACTCTAAGTACACCAAGATTTTTCTGAGATAGAGTTAAACCTGAATATTATTCGAAACAAATTCTGTGAAGTCATCATCTCTGCTGCTTTGCCTTTGTGTCCTTTTTCCCAGAAGTCTCAATCATCTGGAATTATTTGATTCAGTCTGTGATCTAAAAATGCTCATTTGACCCTTTGTTTCTCATGCCAATACCCTGCATCTGTCCTTGGAAATTCAGTAGCATACCTTCTTCCACTGCAGATACTGGTTCCTTTCTCTGCCAACTGTGTGGGTGATAAAAGTATGAGAAAAAATAGGGAAAACTGTATAGCCATGTGACAAATGGGTTTATCTTGTCCCTTTGCCCCCACTCCATCTGATCTCTGTTGCAGGGGTCTCTTCCAGCACCCCCACACCAGTGAGCTAGCAGCTGCCAATAAAAATTACAGTAGGCAAGATCATTTCTTTCTATGTCATGAAATTCTCACAGATACTAATTGCTCCCTTGCAGGTGCTGTGAAGGGAGTAGGATTCTCTCAAGGGCTGTTAAATACAAGCATTTTTATGTCACGGATATTATAGTATTCTCTCCCACAGGAAAGAGAGAACTTTTTTCCAATGCCATTAACACTTAGTTCCCTAAAAGATTGAGATCATAGACTTGAAACCATAATAATTTTTAGAATGAAATAACTAGATTAATTTATAAACAATTTATTGACTTTTAGTGAGGTTTTTACAGCAGGAGTCCAGATGCCAAAACCTAGTACTTTGCCAAAAATATATTTCAAAAATTTCTAAAGAAGATAATAAAGTCTTTGAATAGTAAAGATTTAAGATGACCTGCATTGCTCACAAGTCGTCTGACACTCTTGTGTTATAGGTTAGAAGAAAACTCAGTGCTATTCCACTCTGTATCTCATTTCACATACCACATATTACATATATATAGTACATAGCACACGAAGTACTGCAATCTCTGCGGCTGCAATCAAGTAAAACTCCTTTCAGGGCAAAGGATCAGTACTCATTTACTAGTTTGGTCTAGTATTGTATCAGAAAAAGTTGTGTAGTGAGTAGTATTGCTAAAAAGGCTATACAAGACACATTTATTTTGCCATTAGTATTTGTTCTCTTTCCAGGCTGTCCTAGAAAACTCAATCTCTCTGTGTCTATTTCAAATCAGTGTTCAGCCTGCCGGTATTTCTGGCTTGCTGTCTGAGAAGACAAATGTCCAGTGCAGTTGTAGGAGAGAAGCCCCATGATTTGAAGTTCAGTATTGCTCTGAAAAGCACCAGCCTGTCGCCAGCTCTTGTAAGGCAGCAGTTGTGCTCTTCATGGGAAAGTTAATGCCAGTGTTTATCCCCACACCATCTCTGTGCCCAGTCCATTCTATTTTCTTTGTTGCAAAAGCATCTTTAATTTAAATATAGGCATGTTCTAATAAGGACACACTTTTACGCCAAAGAACCTGTAAAGGGTCAGTAGTACATTCATTATTGGTTATTCAGCAGAAATGCACAAAGTAGTCCAGTGCTGTATTTTTTTTTTTTAACTGAAGCATCTGTTTGTGATTCCTGAGTAGATATAATGTATCTGAGTAGAACAGAGTTTCAGTGCCTCATTAAAGTTCCAAGTGGCAGCAGATGGAGTTGGAGCTGGGATTAGTTGTTAAGGAAAGTGAGAGGCGAGGGTGTTTTGTTTCAGTTGTAAGAATCAAGCCTCCTGCCCTAGTTAACTCTGAGATATTTGGATTTGATAAAGATTGATAAGGAGATTACTATAGCTGGGAGATAAAGAGCAACCTCTTAGATCACCTGATTAAGACCTGATTTTATTCACTGTAACATGAAAAAATGTTAGTAAGGACACAATGAAAGAGTACTCAGCTATGGCAAAGTTTGCTTTGAGGATTTAATAAAACTAGTATGTAAGGACTTATGGGTTAGAAATACAGGGAGTTCAAAGTTTGGAGGATATTCTGAAGCTTGGCTAAAAAAGTTACAGTTTCTCTTTCTGAAGAAAGTAAGAGGCATTATGTCTTGGTGAAGAGTGAAGAAAAATGCTGGCCTGGTAGAGAGGGTCTCTGATAAAAAGATTTTAGTTAGGTCTTTCTGTGGTAATCCAAATGCCTTTAAAAGTCAGGTTCCTGCACTGCATAAAGGAAAAGAGTTTCTCACCAAGAATGCCTGCTCTGCAAGGTGTGACATGTGAGTTTGGGTTTGGCTGAGAGAGCCATTATATGGTGCTGGCTACCCAGAGATTTCCCTGATGTGAGCAGTTTTGTGTTATACACATCCTAGAACCCAAGTGGAGATAATAAATTCCTGCTGTTATGTGCCCCAGCATGCCCAAGCTGACCTCAGTAAGAAATGACAGTTGTTTAAATGCTGTTACTGGTTCTGTTTTGGAAATGCTTTGTAGTGCTTTTGACAAGCCACCAAGCCAGCCCTTCAGTACAGGAGCTGTTGCAGGTCCCTCATCTTAAAATAATATATATGATATTGTAACATAGGTACTCAAGTCTAAAGGTGACTTTTTTACCCAGATCAGAGTGACAAATGTTCATGTGTGAACATGCTTGGTGATGTTCCCTTTTTGCTGTTGTGTCTCCAGGGTGGAGATTTCCAATTTATTACTCCAGGATATGCCTCCCATATCAAGTGTCCCTGCACAGTACATGTCCAAGGAAGGGCAGAGGCTGTGCTGTCCATTGCCACAAAAATGCAGTCACTCAGCCTGCTGGATTACAAACACAACACAAATTTACTCATTTGAAACAGAACTTTCTTTGATTTGGGATTTTTTATTTTTGGTTTTTACCTTTGAAATCAAAACTGGAAAATCTTGATTTCACAATTTCTGGCAGCATGTCTTGATGACAGATATGAAGAAGTGAAAGGAAATAGTCTTGATCCAGACTAATGAGAGAGGGGTGTCTTCCTTGCTTATGCTCTATGTTAGTCAAGGAAAATAATTTTACTCACCTAAATGACAAAGCAGTGATTCTTGTGTGCTTATTGATATACAATAGATTCTGCATGTTTGCTGGTTTATTTTTCATTAATGCTTGTAAAACTTAAATTGAAATTTTTCACACAAAATCTTTAGTCTCTGATTATATCCGTTGGCTTATTCAACAGGTGCAGATTTAATGTTTTTAGAAGATCTTTAATATAGTTTAAAACCCTCTCTTTTTTAACAGAGGTATCATTCAATCTACGTCAGGTAAAATGGAAAACTGCCTTGGCAAATACCATACTGTAGTGAATAGAAGAGAAAGCTAGTGATGGAGAAAACTGGTTGTCTTGGGTAAAGTCAAAAATTCTGTGAGTGCTGATGGACACTACTTTTTTTTTTTTACAAGAAGTCTTTGACTCACATTCAAATTCCTAAATTGAACTCAGATTGCATGTGTTGGCCTGAATGTTTAGTTTACACTTTGGAAATTAATCCCCTGCTCATTCTCTCTGCTGCAGTATAGATAAAATAGTGCAGCAGGCAAAATTATTTTCTTCTAAGTGCATCTATACTGAAAAATGCTTTCCAGCTGCTGGTGGGTTTCAGTTCAGCAGATCAGACTAAAGCTATTCCAAAATCAAGCAACAAAACTTGTACAGTGTCTACTGAGTCCTTAATACCAGCTTTCTGTTCTCTCTGCTCCTATTGCATTTCATCTATTGCTAAGTTAGACAAAGCACATAATAGTAATGGTAATTTTACATTTTAACTGTGTTTTAGCTGTTTTTGTACTCACTAAAGGTAACTTCAAACACCTCAGTAGGTCAGGTTCTATTATGACAAACTTGCTTTCAGTGCTCTCTACCAAAATATTTAAGAATTACCTAAGAAAAAAATTCCTTCTCCTACATATTTTTCACAAAATACAAAATGCCTTTAAAAGCAAACATTTGCTAAGAAAGAAAGCAAAACAGAATTTCATAATCAGATGCTTTTTAGACAGTTACAAACATATGGTCTTTGTTGTCATAATCATACAATCTTGAAAAAACTGGTGTAACTTGGGACAAATAAGTTATTTGCTGCTAAGTTACTTGCATGCTTTTAGTAGCACAAAATAGCTCCTGTTAAAGTCAATAGTGAAATGCAGTTCAGTTAGGTAGGATCAAAGCTTGAAGGAATACACTATTTCCTTCTTGCTTGTGATGCTCTTCATAAAACATTCAATTCTCACCCTTTGTACATAAGTAGAGGCTCCTGAGAGAGAGCTTTGTTCCAGCACCAGGAGCACACTACACTGTCTCTGGCTGCAAAACTGCTTTAATCTGGAGGTGACAAACAGGAGAGATTAATGGCTTCAATTTGGACACACGAAGCCATATGGATTCTTTACCAAAGGCAGAACATGACTGCCTGGGATTTAAGAAAATATTGACTTGATTCATGAGAATTAAATATACATTATTATATAGCTTCAGATATTTGTAATATCACCATAGATATGGGAATGCTCTGTACACTACAGTGCAATATCAGCAAAACTGCTTAAGTGTATGTTTAGGAAAAATTCATGAATTTCAACAGCAGAAGACAGTTCACTAAAGGTATAGATAAACTGAGGGAACCCCAGATTAGACTCAAAATTGACCAAAAAAGTCACCTTAAAATGCAGATGATGTCAGCATTGCTATTTGTTGGTGCAAATCCTGGTAGAATGGGAAAAAAACCCCAGTCTTTTTACCACTAGGGGCTTTTACTAGGCATCTTTTTAGACGGATATTAGGAATAAGGTATTTTAGGCTAGTTTTAGCAACAAAAGTGAGTGAAACTTTTAACACAAAAATAAATTTTAGAACTTTCTGTCATCCCTTTGACACACCTGTGGATATTTTTCCTTGTCTTTGTGTTGTTTTTAGAGACTATTTGACCCTTTTCTGCAAAAGATGAGAAAGACAGGCTAGGATTTGGAGGTTGCAGAAATGATGTTGATAGATTTTAATTGCTAGCCAGTGTGCTGTCCTCTTTAATAAAACCTTTTCTTAAGTCAATTAAAATAAAAGGCTTAGAACACAGGAGGGTGCAAAGAGGTGAGAAGAAATGATGTATGGTCGTATTAGCTGGAGACGTGTAATATTCATTTGCAAAGACACAAGGGAATGCAATGATGATGGGACAAAAAACCTCCTCTCATCTTCCTGTTATGCTGGGAGAGGATAGGAAGATTTTTCCTTGGTGGTTGATGTGAGTGTTGCAACAAATGCAGTTAAGATTTCTGAAGATTAACTTGTGACGTGTGAGACTGAAACCAAGAAACACTAAGTACCATTCAGTCCTCTGTGACGCTGTGACACACTCAGCACTTTCATAAAACCAGGCCATTTAATTATAGCTGGGAGGTTAGGGAAGGCGAGTTTTAAAAATCTTAGCCAAAAGCCTTAAAATATCAAAGGAAAGTAAGTCTAAAAGTTAGAAGTGCGAAGTTGACAAATGGTGCAATGATTTTTGGGTTGGTGTCAATTATGCAGGTTGATTGGAATTAGGTAGAACTTTAACAATACTGGGAAACCAGGTGGATGGACCCAATTTAAGCAGCTTCTTCCCTCTGCACTCTCAACTGCACATCTTTGAATTAAGTGGGTTTTTTGGAAAATGGCTGTGGACTAACAAAATTTTTTACTGGACTTGAGAGGGCCTATCTTTCCTATTCTGTCTACAGATTGCAATCAAAACAATGAGAAAGAAAAGGCCAAATGCAGGAGATACAAAAGCTCTTTGTTAGCTAAATCACCAACAGTAAGAAATCAAAGCTAAAAAACCAACAAAGCAACGAAAAAACCCCCCAAATCCAACTGACCATATGATGACAGCTTTTCAGTCCAAGAATCCCTTAAACTGTCTGCTCTATGAGAGTCCAAGGCCAAAACAGATTCTGCCTTTTGTGTCAAGACTGCAGTGATGGAATATTCTTACAGTGGATTTAGTTCATCCCCATCAGTTCTTCCACTGATACTGGTGGAGGTTTTTAGTGCACGGCTTTGAGGCACTGTACTTTGAAGCTCAGTTCCCCTCCTTCCTGAAAATAGAAGAGTAATCCTGCTGCCCTTGGGAGAAGAAGTTGGCTCAGAGAAGAATTATATTAGCATGAAATATATAAAAAAATAAAGAAGGGACTTGCTTGAGAGAGAACAATGAACACTCATTTGCTGTCTCATGGAGACGTTTTGTGACTCTGTGGAGGATCACTGTATGACTTACATGCTACTGAAGTCTCACTTGAAGGCCCACTGTTTTGTCTCTTTTGCTTGAATGATTACTTAGAATGAGAATTCCTTGCCTGTCCTGCACCTGAAGCAGTTAAAACTGGATAGAACTATTCATGCTTTTCTGATCTATGATCATGTGTGCCCACTCAGGCAGTTTGTGCAGCGGTAATGGAGGAAACACAAAGTAAAACTATCTTTTCTGCCTGACATTCTTACAGTAGCTAAGCCTGTACTTTAATGACAAACCAGAAAAAGAAAAGAAAAAAAATACCTCAGTTCCCCACTACCTCCCTCCATGTCCAACTCCTTCATGTCACTGTCCTGGTTGTGTGAGCAACTTTCATCCAGCCTTGGATTCAGGAGCAATGTCTTCTCTTTTCTATAGAAGAGCTGTAAAGGAAACATCTAAATGTATGTTGAACTGTTATGAACTTGTGGCAGACTGCTGTCAAGCAAGTCTCTAGTTGAATGAAAGTCAGTGACTCTTAAAAATAACCTATTAAGTACAGGAAAATAAAAAGCAAATTGAAGATGTCTCTGTGTTTAATGTTGCATTAGCTGGCTAACTTGTCCTGAATTTTCTTACTTTAAATATTGTGGAAATCTAAATAATCTGCAAATCTGGTTAAGAACTCTAGCTTCTACAAGATGCTAATAAATTGGCCAACCATAGTGTAAAATATACATTAGCCTTAGGACCTTATGAAGAAGTTTAATTGTGTGCTAAACTGAAAACAGAAAATAAACAGCAAGTTTAAATAGTGTTGTCATAATATATTGCATCACATACTCTAGTATTTAGCAATAAATGTTTTTGGAAAAGGAGAGGAAATGGGATAAGTGTAACATCATGAGTAGAGTACATATGAATTTCATAGTCTGTTAATCTTTAATCTTTAGAGTTCCTATTTAAGCCTACAAATACATTAATCCAGGCATCAGCTCTTCTCTGCTATCTTGATCATGCAGGTCATAGATGTTGCTATAGTAACCTTGCACTACCAATGCTAAGACAGTGAAGGATCTGGCTATCTAGATAAATAAAATAATTGAGGGGTGCTTGCAACAGCATTCTGCTTAATGTAATGTTTAGATCCATTGAATGAGCACTTGGTCCTGCGTGGATTAGGGCCTTGACTTTGGGAGTATGAGAAAGGCTGGCACTTGCAGCCAATTTCCTGTGAAACAGGTTAGTAATTAGAGAGATGCTCTTCTCTGGGAAAGCCCATGAATTGTGGCACAGATGATGTTCATTTGTCCCAGTCATCAGTCACACTGGCAAAAGACAGACTGCTATGGATCCCGCATGTGGAACCTGCTCTCTAGATGCAGATGTTGTTTAGATATTTTGAAAACCAAGAAAAGGTGTTTTCTGTGAAGCTGAGGTAAGCCTGTGTTGTTGAATGCAGTTGTTGAAGACACAGCCCAGTGCTAGTGGGGATTAGACACTTTGTCTTACAGGAGAAACAACACAATTGCAGAGTGGTTTGTAACAGGCATCATTAAATGGTAGTGCTGGTCTCTCATGGGGACCTGTTTTGATGACAAAGGAATGAGAATTTTCAAGTGAGAAGCAACAGAATTCTGAATCAGATTTGCCTGTGAGTTGAATATTCCTGATAGTTACTCCATGAGTTTGAGCCCCCAGTGAAGCTTTGCAGAATTTTGGTATGTAGAGGACCCATGTGAACTCTACAGGGGGGAAATCCTAACTTGTGTACTTTTTTTGTATAGTGAGGAAGCTTCCTGTGAGAGTTGTTTGCTTTTACCATGCCTCTGAGTTTTCAGAAAGCACTTCCTTCTTGTAAGAGATTCTTGTAGGAAGTTTGAGGCTTTTTTCCTGAGTTGGTTTTAGTTAAGTATTGCCACTGGTTTCAAAAGTAGTGCAGGAATGCAGATAAAGAGAGGCACTAGTGAGTGTAGGCATCATTGAGTAATGATGATTACCCCATTTTCATTAGAAACCAAGCCTAAAAATACTCCTGTAGCCACAGCTCATCTGTGCTACCGATTGAATTTGCTGGCTAAGTCTGTAAAATACCACTTGAGCCTAAAACAGTGAAATAAGGAAAGAGTTAAAATTCTAGTCTCCTGTGAGCCTTTGTTCAGCCTTCAGTCCTAAAATGGAAACCTCTCATTGCTTTAGAAGGGTCCCAACTCTTTTCCTTTTTGTCTGGCCCTGAAAAGCCAGATCAGTTTTGCGACTGGCTTTATTGAGACTGTCAGCCTGCTCCTGCCGAGAGGCTGCTGCTGGCTGGGCAGCTTTCTGCAGGGGGAACAAGGGAAAGAAAGATTCTGCATCAGAAATTCCACGTGTATTGCTTTCCTAGCCTCCTTCCCAGCACAAAGGTGGTTTTGTTTGTGCTCAAGAACCAGCTAAAAAGTTTGGCCGTGAAATAAGCTCTCCTCTGGAGAAAGGGGAATGGGTGGAACATGTAGCATACAGCTTCAGACACAAACTTGTACCCACTCCCTCCTCCAGGTCACAGGCTAGAGATGGCTATTGCATTAGCTGGTTGTTGTGTTACTTCACACAGCTGCAGGGCAGCTCATGAGAGAGCAGTTGCTGGTTTGAATCCTTGAAGAACTAATTTAGTAAGTTGGAATATTCTATTCTAATTTTGTGATGTGATTACATTGGAGAGAACTTGAAAAAAGAAGTGCTTCCCCCTTGTTGGTGGGACACAGGGAATATTTGGGTATTTGTAATTTGCTCACATTTGTATTTGTTTCAATTCAGAGTATTTGGTGCTGCCAAAAGTAGGAGAGAGGAAAAGCACTTCCCTTGCAGCTGACACCCAGTTAGGCATCTCAAGGTGGTCATTAGTTCAGCAGACTGCATAATGTTGGACTCACGGAAATAAAAATTCTCCCAACAGTTCCCACTGGTGTACACCCCGGTGCACACTCTGACGGTGCATAGTGTATCAATCTCTGCTGATAAAACAGGTTCTACTCCTGTAATGATCTTATCCATGTTTGTTTCTTGCGTAACCAAGGATTTGTAGGATCAGGGAAGTATCCACACTGTTTTTCTTCCTATCAGAGATTAGGGAGGTTTTTGTGTGTATTAGTCTTGTGAAAATGTAACCTGCACAAAGCACTGCTGAGCACATTTCAGGGTTTAGGCCCCAGTGATAAGAGGATAGGCATAGCCCCTGTATCCAAGGCAGCTGGGCACCAGAATCAGATGGGTAACTGAATGTCTGACTCTTTGCTTAAATCCCTTGGGCAATGATAGAGGAAGCTTGAAAGAATTTGTGTATTTCCTTTTGCTTCTGCAAAAGTGAGTGGTTTACATATTTTGAAGTGAAAAGAGAATGTATAATGCTTCCATAAGAAATGTTAGAGAAGTGAGGGTACCTAGAAGTTGCCCAGTGTCATTCTTTATGGGCTTGGTACCCTTTCTCAGTCTCAGGCCTATGGAATTTGCAGGATAATCAGCCACATAAACCCAACTTCTTGGTATGTTCAAGCAAAGGTGTGGGATACAGAATGTCTGCGTAGTTAGCTGGGACAATCTACTTCTGGCTTTTTGGCTAAAAGTGGCTCAGAGAACTGACCTTTGAACCTGGTGTCTGATACTGCAAGTTAAATGCTGGCTTGGGGTTGATTGATGAGAAAGCACAGTCATTCTGTTCCTCAGTGCAGCCTGTCCACAGATGTGAGAAACGGAAGAAGCCGTGGTCTGGGGAACTGCTTTCCATCAGAGGAGTACACCAGTTGGGCTGGTTCATCCCAGGGCTGCTGCTGAATCTTCAAAAAATGTCACACAAAAATCTATTTATAATGGAGTGAGAAAGGGTAGGAAGAAATAAAGGGTGAACAAACCATTTTATTTAAAAATTAGTTCATGCTTTCAGTAAAGGTCTAGTTTTCCCTAAGAGCTTGCCAACATCCCTTAATTCATAACACTTAGAATAAAATGACTTCTGGGTGTAAGGCAGATTTGAATTGTCTTTTCTGTATGGCTAAATAATGATTGCTTGGGGAGATAGGAAATGTAAATTGAAAATGAATGAGGTATAGCTGGTAATACGTTAGATGCATTATCTCCAACCTGAGGCCTTCAGTCAAACAGAAGGTTATCTGTAATCATTAAAGAGCACTGCAGCAGGTACTTATATTTTAACTTTTCCTCTTTTTTGACTTGAATTTTCTCCTTATAACCACTGCAACACTTTTCTGAGGAAGCATGTGCCATGACTTCTTAGATTGCCTAAATTATATTTTTTTGTTGTAGTTCATGAGACAGAGGACGCAGGGGATCTGTACTTTGCTGAATGATTGATCTTCACTAGTTTTCTGGAAATGTGTGATTTTTCCCTTTGCTTTCTTTTCTGAAAAATCCCACTTTGTACAGTTTGTATGTGAACAATTCAAACCATGAAAATATTAAGCCTTATTTCTGTGTTCCTGGATTGGAATTGATTTTTTCTTTTCTTCTAGATACATCATTACAACTTACCTTACATTACACTGAGTCAGACAACTGTGTAGAAGAGGCGGTAATTGGTTCCATGAAGTACCCCTTGTGCTTTGCTGAATGGCAGCAAAGCCATTTCTTAATGTTTCTTAAACTTGAGCCTCATTTTTAACATTTAGAAAACATTTAGGGCTGGAATTACTGATGGTAACAGTGAATAATGTCGTGAATCCTAATCAGCTGGGGCAAGATTTTACTGGACAAATGTGCTGGCCCGCCTCAAATTCCCCTCCAAATATTCCCAATGAGAACAGCAAACTGAAAGCAGATGGAGACTTCTCTCTCTTGTTTGCTGAAGTGAAATGGGACTGGTTGTAGTGGGTGTCCTTGTAAACCTCCTGGTCTGTCTTCCCATGGAGCAAGAGGGAATCTTTGAATCCTTGTGTCTCCTGGGGCTGGAGCAGTTCTGCACTTCTGAAGTTAGTGGCATTAACCGTCCACCAATGAAGTGCATAAGCAACAGTAGGATTTGCCATTTAATTGAACTCTGCTTTTCCAGTTGTTAATTATACTCCTTGTATGGTTTTTCATGTTTAAGCTGTATCATTACACTTAACAGAATGTTTGTTGTTACCTGCTGTGATTTTGAATAATTCATGGTATTAATATGCAATTAGGGACCATCATGAGTTCCCCCTGGAGTAAACCAAAAGTTGCTTTGCTGGTTTTGTGTCTTTGAAGGTGAGTGGAAGGCAGGTTCTGGCTTCCATGGTCCTTTATCAGAAAGAAAATTTTGAATCAGCCAATCAAATTAAAGTATGCATCTTGAGAGTATAGTATGCACAGTATAATTGAAGTATTTTTATGAAATTGCTTGCTAAGCTGGAAGTAACCCAAGTAAATCAGCCCTGGACCTCTGTAAACAGCAGTGTTTTATACTTTCAGTTAATTGTTTCCACAGACGTAGTCAATGACAACATTATGTTTATCCTATGGCAATGTTATTGCAGCTCTCAATTTCATTTTGTTTCTTTTTCTTGATGGATGGGTTTACCAAATCTAAAAATAAAATATTTTTTCTCATCATGACAGGGATTTTCTTACATGGGTTTTGTGAGTTACCCTAGAAACAAAAAAACACTGAAGTTAGGTCAGAAAAATAAGTGTCATGCCAACCACTGTTGTTTGGGTTTCTTTGGTTCCATCTTAATAGTAGATAAATAATGTGGCTGAGGAGTCCAGCTGATAGTTGATACTGGCAGGTGGCTTCTGAACAAAGATGGGTGTGGCTTATTTGTTTTGATTAGAAGAAAGTAAATGGGAATATTCCACAGTGAAAGGTCTCCCTCAGCCTGGCATGTGTTCTGGAGTCGCTGCTCTCTGCCACTATCTGTGCTTCGCTGCTGTCCCAGGTTTGCATTGACTTTATAAAGTCTGTATCAGCCAAGATCTTTTGGACTGCAAGGATAAAATCTTCTTTCTGGCTATCTCCACAGGTATGAGATATTTTCTCATTTTTCCAAATGATGAGAACACTGGTCCTCTGACCATGAAGCAGACCTGTTTAATGCTAATACAAAGGCCATTCCCAAAGGTTAACTGTCTTATAAATACCCAGATTGTTCCCTTCACTCACTACAAGTTTGAAATCTGCTTAATATATGCACAGTCAGGGAGAAGCTGTAAATATAATGCTAAAAGCAGACACTTGGAGCTATTGCTCTTGCTTCTCTTCAGCTTATGCAACTGTTTGCAGTAGCTTGTTGCCAACACAACTGTTGTGTCCTAGTACTTTGGGCTTCATCTCGTAAGTCTCCTGAATATGCTGTTCCCATTCCAACACTTTGAACAAATCTGTGTGAGGAGGTTTTGCAAGACCAAGTTGTTAACTGAAAGCCACAAATACATCACCACCTGCTTAATTCATCAGTCTAGAACTGAGCTAGCTCATGAAGTTATGCCAACTGGAGTCCTGGCTAAAAAAAACCCAAAACCCTGGTAACCAAACATTTTGACCATCAGAAACCAACCTGGACCTCAAAATTTTATCCAAATACGTCATTCCACCTTCTCCCCTTGCAAACAACTGAACTTCCTTCTTTCAGAGGTTTTCCAATGAGTCTTGCTGATGTTTCAACTGCAGCTTTATGTCCATTGACAGCTGTTCTCATCTGCCTCTTCCATCTGCAACCACACGCATCTTTCTGCAGACAGACACAGAAAATCTCTGACAATAAATAACATTCTTGCTCCACAAGCATTTAAGTTGATTGAAGGTGATGAGGTGATCCAGGAAATTGCTGCTCTCATAAATTCCTGGGACTGTGCTCGAGGCATAGTGTAATCTTTAGTACTTCTCTGCCACTGTTGATCTCCAAGAACACCTTATAAAATTATAGCCTAATGCTTTAACAAAGTGTAGGAGGGAAGGATGCATTTTATGTAAATTTAGGCAGGAAGTCTTTGAACCTAATTGCTTAAAGTGAGTGGGGAAAGCTGATGGAGTGTGATAGACATACTGAAATTTTTTTCTGCTTTCAGAATAGACAGTGTTGATTAACAGGGCTTAGTATTGCACTGCATATATTAGCTAAACATCAAATTGCTCAGTGGATGAGCCTGCTCTGTGCATGAACTAAAAGGCCATGCTCTGGATGTTATTACAGATGTGAATTTAGGGAGTTTTGGGGTTATACTTCTGCAGAGAAAACCATTGGATTTGATCAACTTGGTATTGAATTATTGTCCTGGTCTAGTGTCAATATTTTATTTGTAAAAATGGAATTAAACACACAAAAAAAAGTGTAAAGCCATACCTACAGAATAGACCATTTATTCTGAAAAGTCTCAAACTTGGGAGTAATGCTAGGGAAATCCTCCTTCACATATGCTCCTCAGCATTGGTACCCCTGAGAGGTGTCAAAGGCTTGTCTGTCAATCAGGCTGCTGGTTTATGTGCCAAGTCCTGTTTGGTCTTTCTGGTCTGTGCTTGTTAGATGTGCTGACTTGTCTGTCAGAACAGCCTCTGATATTTCTTTAGGGCCATTCTGGACACATCCACCATTCTGCAGGTGTGGGCTGCTCTCCTTATTCCTGGTAGATCACCTTTCATTTAACCATATTTGTATATTTATAGGAAGTCAGTGACTTCATTTCCGCACTAGCTGGAGGCTAGATTTACAAGTTAGAGTTATGTGCTTGATCTAGACCTGAGATTTGCATACATGTCTACATGTATTTCATAGCTGAATAAAACACATCACTGTGCCTGCTGTAGTAGGCCAAATCTGCTGTTCTCAAGTATGTATGAGTGTGTCATGGATCTGTGCATGCTTCCTTTCAGCATGAGAGCTGGGCACTTGCTGTTGACTTGTGTTCTGTCCCCTGCAAGATACCCTGACCTAGTTTCAATGGAGAGAAGATTTTTTCAACATCTGAGACTGGATAGACTATTCCATGCTGTGCCCTGTGAACATGTATGAATCCCTGACCACTTCCATGAGCATTTCACTGGGGTGACTGTGGATATGTGACAAAATGGAAAAGGTCAAAGGAAAATGCAGAGCAAGAAGCAGCTACAAGAAAATGTGCTGGAGTGAACTCAAAAGATAACAACTGATCTTAAAAGATTATATTAAAATACAACTAATAGAATTAAATAAAAATATCTTCTTTCCAGAAACAAAACTAACTTGAACGGATGAGCACTAGTGAATTAAAAAAAAAAAAAGCCTCATGAAAATGATCCAGTGTGTCTGATTGTAAGCACCCAGTGGGGAACATGTAACAATTACAGGTCTTTGGAAAAGTTGGTCTTTGGAAGACTGAGGTTTCAGTGGGTCTCCCTTAACAGGAAAAAAAAGATGGCTATGAGCCTTTGATGAACAGCGCACAAGGTTAGGTAGCAGTCACAGCATATTCTGTCTTACTTATGTGGGACAGAGAGCCAGATGCATCACTGTTACATAAGCCTGCTGACCTGCATATAGAGCTTTGTGGTAATAGGAGTTTCAGAAAAATAAATCCTGTTCAATTTAGCTAACATGAAGATAGAAAATCCATGTGTGTTTACAATGGCAAACTCCACAAAACATGTTATTCCCTTAAGGGCTTGGTTTTGAAATTTAAATTGGGAGGGCTCGAATACTTGGGACAATGGGATGGGAGAGGAGCCAGTTAATGTGATACAAGCTCAGTCTGCTGACTAATGGTACAATCTGTATATTTAGGGAATGGGACCACAAGATGTGTTGTACGCCAGCCATAACAGCCTATTATTCAAGTGGTGCAGCATGAAAAAAGATCATGCCAATTTGCAGAGGATTTTGGTAGATTTGTTTAATTTTATTGTATTCTGATTTGAAATGAAAATTAGTATTTTTTACCATTCTTTGTGAATAAAATAGACTATTTTCAGTTGGAAGGGACCTACGACAATCATCTAGTCTGAAGGTAATGATATCTAGAACTAGAGACATCAAGCTCTGGGGTCCCCAGCCTGAGGAATTCTTTCTGGATCCTCCAGCTGCCTAGGGTGCCAAGGAGCTGCACATTTCCAGAACTTCCAGGTTCTTGCTTCTTTTCTTTCTGCCTGGTGAGCTAACAGACAGCTGGCAGCCTTGGAGTTTATGAGCAGAGATACTCTGCTCTGAGTTTCTTGGCATCCTGCCTAATGAGATCTGTAGAGGAGCCAGCAGTTTAGGAGCTCTGCAATCTCTGAGATAATCCTGGAGCAATAACTTCTTTCTAACTCCCACTCTCTGTCAACTTGTCAGGAATACACTTGAAGAACAGGCAAGAGGACCTGGCAGGAAATCGGGTGTGATTTCTGCAGTGTCATCAAAGTCAAATGTGCCATTAAAAATGTTTCTGACCACTTTTCGTAAACCCACACAGAAATCCTAACATGTCAGCACCTGACCCTGGAGGTCCTGCATCCCTTTGCTGTAGATATCATGGGTACAAAGCTCAATGAGGCAGAAGAGAGGACAAAGAAATATTTAAACCATTCCAGTATCTTTGAAGTTGGGATGTGGGTCACCTGCAGCTCTTCACACAGCACTAGCCTGCCTGTAGTCAGATGGCCTACAAACCCCAGTTGTCCTAAAGGTATTGGAAGACATGGTTATTCTGGGAAGACTGACATGGTGGCTAGAATGATGGTATTGGAAAAGTAGATTAAATACATGTTGGTACCCTGTGCTTTTCCCTTCTTCCCATGCTTGCTTTAGAATTGACCCTGAGGTCTGTGACTGAGTTGAGAAATTGGTCCAAGCAATGTGCAGAGGAGAATTTTCCAGGCACACATGTGCCCCAAGCATGTACTCAAAATTCAGTACAGATATTGTCAATGTGAGTTATACCATCCTAAAGGTTGCTGTAATTTATATTTATAATCTACAGCTACAGAGTGATGTTTTAGCAGCTGGGGAGCCCTGGAAGGTGAGCATCCTCTTGCTTTTCCTAGACATAGAACTGGAGGATGATGGGCCCTGTGGCTTGATGTCATGACTGTGGCCCCTGCAGGGTGAATTAGGACTAATGATGCAATGCAAAATTGCCCAAATGACAGAGAGAATCTGGGCCACTTCGTTTGTCTTGTCTGATTTCCAAATTTTTCAGTGCTTGGGGGACAGGATTATAACAAAATTTGACTTCTTGCTATGTAGGTCATATGCTGCATGCTGAATCTTCCATCACAGGGGGTAAAGTTGGACCAGGGAAAATTGATTTGCCTCTGTAAATAGCAATGGGAAAAACAGATGTTTTTATTTTACTGAATAATTTCCGATGAGTTTGATTTGTGATAAAATCACCTAGGCTTTTACTGTTAGTGGTGCATTAAAACACATTGCAGTAACTGCAACTTAACTGCCATGTGTTGTAGTTATTAAACTCTGCAGTCTTTAGATTGCTGTGGCTGGGCAAGATGCACTGTTGATCTAGAGGCTTTGGGGGTGACAAGTGCACTGTCTGGCTCTGCCGTGGGATGTTCAAAGGTACCATCACCCTCATGATCCTGCAACCACAGCTGTGCATCCTCTGTCTCTGTCTGACAGGGCTGTGCAGGCTGATACACGAATCTGCAGTGGGTTCATCTGGGAACAGAAAGCCTACGATTTGCTCACAGGCTTGTAATGATGCTGCTTTGATTACTACTTTAAAAAATTAAAATCTGACCTCCTCTAGCAGTTATTCTGGCATTTATCAGTACTTTATAAAGATCAGGCAAGGAAAACAAAGCGAAACAGAAATGTTCCAATACTTGTGTATTCCCAAGCTTTTGCTATGGGGTGGATAGCATCTAGAAATCCTCCTCTTCCGATGCTGCTTAATCTGCTCTGGATGCATATGCATCATTTTTCCCTGCATGGTTGGAGAGGTAGTGGGATAAAAAATGCTTTGCTGAAATGTGAATTCACTTGCCTATTATTCTTAGGCTGATAGCAGCAAGGCAAACCTGCTGATCAGTTACTCCTATGACTGTGCATTTTAGGGGAAGATATTTCTTTGTTACTACTTCAGTTCTGTTGCAGCAATTAAAAAAATGTGTCTAAGGAGGAGGCAATAACTCTGAGAGTGTCTTTGATGACTAAACATTATACTCTAAATATGCAGTGTTGCTGCTGATTTTTCCAGTCTCCTGTGAGTCATAAAATCTTCTCATATAGAGTGAGCTATTCTTAATGACCTTGACTTTAAAAAAAAAAAAAGCCTGTGACTTCCCCTAAGTAAAATAATTTAAATGAATGGTTTTCTGTAGGATATTTGAAGTGCTTTTCAGATCATTAAAATCCCTGAGGGGCAATGGGCAGGTCTGCATTTGCAGGCACCACTGGTGTCCCCAGGAGAAAGCCCCTCTGGCCCAAAGGGTGCTGTGCCTTAGATGAATACAACCCTCGGTCTTGTGTGCAGCTGTTACCATGAAAACGTGAACAGAACTGCCTGGAGGGTCATCTAGGAAGGAGACAGCATGTTCCAGAGACTGAAGGGCTCAAGCAGCCTCCACTTCCAAGGGCCTTATTTTGTCCTGCTCACAATTTGTGCTCTTCAATGACAGCAGGTTTTTCATATTTTCATGGCTGTACTAACCACCTTGTGGTAAGCATGTTTTTACAAGGTTCATGGCTGTTACCTATTGCAAATATATCTGTTCGAGTGCTGTTCTACAGCTGCTCTGTGAGAATGATATTACACATTGCCATCAGAATCTAATCATGATGATTTCTATGTTAAACGTGACTCCTTGAGAAACTGTAAGGGGAAGGATTTGAAAATAACCAAGTTGAATGCACTTTTATTGCGTTTTTTTGCAGGGGAGGGAAGCTGTGGGACTCTTGTGGGTCAATCTGTCTGTTGCATTTTCAGCACTAGAAGAAACACTATATGTCCCACTTGTAATTGGATGCATTACAGTACTAAAGCACACAGTAAATTACATTAGATGGGAAGTACTTGTTGCGGGTTGTTCCTATTGTCAGTTACTGTTGATAATTTCTCGATAATGCTCACTTCTTTAACCTCAGCAAAACATGCACATGATGGAGGTTTTCTCTATTTTTGACTTGACAAGATAATCCTTCTGGAATTTGCTTTTTCATTGTACTGGGTTGCATTATTGTTGTGAGGTTCTCCACAAAAGCAATGTGCCTGATACATAGAAGGTACCACTGCCATCGTATTTGGACGTCATGCTGTTACTGTCTCTATAGTATGATGTTAACTCATTTACATTAGCCTTTAAATCCATTATGATTGTCTTAATGGGAGGAATGTAAATAACACTAAGTTCATGTGCATAACTTACCACAAAAACCGTTCCTGTGTTTAATAAGTGCTGTTAGATTTTCAAGGGTAATAAAGGCTTGGAGCTGTCTAAATGAGGCAGTGCCATTACAAGAAAATCAAATCAGCAAAGTAAATGGAGTCTTGTGGAAGATCCTTTGAATACAAAGGTGTTTTAATTGTTTTTTATTTTAAATTAGAATAGGGCCACTCCTTTATTAGGACTAGCACTGGGTGAACACTATCTTAAAAAAAAAAAATCCAGCTGGTTTTTCCTTTTCTGTGTGTGTTCCAACAATCTGTGATCAGTCTTCAAGGTTTCCTGGTTTGTCATTTTAAATTGCTGAACTGCCTCATATCAGCACGTTTCACCCTAAGCCTCTTGGCAAGCTAGCTATCCTTGGCTGCATGTCCAAGATTTTGGGGTAGCAATTGATCCCATGAGTGTGTGTGTTACTGCTGCCTGCCTGAAAAGTTGTGAAATATTTGATGAGCAGGAGGTTAGACATCAGGGATCTTCTGTAAGCATTTGCATCTCAGAGCTGCAAAGGATTGCAGGAATGTTGTTCTGGAAGATGTTTTTTGAAAGCAAGTATATTATATATATTGATAGGCCATTAACAGAAGAAATTAACTTCCAAAATAACATTCAGCGCAACAGTGAGTTCAACTGTCCATGCACATTTATAAGATTCACATTTGCAAGTCTTCACTATAGCTACCCACCCCTAATTAGGACTCCTAAGTTGTTCTTCTCCAAGCAGTGTGAAAATGTGTCTTTGTGTGTGTGTGTGACATTTTTATGAAGAGCTCTGTAGCATTAAATAGCAGCACTGCTTATACTGTTGTATATTGCCCATATTCTAATATTAATGAAAAGAATGTATTTGCCATAGAGTTGAGTAAGACAAGGCCTATTTATCATTCATGAAATCATTTTTCCAGAAGTACACCATTAGTTTCGTAAGAAAGAAACTGACATAAAGCCAGAGCAATGATGTTGAATGAGATTTATACATGTAACATTGTCTAGTATTTAATACCTTTATTAAGCACAAGAATGTAGAAATACATAATATAATTTCCTAACAGAAGAGAGCATAATTTATTTGTGGTTTTCAGCATTCATGGTTGGTTAGTTGATTGTTGGGTATTTTTCTCTTGGATGCAATTTCTTTCCTCTGAGATATAGGCAAGCTCTGTTGGTCATTGGTTATAATTGGGATCAATATGTCTTCATTGAGAGTTTAATGAGATTCACACCTCTTGAGCTCCAAAGTGAATCCATCATGTAGAAATGCATTTTAGAAGCAGCAATTTTTGAATGAGAAGACTACACTGAATACTATTTGATCTTCTTTTTTTTTTACCAAGCACAGAAATCAAATGTTTTTGCAAAGATCATGGTCTTGGTTATATAGCATTTCTTTACCAAACAGCTGAGGGATCCCATGAATATTATGGCAAAATGCAGCTTTGCAACATTTCTTTTCTTGTAATCGCTTCCTTTTTTTCCAGTTTTTCTATTTGCAGGTAATCAAAATTTTTCTAAAGGAAGATGTTTGTGTTTTAAAACAAGGTACTATAAAACACATATTAAACAATTTATGGTAGATAATTTTCTATTAAAGTGTGTGCGTGCCACAGACATATTGATTTTCTGTAATTAATAGAAATGATAAAATGACTGGATGCTCATGATTATAGTAGTTAGACCAAGTAAAATATCTGTAATTTCATTATAAAATATTAAAGAATAGCACAAGGCCTCTTGCCTGGCCTTTTCTCTCATTTGTGCTACTGTAGCTCCAGAATAGTGATAGAAAACACTGGTGCTTCAGTGGTTCTAAAGAAAGGATAATCTGTGACCCTTGATAAGGGCAGAGGCACAGCAGAGTACTTCTTTTATATTTACAGCAGAAACTCTTTTCAGGTCTTGCATAGTATCTTCTTCAAGTATTTGTTCACAAATAGCAGAAATATGCATTTCTTTGCTGGATATAAAGAAATCTTATTAATTCCTTGAATTTGCAATTTCCTCACTTTAAATACCTCTAGTGCTGCAAACCAGTGGAAACATGGTGTTTCTGGCCCTGCACATCAGGTACTGAGGTACTGAGCAGCCACTGTGTACTGGTGCCTTGAGATCTTTAATGCTGGGTTACACACTGGGGAAATGTTCCCAATATGCGCTGACTGATATTCTGAAGTCTTACTGCAGCAGTTGGGAGTACATGATGGTCCACCACCCAAACCCACCTCAGATATCAGACGTTATTTAAATATGTTTTTATAGTGGTATCACCATATTTCATGTCTTCTTTCAGATGACCAGAATAAATTAATATCCTCCTTTTACTGTCTTTGTCTTCTAAATGGAAGGAACTATTTAACTTCAAATCCTTTGTGTGCATTCATAACAGGTGGGCTCAATGATCTGAAAAGTCTTTTCCAATCTCAATAAGCACAGACACTCTCTGAAGATGCCATAGAGATTTTAGGAATGTGTGTACAGTCCTGCAGCTCTTAGTTTTCTTCCTTCCAGCCCCAATGTTGTTTGTCTTTGAAGTCTCTATATTGGCTCATTCCTTTCTGACTTTGATGCACACTCCAAAAATTTTTGCAAGGCTTTTACTGCTGTACTTTCTTAATGGGAGAAAGATGACTTCCATCCACCCTGTGCTCTGCAGGGGATGGAGACATGGACCCCGGCAGTGGGCACAGAGCTCAGCTCTCCAGGGAGCTGATTGGAGGGGAGGAGTCCAGCAGGACAGCTGTCTTTAGGAGGTGGTCAGCACTAGTTTTGTTCCAGCAGTATGAGCTCTCTGAGCTTCCTTAAAAATGGTAGTTTAGACACCTGAGGGAGCAGACCATTTGTTCTGTGAGAAGAGGCCAAGGGCTCCAGGCTGATTCACCCTGGGGAAGAGCTGGCTTTGGGGGCACCTCACAACAGCCTTCCTGAAACTGAGGAAGCAACTGAGAATCACAGAACCGTACAGAGAGCCAGGCCCTTCAACATGATGTATTGTGAGAGGGTGAGACGCAGTGGGCATAAGATGAAATGAGGATTTCAGACTGGATATAGGAAAAGCATTTCCCTCATGAGGACAGTGCAGCAGTGGGACAGGCTGCCCAGGAAGGCTGTGCATTCTCCATCCCAGGAGTTTTTCAGGATTGATTAGGTAAACCCTGAGCAAACTGCTCTGATTTTGGAACTGACTCTGCTTTGAGTAGGTTGATCTAAATTACCTTCTGAGGTTCTTTCCTGTGGTCTTACTGTTTCCTGATACTTAGCACAGGATGAATAAGTGCAGATGTGAAGGACTGGGAGCAGCTAGAACAAATAAATGCTGGTGGCTCACAGAGGTGGTAAAAGATTGGAGAACATCAAATGAGAGCATGAATATGGATCACTGATCTTTGTTATGCCGGAAATTATTTGGTCCTGGCTTAGAGAGCACTGCACAGTCATCACTTTTATTTCAAGGTTTCCTTTGAGGTTCCAATGTCACAAAGAAATCAGTTTTGTTTAATGACCTTCTACATTAGCAGGTCTTTGTGTTGGTGACTGAAATTGATTTTGCTTGTGATGTGAAGGAACACAAGCCCAACCTCTGCATCATTGCTCAACCATGTGCTTTAGCCCTACCAAAGAATGGGAGGCCAGCATATTTCTGAGCATCAGAAATACCCATGCTAAAACTCTTTAAGTACAGCATTGATAAAGACTCAGCTGGTTTTTAATCTCTGTGATGCATGGTTGGAAACTGTGCCTTTGTGTTTGAGCCCTGGAAATGCTTGGTCGATATTCTTCTTTGGTAAAGTACCATCATGAAGACCTTTCTTATTTTCCTCAAGCATTTCACAAGAGAGACTTCCTCCCTGACCAGAGTAATTACAAAACAATTCATTAGTGGTTTATGTTTATGTTCCCCACTTAGTTAGATATGTGGTATGAAGAAAAATAATTAAGAGAAGGGTGGAGGATAAATTTGTCAGGGAAATAAGACTGCGAGGAGCACAAGGTTTCATAAAGACTTCAGATGGACAATAAAAGGAGGGAGTGAATAATTCACATAGGAAGGAGCAAGGACAGACAAAGAGGATGAAAGGAATGGGTAAGAGAAAGTGAAGAGGCTGACAGAATGAGGAAGGAAAATTGGCAGCTAATGTTTCAAGAAAAATATAATAAAAATTGAAGGAAATATTAGGCAAATAATGACTTTTACATTTGTAAATGCTCCTAGTCTAGCAGTGCATGTTTGACAAATATTTTTTAACCCCAGTTTTGGAAAATTAGAGAACTTAGTTTAAATTTAAATTGGTGGATAACAAAAGAAGTGATCACTAAAGTATAAAAAATTGTAAATTCATTGAATGAATGAAGTTTGCATCACATTTCCATTATTCTGGCCACACCAGTTTTCAGTGATAGTTTTTTCAAGCATAGTTTTCCATGACAACTATCCCTGATACTTTAGGGACATTCTTCCTTTTGAACAAGTCAGTAAACTGACAACTGGTAACAGTGGGTAGCTCCTCTGCAATCAGTTGAGGAACTAAAATTGAAACCTCTCTATCTTCTAAAATAAAGCTAAATTTTAGGAGGACATAGAGACTCACCCTCCTGATCCTCCCTAGAGCCTATGTACAGCAATGAGATTACAGAGAAGAGATTTCATGTATGACTAGAAGAGGAGAGACAGGGATGTATTTCAGACCATCCCAAAATACAAGGCCAGCTCTGCTCATCCTGAGTCATATTGCAATATTAATTAATTGTAATATTAATTACAAATGAAGAAGTACCTGATGTCTTGAAAAATCCTTGGAAGGTGTGGATAGCAAAGGCTGAAAGTGTGTTCTGTTGGGTGTTGTTTTGATGGCACTTAGACTAAAAAGACATTAATCAAAAAGAAGATGATCTATGGAGACTTTAGTAGTGTTCCCTTTCTTTGCCTGGAGATAAGAATGAACTGCAATGGATTTTCTTTGTTTGCAGTACAGTCTGGACTTTTTTAGATGATGCAAAGAGATGGAATTCCAAAACCAATTTTGTTTGGATGCATCTACAGCAAAGGCAGAATTAATGTATAATGTCTTCCGAAGACTGCAGAAATCTTCTGGTGTTGTTTTGAATGAAAAGCCAGTCTGAACATTTACCAGTTTCTGATCCAAGATGGAGAGCTGAACCAGAGAGTGTGAAAAGGGTCTAAATGCCTCTCATCACTAAGAATCCTTGATATCCTCCTGCTCAGCTGGCACTCTCTTGGATCAGTGACTGACTCTTGCATATCTCACTGGTTTTGTGTCCTACAATAATCCATCTAGCTGCTCCTCCAAAAATAATGACCTCCCCTTTATTACCTTGCCTCGCTCTGCAGGATTTTTCTACAGTTCTGTTCTTCATGCTTGGACAAATCTTTCCATCCTGAAGTACAAGCCATAAAGGCTCTCTTCTTTCCCAGTTTTTAACTTTTTCTCTTTTGAGGGGCATAGTGGTGACTGAGATACATTTTAGTAGTGACAGTTAATTACTGTCATCAGCCATTTATATAATAATAATTGTAATATCATATGTTTAACAAAATTCTGTATACTATTATCATTTCCTGTACTCCCAGTGTACTAAGATGTCTGTTTCTCCAGTAGACATCAAGTTTTAGCTGGACTTAAGTATGCAAGCAGTGCATCACTGGTGATATTTAACAGTAATAATGACAGCCTTAGTGGAAATTGTAAAGCCTGATATAATGTTTTGCAGGCTTTGAAATTTAATATCTGAGGAAGGATGCAAGTGGTGAATATTTTCCTGAGAAGAGTCGTAGAAATAGGACGTACTTGGAAAGTTGGATTTGTGATGGCTGTCATTCCATGAGTTGAACTTTATCCATGAGACTACTTCTGTAGAACCCTGCCAAGTGGGTTATGAGATGGTGTTGGGAAGATGGCAGGGAATGTTTGTTTCCATATCGACAAATGGATGTTTGTCTTGTGTACAAGAAGGAGTAGCAAAAGGGAAAAGCATGGAATGTGCTTTTCACCTTAAATCAGTAAATCACGGGGGAATGTCTCAATATGTTTTGGACAGTTCAATTGCTACAATGTGCTGCCATTATGCTATGTCTGTATGGAAGCACCTGGGCACACTGCTTGCCAAATGCTTTATTTTGACCTTGAATGAATAACAAACAATTCCTTAAATTGTGAACATACAGATACTTACCTTATGCTTTTGTCTTTTTTTTCTTCCTTTTTTTTTTTTTCTTCTCCTTCTTCTTGTCCAGGGAAGAATGTATCAGTCACACAGAAGAAGCAGTAGAGCTCTGAAGGACTGATGAAATGTGCTTTGGCCTGGAGGTGACTGCAGCTGCTACGTTATGGGAAAAACCAAGAAGTTGCCCTAAGTTACCATCTGCACCATTTTAGCCATCTCCTGTCGTGGAAGCTGGCCATGCAGGCCAATGTATGTTTGAGTCTGAGTTTTGTTTTGTTTTGTGTTCTTGGGATCTCAGAATTTGCATTTTGAAGCAATTACCAAGTTAAGCACAATCTCCATCTTCATGGGTCTGCTCATGTGGGTATGTAATATCTTCACTCTCGCATGGCTTTGAGCATTCCTGAAAGAGCCTTTGATCTGAGTTGGGGTGTTTAGTATATCTGAGGATGTGATACTTGAGGGTACAAACTGTTTAGCAAATGAGACAGAATGGCATTTTTACAAAGGTAACTTGGAATTGGGAATGATCTTCATGTGCACTGAGAGGCACTTGGAACATCAAAGTGCTCTGTCCTAATACTCTGAGTATTTCAACCACATGAATAGGCCACACTGAATTTAACTTTCAGATAAAGCACTTGCAGGCACGCATGCTTTTCCTGAAATAGGTGGGTTTGTGCACTCTGGTTGGTAGTAGCACATGTGATGTAAACACATCATGCAACCATGCTGCACAATACAGATTACACACCACAACCCTTACTATTCGCCTCTAAGTACTGTTTGGGAAGGCAGGGAGATGGGAATGCAGGCACCAGACCTGTACATAAAGGGTCCTGTGGGTGCCTCCATCCCTTCTGTAACTAAAGGCACACAGCACTGCAGAGTCAATGGCAATACTTGTGCTGACGTGAACGGCAGCAGCTGCTCTCAAACTGTCTCTTACATTGTGATGCACTTTCAGTTTTGATAACTGTTTTCTGACTTGTATTTCCCTTTTTTCTTTTTTAAATGTTGAGCTAATTGCTAGAATGTGTTGTCTTTACAATGCATAGTTGCCCAGCAATTACAGATATCCTTTGAAAGGAAGCAGAAGAAGAATAAACCATGGAATCCCAAATCAGATTAATGTAATGTGCATTTCTAGATTACAGTTAGTAACATGATAACACGTTGTCATGGTAACATGTGAAGCTTAACAACAAGTTCCTAAAATAAAGCAATGACATATGTGTAGGTTTCTACCATTTGCATACTATCCACCTGAAAACATACATAATTTCTACAACACTCAGGCAATTAAACCCTACTTCTTTCTTCTGAATTAAGTGTTGAACTAAAATATCAGGCCTCTTTCCTAGTATTTTTGCAAAATCTCCCACCATAAATTATAAATGTTGATAATGAAGCTGTCCATTTTGTAACATCTTAAGCTTTCTGCCTTTTGGTTTCATTTTAGAACAATTAGTGTAAGGAATGTAGACCACTCTTCATTCTTTGTGGTTTGTACCATATCAATCTCCTTGAAATTCTACCACCTTCTCACATGAAAATTGTCCAACCAATATTGGAAAAGTCTGTTTATTAATTACGTTCATAGACCAGTGGGTGTGTTTCATGTAGCTGAGGATTGGAAAGTAAAATCCCAACTTTGCCTCAAATCACTGTAAGAAAGCAGTAAACTTTTAATGTGAGATTGCTAGCTAAGACAGAGAGCCTAGCTATTATTTTCTAGTTGCCTTATGGTGAAAAGTGTTGTCTACTTGTTAGAGAGTTTGAGTTTCTTTCACTAAGCAGAAGTTAACTTATTTAATGTGATATCTATGGTAGAGGTGCTAGCACATGCTTTACATGTATTGTCATTTCGTGGTAAACCTTCAGAGAATGAAAAATTGGGCTCTTTTTTCTGTTTGCTTTATATGCACAATATTGTTTTGGCCAAATTCTGTAGTCAAAATTAAGATGCTGCTAAGTTTTCTAAGTAAATGCAATCTTCTTCTGTCGCCCTAAATAGACAAGATGGGCAGTGTTACACGGAAAAGATGGTTTCTTTGGCAGTTCACTTATTTATGTATACTTTACTGTATAGAGCATTGGAGGACATTGAAAATACAGCTTATAGGTTGCTCCTTCAGCAACCTTGAAATCCCAAATTCTGTTCTTCACACCACTATGGATGGCAAATGCTGCAAGTACAATGATTGACTCTGGCGTGATAATCATGTTACACTGAGAATAATGCAGTTGCTGGGAAATGTGTCACATACACAGCAGTGTTCCCAGGATAAACTGTCTGCTAAGGCATGGCTGATGTTTGTCTTTGCGGCCTTTTGAAAAGCAGAAACTCTGACTTTGTGTTTCATAAATGTACCTGTATTTCTCACTTGCAGGTGAAGGTTTTTAATATTTGAATTTACTATGGTTATGGGTTGGAGGGAGGGACGTGCATGCTGGGTTTTGCCACTAATCCTTTGGAAATCCTTTAGTGCCTTAAGGAGGCAGAGGGGTAACAGACCCTAGGATTACAGAAACTTGTTCAAACCTCTTTCCTGCTGTAGCAGAATTCCTTTAAAATATATTGTGCCTTTGGCTCCAAATATATTTGCATTAGAAATCAGTAGCCATGGGATTATGGACAGGAATTTTTGCCCCTGTAGATACGTTAGGTAAGAGAGTATACTATTTCTTGTATAGGATGTGATCTAAAAACATAGCTAACTTAAATTCTGCCACTGGGATCCATGCATACTAGGGAAGTTGCAAGTTGCAGTTAAAGGCAGAAAAAAAAGGGGAAAAAAATGAGAAAGTTTAAATATACTGGATTAAATGCTTATATCATTGTATCATTGAAGTGACTGGCAAATTTCCCCTGGCTTTCTTGGGACCAAGATTTCATGCTTGCTTCTACTTGGCTTAAGAAATTCTCACATGTGGTAGATATGTGGGCATCATGTTCTCTTTAATGTTGTAGGAGAGGAAACGAGAGATTAGTAGTTTTGGAGACCTGCCTCGATTTGGAGTTGCTGGGATCTGTGGTATAAATCTCTGTTCACTATTGTTTCTCTGTGTAATGTAGACTCTTGCTATGGGAATATGAATATGCAAATGTAAATTCCAATGCGAGAGGTTACTGCGCAGTGTGCACTAACCGATGCCAAACAACTACATTTCTCTACTCTCTGCACTGTGGTCTTTTTGAAAAAAAGGGAAAATGTAACTAACAGAAGAAAACCACTCCAGTGCCAAAAAAGCCTGCATGAGGCAATTCATGTATCACTCATGGAAGGTCCTAAGCAGCTCTTAGGAAAAGCTGAATAAGCTTTTAGCTCATGAGTGAATTTTATCTTCTAGGAATCAAGAGCAATTTGTTGGTACAGAGCTAAATTGAAAAAAAAAAAAAGAAAAAAAGAATCAAGGCCTGAAAATCAGACTGGTGGTGGTCTTCTGTTTTGCTCCCTGTAATGACAAGCAAGTTTTAAAGAATATGTAAATAGTTAAAAGAAAATTATTATGTGGCTCATAGTATGTAAGACAAGGCCCAGCATGGAACCGATTTTTGTAGCTTATTTATAAATTATGCTTCTGTCTTTTGTTTGGAACTTGGAAAAGGAAACCATGTAAATTAAATAAGGAGTGAAGATTTACTGCACACATTTGTTGACTGAAACAAAAGTATTTCCCCACCTCCTGAGGAATTTATGAGTAATCTGGGATGAATAATGTACGGAGATCTTGCCTTTTGAGCTCTAATGCTGTACAACTACTTAACACTTTTGCACAGCCAACAGAGGAGTGGTAACCAGAAGTCATGAAGAGCATTTATTAGGGCCACAAATTGGGATCCATTTGAATACGTACCAAAGAATGCACAAAAAGGCTGGGATTTATGGTGTGATACTTATTAAGCAGGTGTACCAGTCGGACTGGGGAGGGAGGGGTGTTTGTAAATAAATGCAAAAAGTTTAAACTCTGACCCATGAGCACCCTGTCAGTGGGTGTCACATTAGTTTCAGCTATGTGAGAAGCTACAATAGTATAAAAGAGGACATTCATGTTTTAGCTGTTTCATTAATACCGTCTGGATAACTCTTCAGCAAAGATTTCCACTCTAAGACATTTGCCATTGATATCAACTGTACATATGTATTAATATTCTGTGTAACTAGGAGGATACAAAATTGTAATGAAGTCACAAAGTCTACTTGATGATCACAGATTTGTAACTCTCACAAATTATGTAAGATATGTTGACATTTTATCTTGTTAACAAGATGTATTTTTCTATGTTAGCTAAATGTACAATTTGTATAATTTTGTATATTAAATGTATGCATATTTTAAATTAAAAACATTATAATTTTATTATTTTAAATTTAAAATTGTGACAGAGCTTCTGAAACACAGTTTTATATACAACTGTATCCATGGATAGCAACCCAGGAAGTCTCAGTTTTGAGGAAGGGGCCACCTGGTCTTCAAACAGGGTAAGGAAACTGCTACACCCGAGCTCTTGCTCCTCTTGGTGGAGAAGCTGCCATTCAGCTTCTGCTGAGTTAGTGGAATTAATATGAATTGGCAGAATACTATGGGCTATATCACTGCTTGTGAAGTGGGTAACCTGAGCCTTCCCCAGCTTGTAGCTGTGTTTTGGATTCACAGTTCCTAGATGTCAGGAGACAGTTCAAATCACCAATCCATGGGATTGGGTTTTGTGGGGGGAGGAGGACACTGCTGGCAGAGAGATAGCAGTCCCACAGAGCAGAGAGGGAGACTGACTCAGTGACTTGGCAACTCCAGTCACTCCTCTGGAAGAAGGAGAACTCGTGTCTCTCACATGCATTCCCTTTGGACCGTTCATGCCTTTTTTGTCTGATGATTCTGTTGTGAAATGCACAATAGCAAAAAATAGGTTCAAAATGTACATTGCATATTCTCTAAGGCCCTGCACCAGAGAAGTCCTGTTTTAGCTCATGATGTTCACGCTGTTGCAAGAAGAGCTCAGCTACAACCAAAGCCAAGCAGGTATGTGATACCCTTTTTGTTGGGCTTTTGTCCAGCAAGACATTGTAGGGTTTGTGTGAAGCAAGTATGTCCCTAGGTTTTCTGCTATCACTCATCTAGGCTATTTGGAATAAAGTTCCTATAGGAAGAGGGTGCATTTTCAATCAAGTTCAGTCCCCTTTTCATCAAGCAATGTCAAAACAGGATGACTGCACTCTCTGCAAGAGAATATACCAAAGCAATATGTTTCTCCAAAGTTGCATACTTGTTTTTAGGCAAACTCACAAGGTGTTGGGGTATTAGGATGCGATTGGGTCTGCTTCTGTAGCACCTAAAACCGCAATTTTATCTCTTACTGAACAAAGGAATCTGGTGACTGAGAACAGTTTTTAATAAACTAAGGGCTATGGTATAAAAAAAACCCCAAAACATTTAAAAGCAAAAACAGACTCTGGTATTATTTTATGCTTATTTCTAACTTGAAAGTTTAATGCTGTTTTCTAAAGCATTGATCTGACATGTTCTCTGAGTCTTGTGATTTCCTTATGTATCAGAATTAATATGACTCTCCTTAAATACTTAAAAAATACTTAAAAAATAGCATTATTCTTTTTTTATTTAAAAAACCCCGAGCGCTCTAGAAACCTGAGCAGTGTTATCTAACTAGATTCCAAGTGTAAACAGAGTCCATCTTTCTTAGCTTTATGGATGATAAATAAAAGATGCTCTTCATTTAGCAGATGTATGCACTGTGCAACATACTGGACCTACTATGGGACCTTCCGAAGTTTTTATTCTGTAAGTTCAAATTAATCTCTTGATTGCAAAGAAATAACTCATAAAATGAATATTTTTTTCCAATACTTGCAAAGACAGACAGGTCACACATCACACTCCATGTACCACCAGCATATTTAACTAACTGTCAGGGTTTGGTGTCCTGTGGAGGAACAAATTGACTTTTTTTTTAACATGATCAATAAATCTCAATGCTACCATCGGGAACAAAAAAAATCAATATTTGCCCATACAAGAGAAGACTTTAAGGAAGCAACAAAGCCATGTCCTACAAGCTATACTTATTTTTTTTTCACATGCACCAGTAAAACCTCCATATGATATTCATGTGTTAATGTGGAAATATGGTTTATTAAGTAAGCTGTGGAATCCTGGGCAATATATGCTCAGAAATGTCAGTGGACTAAAACCAGTGTGCTGATAACCATAATAAATGAAATTTTGAGTAGCTTCCTAACTCCCCTCGTGTGAACAACACCCATAGTGTTGAATGCACACATAGCATTCAAGACAGCAGGTCCCACTGTATTATAAATGCAGAAAAGAAAGATGTTGTCCTTGGATGCATTTTGGCATTGCTCAGGTATGTCACATCACTGCTTTTTCACATGGTTTGGGTCCATGGGTGGTTGTTAATGGGAAGGATGGTTATCTGGACTCGTTTCTGTTGAAATCCCAGGGACCTCTCTCTTCAACCTTCTCTTCCTGATTTGCAATTAGTAACTTGCAATTTTTCTTGTTCTGGGACTACCAGGTATGCCTGTGGACCACAGGCAACAGTGCTGTGTGGCTGGGCTTGTATTCAAACAGCACATTGTACATGAGCAGTAAACAGGCCTTGTGATTGATCCACTGCTTCAAATTTGCTTAGTCACGTAATCAATCTCAGACCAGTTTGTTGCAATATATTATTTCAGAGCAACAGAAAATGTCCCTTATGTAACTACTGGCATAGTCAAAGCCTGTGACAATTGCCAGAGATTGGCTGCATGTGCAGGAGAGGAGTGTCCAAGGACTTGTGAATTCGGTGGATGATCTCAGGCATTGTAAGACAGGGCTGTAAAGATGGACTTTCTGAAGTGGGCTGTGCACAGAGCTGAGGGGAGCACACTCTCCACCCCTCCTGCTCTTGGTTTTGGGAACTTGAATCCCTCACAGTGAAACAAAGCCCTCCTTAGTTTGCCTTTTTGCCGAGGCCAAGCCAGGCAAGCAGCAGCCCGAGCGGCCGGCCCGGGAGCCTCCCGGGGTGCTGAAGGGACAGCTCCGGGGGGCGAGCCGCGCTCCAGCCGCTCCGAGGGGGCTCCACGGGGACACGCCCGGCTCCCCGCCTTCCGCGGGGCTCGGCGTGGGGCTCGGCGGACACACAGGGCCGTGGGCCGCACACCCAGGCCCGCGGAGCCGGTGCCCCATCCCCGCTGGCGGGGCCGGCGGCTCAGGCAGCGCTCGGCGCGATCACTTCCGTGTCAGGGCCGGCGCCCGCTGCCCGTAGCCCGCTGCCCGTAGCCCCCTGCCTACACCGCGCTGCCCCCGCGGCGTGCGAAGGGGTCGGGCGCCCCGTCCGCGCCGCCGCAGAGGGGGAGCGGCAGCCGGGGGCGGCGGGGCGGAGCAGAGCCGCCACCACCCCCGCGGGCACCAGCTGCTGCGGCAGGGGCAGCGCTAGCCCCCCTGCCCGGGGGCTGGGGCTGGTTCTGCTTCCTCCCACACTCGGGCCACCCCTCGCTCTTC